>OU862916.1:27374863-27867347 GCA_917880885.1 Limnephilus marmoratus
AGTGTAATGTTGATTGATTGATTTTTTTCACGTCCAGCATGTAAAATCGAGACTGCACTGGTTTTGCAGAAACTCGCTTCATGAATGGAGTATACTGCATTTACTCTTCGTCAACAATTTTAAAATTATCAGACTTTCCGACTCGCATAAGCATAGATACTAGAGATGCCACGAATAGTGATTTTGCCGAATACCGAATACCGAATATTCGGCTAGGCTCTCGGCCGAATCTCCGAATATTCTACAGCCGAATATTCGGTGGCACTTAGTACATTTCGCAAACAGTTTTCATGAATTTAAAATAATAAAAATCGTTTTCTTGAATTAAAATAAATTGAACTCATGAGTTAAAAATCGTTTTCATGAATCAAAATTAATTGAACTCATGAATTAAACATCGTTTTCATGAATTAATAAAAATCAATTAAATTTCGCAAACGAAATTGATTTTTACATGAAAACTGTTCGCATAGATCGGACAGCAGACTCTTACAAGTGGTGATCAGCAAACGCAATACAGTATCCAAGCCCAGCAGAATTGGCCAAGGTTTATTTATCACCTCCCGGTAGAAGTATATAGTGAGCGGCTGTTTTCGGAAGCAGATATAATTTATGAGGAAAAGAGCAATCGTTTGCTATCAACAAATACTGAAAAAAATGTTTTCATTCTACAAAACTTACCACTGATAAATTTTAAGTATTAAATGTTCTGATTTTTTGTTAAAATTGAAATTTTTGTGAGTAGGTAATATATTATTTCTAACGCATTTTTTCCATGATTTGCTATTCGGTATTCGGCCGAATAGTTCGCAATATTCAGCCGAATACCGAATAGTAAAAAAAGTAGCCGAATAGGCCGAATACCAAATAGTAGTCGAAAATTCGCGGCATCTTTAATAGATACTTCCCTAATAAGTCCAAAAACTCGTACACTTGCTCCAAATTCATGAGTTATCAACAAAAATGTTATTAATTAAATGAAGACAATATTAGCGAAACTCAATCGAAAATCTGAAAACAGAAAAATCAGAAAAAGATATTGACACCTCTGGGACTCGAACCCAGGACCTTCGTCTTTCCGGGCCGCATGTTTACCAAATGAGTTAGGTATCCCTAACCGATTCGGTCATTTTTAACTATATCATACTTCAACTAAGAACTACCAAAATTATCTTTATTTTGTTAATAATGCATATTTACAAAATAAAGATAATTTTGGTATAGCCTACAGGTATAATTTAACTCAGTTGGTAGAGCTGCGGCCCGGAAAATCGAAGGTCCTGGGTTCGAGTCCTAGAGGTGTCAATATCTTTATCTGATTTTTCCATTTCCAGATTTTCGATTGAGTTTCGGTAATATTGTCTTCAATCAATTAAATATTACAATTTGAGGTTTTACTCATAAAGTAAAAAATAATAATAAAAAAGTGTTATATTTCAGGAAAATTGACCATCGTATTGTTTTGAACGTCCGTAGAACATTTAAAAACAAAAGAGAATCGGGTCCAATATTTAAACTTATGGCGACCGGTGACCAAACAACTCAGAATGAAACCAACTCAGAAGCACCTCAGAAAGGTTATTAAATGTGACGATAAAAAAATATAAAAAATATGGTTAAATAGGTTAAGTTAGGTTAGGGTTACCGGCTATTTTAAAATTATTTTTTCATAGCTTTTAATGACCTTTCTGAGGTGTTTATGAGTTGGTTTCATTCTCAGTTGGCATGGAACCATCGCGACCATAGCTCGGAGTTAAGAGTTTTTATTGTGTTTTTGGCTGAAGCTGAATAAAAATGATGTTTCTTTATTGTTCCCAGAACTCGTTATTTTAATGCAAAATAAATTAATATTTTGCGACATCCGGATACCACGGTGATTAAGTTGAAGTACACCACATTTTTACCAATAAAAATATAAATTTTATTCACTAATATCTCGTTCTTATGCCGGGATAATGCCTAATAATCAAGCCTAATTAGACACACACACTAAACACATAAATACGTTTTACAAATTAACGTTTCCAATAAAAGTGTGTTTATCGGATGTGACCTGTCTGGTAAGAATACTTTCTGTGTTTCCTTGACAACTCAGAATCGCTCAAATCAACACCTCTTTGAAAAGTCATTAAAAGCCATGAAAAAAATGAAAAATAGCCCATAACCTAACCTAACGTAATATATTTAATAAAAAAATTCTTTTTTTTCTCCCTTTTAAAGACTTTTCAAAGGAGGTGTTGAGTTGATTTATTTCTTTCCACGTACACGGCACAACGGTGACCGACCAACTCGGAATGAGACCAACTCAGAAAGGTCATTAAGAGTGATAATAAAAAAATTGGTTAAATAGTTTAAGTTTGGTTAGGGTTTACGTGATATTTTAAAATTATTTTTTCATAGCTTTTAATGACCTTTCTGAGGTGTTTCTGAGTTCGTTTCATTCTGAGTTGGCATGGAACCAGGGCCGGATTTATACTTTTCATAAGTGTAGTCCACTTCGTTGGCGCCGTCCCATCCTCCTTCTTAGAATTTGCAACCTATCGTAATCACTCATTTGTAGGCCTTTATTAGGTGACACGCAATTTTCAAAATAAATCTTCAAAATATAGGTGAAGTAGGTATTCAAAAATGAAATAAACGAACGAATTAGTCATAAAGTAAAAGTGTAATATGAAACAAGAATTACAATTTTTCACGGAATTTTTTATCGACAAAATCATCTAGGTTTATAGTTTATAGTTTTCAAGTCTGCTTCTACGCATAGAAAAGCCAAATAGTTAAGTTTTTCCTTTGGTAATTCTTCACTCGCTTTAATTCCGTCGGAACCGCTCGTGCGGTGATCTTCTCGCGTATGTGACGCATGTTTGGAGGCGATGCCTGGAACGTTTCGGTGAGACCCAAACGGTTGCACTGGACATCTCCAAGGCCTTTGACCGGGTTTGGCACCGAGGACTTGTCAACAAACTGCATTCTTACGGACTTCCCGCATCCTTGTGTACGTGGATTGCCGACTTCTTGAGGGGGAGGTCGATTCAGACGGTAGTCGATGGTTTCACCTCTTCCTCACACTCGATAAATGCTGGCGTCCCGCAGGGATCGGTTCTGTCTCCAACTTTGTTTTTGTTGCACATCAACGACCTTTTGTCATGTGCACCAATACACTGTTATGCGGATGACAGTACAGTTCATGATAGCTTTTTGTTTGACAAGCCCCCAAAGGGCTCACAAACTCCAACAGCTCGTAGGGCTTTGAAGCAAAGAATGGACGGCTACCTCGAGAGTGTTTTCTCTTGGGGTAAAAATAATCTCGTTGAATTTAATGTTTCAAAGACCCAATCTTGTCTGATTACGTCCAAAAGGGATCGAAATGAAAATCTAGTCTCTTTCAACGGAAGCAATCTTCCGAACAGGCCCTCCATTGATATGCTTGGTGTAACCCTAAGTGACCAGCTCAGGTATGGGGGCTCCATCGAAGCCAGAGTAAAGCTAGCGTCCCAAAAACTGGGCGTACTGTACAGGGCCCGCAGATACTTTAATAGTACACAACTGCTAACCTTGTACAAATCACAAGTACGCCCCACGGTTGAATTTGGCAGCCATCTCTAGTCTGGAGCTCCAAAATACCTGAAAAATACCCTCGACTCTGTGCAGAAACGGGCGGTCCTTTGATAGATTCTCCCATCTTAACAGACGGATTGCAATCTAGAGCACAGGCATCGGGTGGGAATGCTATCCTTGTTCTATCGGTATTACAATGGAAGATGCTCCGAGGAACTAGCATCATTGATCCCTTCGGCACCGGTGCATAGTCGGGAAACACGCCTAACGCGTGCCCAACATTTGTACACGGTTGACATTTGTCACATGAGAACGGGTCGTTTCTTCGACTCGTTCTTGTGTTCAACAGCTCGGCTGTGGAATGATTTGCCGGCCTCTGTGTTTCCTCCTTCCTACAACATGGGTCTCTTCAAGACCAATGTTCATTCCTTCCTCTCCTCAAAAAGACCCTCCACACAGCATCCCAGATGACATAGGCCCTGAGGGAAATTATTTTCCTCAGGGCCTCCTGTGTGGAGTTAATGTAAAAAAAAAAAAAACAGGAAAAATTCCTTTCTCCAGAACAATTTGTGTATGTATTATATCCAAGTTCAGGTAAACGTTGCAAAGAGATTGTTTCCTTAAAACCGTATAAAGATTCAGTAATTATGTAGATTCAGGTTTCTCTGCGATCTTGTTAGAGGAAATGTGACCGTGAAAATGTACAATTTTTGAATTAAATCGTCTTCTAAATCATTGTAATAATATTGCACAATAGACTGAGCTTATTCTGAGTCTCTTTGTTTTGAAAGTTCACCCATCTTGTTAAAAATGAAAAATTTTCTTTAAAGTTTACATGCTCATTATGACTTCTCTCCAATTCAGCTCTCAGTCTATCCAGGATGAGCAATAAGGTGTTTACTCTGAAAGGACTTGTGGAGGTTGTTTCGATTTCGTCATTTGATGTTTCGTCTATAAAGTTTTTTCTCTAAGGGTTCTTCTTACTCTTAATGTCGCCCTGATATTGCTTAAGTGCGCTTATTTCAATTACACTTCCTTTGAAATAAACAAAGTTTTCTCGTCTGCTATAATAAACTCGAAAAGAGATCAATAAAGATCTGATACCAGCATCAATACATCAAGAGATGAGCTCTGAATCTGAGCACTCACTTTATTTTGTCTTTCCAAAATACGATAATGATCATTAATGCAGTTTCAAGTTTTTCCAATTTGAGGCGAATTCCCTTCGCTTCAATTTGCGGGATAGGTTTCTCTGTAGCGTCATTTTAAATCATTTTTAGAACCGTAAGTACTTCATACCAGGAATCTTTAAACTTTTACAGGCCTCTGCTCTTGCTGTTCAACGTGTGAGGTTTACTCTCTTGCGTGTCTTTCCTCTTCCTATTTCTTAAACCAATTTTTTATTACAAACATTTTTATTATTTTTTTTTAATGAAAGACATACATTCACGGGTTACGAATAACCCAACAATGTTTGAAAATCTCCTACTACCATCACAGAAAGCCGAAAATGTTGCTTGTGTTGTGATGTAGGACTTGGCCAGCCGAGGAATCGAAAACGCGACGCTCGGGTGGGACCCAAGTGCTATGACAAGTGTAATAGTAGTAGATAGCACACATACATAAGTAACTATCTAGTATATGTAGGCTAGAAATGAGTACTGGAAATTAGCAACTTTCCACGGTGACTTGTCTTTTTTTATTTATAATCGCACACAAACTTATCGGCTAAGGGGCATACATTCATTACGTGAGCTCAAAAGGGGGGGGGGGTCCAGCAAAATCTCACGTCTACTTGAAAACAATTACGAAATGGCCCAAATTTATCTCACCAAGGGGGGGAGGTCTAGATGAGAAGAAAAACTGCTCACGTAATTAATGTATGCCCCCTTACCAAAACGAGCGAGCGCCGCCCCCTGAACTCTGCCGCCCCTAGGCTGCGGCCTATAAGGCCTATTGCCAAATCCAGGACTGCATGGAACCAGGCACAATATGTGCCGTTAACATAACTAAATAAACATATTAATATTACAACAACATAAAAAATGTGACAGTGTAAGTGTAAAGCAAAAACTAAACTAAAAGGCAAAAAGGAATACGTCAAATAAAGCAGTAATTAATTCATTCTAAGTTATCCGGTCACCGTTTTCTGTATCCGTTTGTAAATAAAGAAATACATAGATAGAGCCTAGAAACACATAAAAAAATTACAGAGCCCTTGAGGTGATTTTTACAAAAACGGCGCTCTGCAAATTATCAAATTAGCATCTTCCTAATTATTATTATTTATTTATTTATTTGTAAGAAACAAACAGCTTTTACATAATATGCAGTGATAAATATACAAGTGAACTGAAGTCAAGCCACAGATGTTTCTTATGCTAAAGTACATCGGAAATGAAGTTTTAATTCTTATAATTAATTTTCGGTTATTGGAAGGGGAGATGAAGAGGAATATAGGAAAAGGATGGGAGATGCTCCCCATACATTCTATACTCTCATATTAATATAATCGGTCGTCCGCGTTACTTCATATCGATATTTCTTTAGGTTGTTACTAAAAATGTCAATGCTGTGAAATTTTGTATTATATTGTGCACATACACGAGGAATTGGAGAATTTTTTCTAACGTTTTATCTACATGGAGGTAAATAAAATAAATCAGATTGTCGGGATGATCTTGACGGCATATTAAAATTTATTAAATTGGTAAGTTTCGGTGAGTCCAGGCCATTATTTAGAATTTTAAACAAAAGGATTTGATCAAAAATTAGACGTCGTGTTTGGAAGGATTTGAAATTACCTATGAAATTTAATGGATTCCATATAATTTGAGAAGGGTAAGTTTAACTAAATTTAACGGTAAGTTTTAAAAAAATATTTAAACACAAATTTTTAACTTAAAATTAATGTGTTTAAATTTTTTTTTAATTATTTCAATATGGGCTTGGTATAAAAGAGTCCAGATCAGTGTACAGTGTTCCAAGTGCGGACGAATATATGAGGTGTAAAGGGAATACAGAGTGTTTATGTTGTGGAAGGGTTTTACTATACGAATTATATACGATTGAGGTCTTCTTGGAGTACTATTATACAAGATGTAGGTTGTAGGTAGGTACCTAGACAAAGCCAATCTATTTCATTGCTTAAGTATACATATACTAAAGGTGCCTATCCGGCAATGTAATAAATGATCACTTATATTGTGAAACCAAGCGGAATAATGTAGGTATGTACAAAATTATAATATTTGCATTATTTACAGCAATTCAGATAATATAAACACCAGATTATAGTACAATACATTATGTTATCAATATGAAGATGTTTACTTTATTTACTAGACCACATTCGTTAATCGAGTACATCGCACTATTAGCAGATAATCACGCACTTGTTATTACAGGGTTTTCCCATCTATTTTTTATTAATTAATTTCGTGAGTCATTTGGTACAAACTAAGCAATTAATTTTTTTAATTAGTCGATCAATATTATTAAATTATTCATGGGAAAATATTATTTCCTAACATATCTACCTACATGTATAGGTGTAAAGTTTATCTACTAATATTACTCTGAATATCTTTACAATCCGGAGAATGAATCGTTCCTCTTGTTTCCTAATCGTACAATTAAAAAAATAAATAATTAAAGTTTCAAAAAAGTTCTGTTATTATATCATTATAGGCCAGTTGCTGCATGAAACTAAAATAATCACAGAACTTGAATAGAACTTACACAGAACGTGAAAATCAACTGAAAATATTTGATGAATTCATCAATTTTTTTTAAACAACCCATCCTTAATAAAGAAATAATTGAAGAGTTTTATTAAATGTACATTTGTTACTTAACTATGTACATTTAATAAAACTCTTCAAAAAACAAAATGTCTAGAAATTGTTACATAGTTAATGCCCAAGAAATACAAAAAAAAAAGAAATAATTGGCCAGTAAAATAACTTTTTTCAATGTTGTCAAATTTAATTTTTAGAACTTTATTTGAACATATTTTTATTTTATGTTTTACCTTTATGAATATCTATATTATTTTTTTTACATTAGTTCATAACAGGAGGCCCTGAGGGAAAAAAAATCCCTCAGAGCTGGAAGCATCTTTGGAAAGGAAGGAGAGGAAGGCAAAAGGTATAAGGGGTGGGTAGGAATCTGGGGGTCGATGTGTGTAGGAGTGACGGACGTATGAATCCAAACCTTCCACTGCGGTGCAAGGCGAAGGGGTGATTTTGTCTGGAGAGGTATAGATTAGATCTACCTCAACTAATCTCTGCCGATCCGGTCCGCCTCGCAGTAGGTGGGTAAACGCATTCGCCATTGGTAAACGAATGAACCCAGGCACCCCTGCTAAAGCACCAAACGTAACGAGCCACTTGTGGTGACCTATGACAGGGGTGTTGGTTCCCGTATGTACCCCCCTCCAAAATTGAGAATTATTTTATTTTTTAATTTTTAAAGCGTTGTGTATGTTTAAGCCGATATCAGTTAACGCGTTAACGCACACAAAAACGCAAGTTAGTATAATAATGTTGGATGGTAAAAGTAACTTACGCGTAATCCAAATTACTCATTCTGAAACGCCTTACTTAACTTTAGTGAAATTTATATAAAGCAATAAGTGGAGAAACTTTACAGGGTAAATAACAATCATTAATAATTTCCGACAATTTACTAGGAAATCAACAAGGGCATTGGTAATAAAAATAAAAGCAATTTGATTGTCATTATAATACTAGCTGACCCAACAAACGTTGTTTTGCCGTATAAATTATTTCTAGTGAATATTTTGGTTATTAAATGAAAAATAATGAATGTATTGTTAGTGTGTGGGGATGGGATCTATGACAGAAAGAGGAATGGAGAGCTGTAGACGATGACCGCCTATAAAAACTAAAAAACACCAACTAAAGTAGGAAAATGAAATAAAGAAAATCAATATGAATTTCGAAGAGCAATTGAGTGTACGATATTTTTTTGTCAGTCCGTATTTAGCCAACACAAATAAGCTTATTTGCCCACGCGAGAACATGATACCTGAATGAAATATCAAAATGACGCGACGCTTCTCGTGAATGTCTTGCGCATGTGTGGATGAAAGTTCGATGACGCGAACGTAGCGCCATCTGTCATTCAACAACATAAATAATTTCGTTCTGTTTGAAATACGAAAGACGGTTAAATTTGTTCATACAAAAAACAAAAATAGCGATTAAAAAATTAGAGGGTGGGGTTGTAGGTTTTTTTGATGCCAAGTTAAAAAAAAAAAAAAAATTTCTGGACAGGGACACCCTAATCACCTAGCGGTATGAAATATACTTTAAAACCTAATCTCATACCTACCAAATATACATAAAAATCGGTCAAGCCGTTTCGGAAGAGTGCGACCACAAACACCGTGACACGAGATTTTTATATATTTATAAGAAGTAACCTAAATGGACGTAATATAATTCATATGCACATGATTTTACCACAGTTTGATAATACAACAGCAAAACGTGTGTATAAATAAACGCTCTATGTATAAATGAAATAATAGTGAAAACATGAGAGAAAAAAAAGTTAAAAAGTGAAACAGCCGTTCCTGTGTCTTAAATAAGTAAGTACCTAAAATATGTTATTTCTGGTAAGAACGGAAATTAGTAATGCGAAGAGATAACACAGGGATTATGTAGATAACCCATAGATTAAGGTTTGCACCTATATTTGAAGGCACATCTTCAACATCAGGAGGAAAAAATCAGTGAAATCGATAACTTAACCAACATCAGACGATAGGCGCAACTACCGATGTTTGTATAACGTTTTCCCGATCACGGCCGCACTGTTGGTAACGAAACTGATATTGACAGGGAATCAATAGGAAATCGATATACGATAGCAACACTATAAATGCTAATAAATTGACAATCTCAAATAACTTTGCTATACAATACCTAGCGCTTGTAGCGATTTAAAACATATTTCACTTGAACGCTTTTAGTTTTTAAGTGTCTAAAAAAATAAATGTAATTAAAATAATATCTGTATTTTTTTGTAATTTGGAGAAACGGTAATTATCTGAAAATCCCTCGATAGAAAAATATCGCGAAGTATGTCTCGAAAATTATTAAAATCTAATTTTGTTTTATTATTTAACATGTTGTAGCTATGAAAAATTCACAGTGTATTGTTAAATGCAACTTAAATATTTGTGTAGAGATCTTTGGTCTATTTTAAACGAGTGGTATTTTATTAAATATTTCCACTATTTTCGCTTAATTACGTATAAACGTTTTTTAATATTTGCGCGCTCCGTGTTACATCCGTGTTTACATATTATTATCGCCTTTTCTACTTTTTTTTAACGCTTACTACAGGACCTTTTAAAGGCGTTTAACCAGGCAGCGGCCGAAAATCCACATTTCGTCGAAAGATGTTCTTACGATCGTACAGGGCGGTTCCAATGAGAAAGATTAATTGTTCTCAGTATCAGCTTTTCAAAATTATAACTCTATATCGATTTTATTTCATTCCAAATTTGCTTTAATTTATACCTACACCCAAAAACGCTGAAAGGCGTGATGATAAAACTATTAAAATTATGTACTTTTTGTAATTATTTTTAGATCGTAAATCATATGTATTTATAATTTTTTAATAATGTCTAAGCAAAATAAGAAAGTAAAAAAAAACTGAAATACATTAGTTTGTAAGTGCGCAAATAAATACACAAACGGACCAATTTTCGTCAAGAAACACATGTACGTATATATTTTTTAATGATTTTATTTAAACTAAAATTAAAATTCTGAAATATGCGTTTACCAGATAATGTATTGATTTATTTTACTGTATGATTATATGATTTGAAATGGGTGTTGTACCTATAATACAAAATCATTTTTTAAAAATTTAACACATCTGCCAACGACCTATTGTATAACCTTATTATACTAAAAACACATTTTTTTTCAAAATTTAAAAATGCGTTTACTTGATAAAAGAACAATCTTTCGAAATCAATTTATATTTTTTGCGGAAAAGAGTCAATAGGTCTAAAATCTGATTTAAAAATGACAAATTTTTGGTTTTCTCTTATTATACCCTCTAAACATAAAATATTTCGCTGGCTCCTCCACTACGTTAGTAACTAACAGAATATCTGAAATATTTTTCCATTACAGGAACTTCAGGCCCCAGGTCGAAGAGAAACGGAATAGTTCAAGGGGTGCCGGTGCCAGTAATGGGTCACGCGAGCCGCTTCCATTATTCAGTGCCTCAAAGTGATGTTGGGATGTCGTGAAAGGTTAAACATTTCACTCGAGAACTCGCAGCCAGCCAGCCAGCCATCGAGTCGAGAATACTGAATTGGTCATGCATAGTAATGCTACACCAATACAATTATGCTTTCTTGGAGTACAATTATTTAGTATTTAGTAAAATGCTGTGGGAACTAATGTTCTTGGAATTGGACTCCATCTCAGAATGGCAGCATTGTTTTTGCGCTAGTATGAAATATGAGCAACATCAACAAGAGTTTTTTCGAAATACCTACATTTTTTGAAGGGAAACTTCTATAGCCCAGTTGTGATTTGAAATTAGGTTGAAACGGAAATGTCGCTTTACAGCACCTGCGACGCATCAACTGCGTTCATCGGTGGCTTTGATAATGATGTCACTTTTAAAGGCTCCTATTGGTTGAGCTTGATTTTGACCTCCCTTTTCAATTATTGGTTGAGATTGTTTTGAGAAACTGCACTCATTTTATTTTTAAGTGAAACTTCTTTAGCCCCGTTGTGATTTGAAATTCGGATGGAACGGAAATGACGCATTACAGCACCTACGAAGCTTCAAACTGTGCTCATTGGCCGCTTTGATTATGATCTCACTTTTCAATGCTCCTATTGGTTGAGAATGTGTGGGCGAAGGTTTCACTTCAACCGCGTGTAAAGTGCATTCGATTTTTTTTTTACCGGGGCGATTCTGATAGTATTTTCCACTCTGGAACGTGCCGCAAATATATTACATATTATTTTAGCAAAAATTGTGAAATAACTCAAAATTAAACGTAATCTATCGAAAGTTTATCTTGAACTGGCTTTAGTTGTGTTAAATGAATAGACCTGAACAGCTGGATCTTCCCTTCTTCTTCCCCGAAAATCTTCAGATACGCGCCATACCTACCACGATTTGGAATGCCATAGTCCCATTGGCTCTCCACGCAGTTTTCGTATTTTTTGTTAAAGTGAGTATTGCACAAGTACCAGTAGTAGTCCCAGTAGTAATCCCAAGACCATTGCAAGAGTCCCAACTGCTCCACACCGTCTAGAACCAGTGAAATTATGACTTCCCCTATTAAGGGTCGACCGAGATCTTGGTCTCGATCTCGGTCTCGTCATTCTCGGCTACAAATTCTACCGAGAACTCTGTCTCTGTTCTCGGCGAAAAATCGCCGAGATTCTGGGCCATAACCGAGACCGTTGTAAGTAGGTACGGTATAGGATAATGGGATTCAAATCTACCGCGAGCGGCCACATTCGTCAATTGCTGTCGAATGTGGACGCGCGCGGATATTAAAACTATTTAAAACAAATTATTATTACATTCTTAAATGTTATGCAAAAATAGCGCATTTTCATATTTTTTTCTCAATTTATCTATTCTCGGTCTCGGCCGAGATTTTAATTTATTCTCGGTCTCAGCCGAGAACGAAAAACCTGTCTCGGTCGACCCTTATCCTCTATCGTGGTATGTTGTGAGGTAGGGAAGGGAAGGAGATGGGGTAGAGGAAGGTGTGGAAATTCATTGTTACTCATATTTACTACAACACGGTTAAACCCATTTCAAAAAAGTTAATAATAAAAATAAATATAAATATACAATAATAAATGTAAATAATAGATAGAGCACTTGCCATATAAACAAAGCGTCCCGGGTTCGAGTCCTAGAGGTGCCAATATCTTTTTTCTGATTTTTCTGTCTCCAGATTTTCGATTGCGTTTCGCTAACATTGTCATCATTTAATTAAATATTATAATTAGAGATTTTATTCATAAAGTTAAAAATAAAAATAAATATTCATCCTAGACTTGCAGAAAAGTCAATAGATGTCGCGTATTTTATTTATTTGTTTATTAAGACATACACAGTACGTATAACACAGATTATAAGGTATGTTAAATTAAATTATTACATGGTTATGTACCTATTACGTAAGTCCATAGAATGTCATTTGGTAATTATGCCTGAGATATGAACCGGTCTTAAAACTTAATTATTGAATAAATGAGTAATAATAATAAAAAGGAAGAAAAAAAGGGGGGGGGGGAGATAAGGAGACATTTTAAAATCAAGAATTATCTGCTCACTAACTGTAATTGACTGATTAAAGTTTAATGAAAAGTTAAGTGTAAGTAATTTTAAAACAATTATATCACGCCAAGAAATTTAATAAATTAGTTTTGTATGTTTGCAAGGAATCATGAAAAATGTCTAAGTGTAGTAATTTTTCATAGTGGGTATAAGTTATGATTGCGCGAGTAATTGGTGAGTTACTCGCTGCATTAGTGTTATTGGATTCTATATGAAAAAGAGAAGTGTGCCTGGTACGCCTCATTGGGACATTTAAACCAATAGTGGATATTAAAAATAAAATAGATAAAAAAATATCCAGACACTATCTAGTTAGTATTTAGTTCGAGTTGAATCTTGCAATCATATATAAAGATAGCAGCCAATAATATATGCCTTAAAAAAATTAAGATAATGCTGGTAGTTCTTAGTCGAAGTATGATACGGTTAAAAGTGACCTAATTGAATATAGACACCTTAACTCAGTTGGTAGAGCACTTGCCATGTAAGAAAAGGGTCCTGGGTTCGAGTCCCAGAGGTGCCAATATCTTTTTTCTGATTTTTCTGTTTCCAGATTTTCGATTGAGTTTAGCTAATATTGTCTTAATTTAATTAAATAAAAATAAAACATAAACCACATTAAAAATAAACTACATTACTGAAGGATTTTTTTTGCCTTAAATTCATATCTTGGACTTAAGGAAACAATGGTTTCAGCATAGTTAACCCATAAAATTGATAATTAAGATAGTGTAAGAAAAATCAGACGTTAAAAAATAATCTGTATACCTGGTCGCGTGCTATACAAGAACAATACTGGTTTTGAAGTTTAAAGTCAGCCATCCATAGGCTATGAGACTCGCAGACCATGAAGAAGACAGTGGGTAGTATTACATGAATGGTCCAATTAGGCGATTTCTTTCTGGAACGGTGGTCTAATGAAGGTAGGGTTGGGTGATGCACTGAAACACTTGGCTGCGTACTTTGTTGTTATTACTATCCTTAGTGCGTTATGGTCTCTTGTGCACTTTACAGGTCTGTGGTTCTCAAATTTATTTTGTTATTGACGGGATTTTGTACCTCGTCAACTTATATATATTTTTCTATCTGCTTTAAAAAACCATACAACTACACCGCTATTTCGTAAAATGGCAAGAATGTGTATTTTTATTCTCCTTGCCATGTGGTTTCATTGTGGTATTATAAAAATGTCGAATCATTGGTCCAAGACCATAAATTTCAATATCGCTATTCCTTTTACCTACAATTGAAAAATACCCAACATATTATTTGATATTAGCATTTTGTCACACTTCACATAAAATAGCTGCGTTGTCCTAGAAATTCGAAATACAAAAAATGTCAAATTTTATGAAGCAATGGAGTTTTTTTCTGCTTCAGATTCAAGTGTTTTATGCCGCATTCATAAATTGATGTGAAAGGAAATAAATTAATCCGTGTGTCTATCGGTAATTCCGGTTCAATGAACTTTAGAACTGGGATTTGCTTTGAATTTAAGAGTAATTTTACAAAAATTCATCTAACTTGTTCAGACAAACGACTAAGTAGGTCTCTACCTACCTATAATCAGAAAATTATTTTATTTTAAATATTAATTACGAAATTCCGCAGGACTACCAAATGTGTATTCTGTTGGATAAATTTTTGATTGATGGCGCGATTTTGACCAGACTTATATGATCTAGCATCATCGAGTACAGATGTGGAGGCTACTGTCAAATATTGATGTATGTCGTAGGTAGATAGTTAGGTAGATAATAGAAAACAATAAGTTTAACTTATTTAAAAATGGAGTATCACTCTTGGAAACTCTAATTTATTCTTAAGATTAAATTAGGCGGAACTTTTTTTTTAAAGAATATCTATAAAATATTTTTTTACAGTGTTTATTAATTGGATTTTATCGTTAATGTTTCTAATTTCATCCGGTAGTCGATTGAAAAAATCTTCCTTTGTTGGGCATGGAAAAATATATTTATGTCTAGTACAGTTTTCAGTTAGATATAAATTGATACTCGTCTTTTTCTTTTATAATTTGAATCAATGCATTTTTATTGTACAGATCTTTGAATGAAGGTACTTGGATTATTGTCGCATTATTGTTAAAATATATTTTATGAATACTTTCGATTTCACTTATAATATCCCGTGATTTTTTACGAGTCTGAGCTATTAAATACATATTAATAAGGCTAGAAGAATCTTAAAAGATAAAATTAAAAATCAAATTATTTGAAGACCATTTAACCTCACTTTCCGCTCGAGGAGATATGAAATTCCGTAGTCCCAACACTTTTCTGAATGGGGTAATTTCTCCGCAACAAAAAATCCGAACATGTTATCAAAATATCTGTATTTAAATCTGGATTTCCAGAACCGGACATCCATTCAAAAAGAGGGTTATTTTAAAATTGGAATGATGGAACGATCTAGATTTGAATTGGATTGGCGCGACAGGAAGTGACGAGGCGGCTCTATGGTCGGGTGCCCGCGAGCCGCTCTGCTGTGTCTATTGTCTGTGGTAGGTACTAGGACGAGATGATACGTTATTGTTTGTTGTTGTTTATGGTCGATTTCTGCACCCATGTCGTACGTATTTATTACCATTGTCTCTGCTTTAAAAGCGGAGAGGGTCTAGTCATTGATGAGTGACACGAGCTAAATTTAACAATGATAAATAATTACATAACGATGATTGAAACAAATGGGAAAGATGTTACCCGTGAAATATCATGACATTTTAATTTGACTTGCAAAGACGAAAACTGAGAAATTTTCTTTCTAGATAATAAGCAAGTATCACAAATTCCAAATCTAATATATTTGTTTATGTTTAATTGTATATAACATTACGTAAGTGTTTCATGATTGCGCTTTATCTCAGCAATGGAGTGAGATGTCTGGTCGAATTAAAGTCAATAAAATATAGTCAACTTGATCTCTGAGGTCACCGGAGGCCGCAAAACGTAAAATTAACATTATAAATTAGTGAGTTTTTTTAAAATTTCAAATCCTGTTCTACGATCATGATAAGTTTGAACAAATGAACCAGATGCTCTTTTGTTTTAAAAGATTATACGAAGATAAAAAAAGTTATTTGAATAATAATTTTAATTAAAAATTTATTATATTATTAAATAAAATAATATAAATAAAATAAATTTATTATTTTTCAGATTGTGTATGTAAGTAGGATGTGTTTTTCTCTGAACTAAAGAATGTCGGTGAAGCCCTGTCAAATTTACAAAATCCTACAGACATATTCCCACCATCCACTTTCACCGAGTTCATCTCCGCTCTTTTATTTAATAAGGAATAAGTTTTCATTAAAAAAAAAATTTATAACACCCAGTTGTAACTGTAATAGCCACTTGCATCACATTTTTAATTTTTTTTTCCGGTTTAGGCAAATATTCTAAGACATTATGTTTTGTTTTTTTTTAATCGTGTTTTTGAAACCCTGGCGATTTTTTGAAAATTTCAATGCGAAATTTTAGACCATATTTTATAAACCGGAAAGACGGGACATAATTTTATGGGTGCGAAAAAACGATAATTACATAGCCGAAAATCATTTACAAAAAAAAAACGTTTTCCACAAGAAAGGGCACAGGAGAATAACTTTTTTTCCTTTATCCATCTTATTGATCATAAATCATTATAACGTACAACGTCTGTATTACTTAATTCAATGTAATATACTTGTGCTTGTAAATTATAATAATAATTAGAATATTATAAAATTTGATTTTGTTAAAATCAGCACTATTACCATTATACCTCTAAAACACGTACAGAGAGCGTAAAATGTACGGGGTTCTCTCCATAACATCTGTCAAAGAGTAAAACCAAATGATAAGTTCGTAGAGAATACACAATAAATCTAGTGAACGTTAAATGTCAATGTCCGTTGCAATGTACCCAGCTGCTGAAAATGCCCTCTCCGACTCAACACTGATTGGGAGCAGCGTGACTAAGCAATTATATGCAAACTGAAAAATCTGCCGCTTGTTCCAAAAATTATTTTTATTTAACTCACATAAACAATAAAAAATGCATAATTTAAGAAAAAGTGATGACCATAACTGCACAACTAAAACAAACAAATGGCTGCGTGCACGCACGCAAGTATCTCTTTCTCACTCACTCGACACTGTTTTATATTATCTGTCATCCGTCGCTAATATTCGTAAATAGTCGGGCTAGTTTTCTTTCTTCGATCGACACTCCCGCCCGACCGTCAGTCAGTCAGCGCACCACTCGCGCCCTGAGTGGACGTGTGTAGCGTCGCTGACTACTGCTGCCCAAACCCGTCGATCTCAAACGGGATCTCGTCATATTATGCTTCGGGATTGATCCCGAAAAATGTCACGAGATCTCGCGGGATCTCTATCTCGCGAGATTTGGGAGGCGGGAATGGGTACCGCCGCCCCGGGAACCTTTTTTTGGATAACCAACACCTCTGCCATAGGTCACCACAAGTGGTTCGCTACGTTTGGTGATTTAGCAGGAGTGCCCGGGTTCATGGGGTGAGGTTTGTCTAGGTCTTGAAGGCGGATGACCAGGACACACTGAACCCCAGATCTGCCCTCCCCTCAAACCCATTTCCTTCCCAGAACTCTCTTCTCCTTCCTTTCCTAAAAAATCCTCCACACAGCATCCCTAAAGATGACATAGGCCCTGTGTATAGCTCAGGTAAAACAAAAAAATCGGGAATGCATTCCCTAGTAGGTACACACGGTCGGAATCCATCGCGATACTATAACCCTATAGTTGTTACAGTTTAGTAGAAAAACATATCAATGTCGGCATTTAAGCGCCCTTGAGGTGATTTTTCACAAAAACGGCGCTCTATAAATTGTCCAATTATTATTATTATTATTCACACCTCAATGCAGGATAATATTGACTGAATGAGGTAGGTAGATAGAATGAATACTTTTATTGGTTGTTTATCTTTCTCGTTTGCTTTCGCGGGAGAATAATAAACTTTATTAACTTATCTTTTGTGATTATTATATGTTAACCGCTTCCGATGGCGTCTATAAAAAATGTGTCTGGTTGATCTCAATGTGATCCCAATAGAGCATTGACTAATTTCTAATTACCACACTATTTCCCGCAGAGAGGATGGAAGGTCACCTTACTATGACCAGGAAAACGCTTCTCGCCTTATCCACTTTCTTATTATACCTACAATCTACAACATAGTGTATCGAAAAAAAATTGTAATTTTAACGATTTTATCACATTTTCATAAATTATTTATTATTAGTGGTTCTAGGAACGTCAAATCATACAGAATCTAACAATGTTTTTTGTTCATCTGACAAACTTTATATGTACTACACAATTATTTATATATCAAATTACTGATCTAAATTTACTTGATCTAAAAAAAAAACACTTTATTTGATAAAAACGGACAAAACCAAAAATACTGTTTTTCTCTAGACGTTCTTTTTTCGGCTTGAGCCATTCTTCAAAATGTACCTATAAAATATACATAATATGTATAAATTTTAACTGTAGAAATGAGATCCCTGAGCCGTATGTGTGGTAAAACCATGTATGATCGTGGGAGAAATGTGGAAATCCGCAAATAATACAAGGCTAATGTAAGCGTAATAAGTAAGATCAAAAAAGGAACGCTGCGATGGTTTGGGCATGAAGAGCGAATGAACGAGGAAAGGAGTGTAAGGAGAATATATGACGCAAATGTGAATGGTAGAAGAAGTCGAGGACGCCCAAGAAAGACATGGCACGACCAAGTGAATCAGATACTTGAGTCGGGCCATGTCAAGAGTCAGAATAATAGAAGAGAATGTATGAGACGTTGTATGAATCTAAACGAGGCAAGGAATGTGTGCCAAGACCCGGATGTTTGGCGGTTTGTCCTCTCTGCCTACCCCTGCGGAGAAACGGCGTGATGGTTAGTTAGTTAGTTAGTTAAGAAAATAGGTAAATTAAATTGAAGTAAGGAAATAGGTTCACGATCTAACTACGTATTGCCACTTGCCAGGTAATATTATTACAGTTTTACAAAACCGTCGGCAGGCGAAATATCTTTCACGGTTAAAAATAAATATTTGGAGTGCGAATAAAATTGCATTAAATGAAATAAAAGTGATCGTATTTCTATCTATTATACATTTTTACGATGGATACGAAATGAAAAAGGTTGCTGTCTAAAAAACTGCAATAAAACCGCGAAACTACCCTCGCAATAGACACTTGCTCTACGCATGCGTCCGCTCTCCTCTCTCCCCTAACACTGAAACATCTCGCCCCCGGGCCTTCATTAGGCGGGCCATGTATTCATGGGAGAGTTGTACACCGTACAGTCAGCCAGCCACCAACCACCACCACTCCATCCCCATAAACAAAACACGGCCTCCCCGGAGGGTGGAATCCCCATAGCATTGGGAAGGTACCAAACCAATCTACTGTTTCCTCCCATAGAGAGTAACACTGACTCTGGTATTATAGTCCACCCAACGAAAGATTTTTATTTCGTTTAATAAATAAATTAATAAATGATAGCAGATACACGCAGGATTCTGGTTCCAGAAGCAAAACAAAAAGCATTCAACTATTATTACCCTCATAAATTACATTCACCTATCCAATATTTTTTAATTGCTAGTCAATCCAAAGGATCCTGCTATGCCTTGATACGATACTAAATACTATCAATCAAAACGGTGGTTTAATAATTCCCACATTTTACAAAAAAAATCCCGGCTAATTCGAATGAGAATTAGACATTGCTCTATCCACCCTTTTAAAATTCATATGCTTTTGATTGTAGATACTTTCTGTGGTCTAGATCAGGGCTTCCCTAACTGTGAGTCGCGACGCCCCGGGGCGCCGCGGTATCATCCCAGGGGCGTCGTGAGGCAATCTTTATAGCGTCTCCCACACGCACACTTCGGAGTTCGGAGCGACCGAGTCCCGCGCCACTTATTGATCAAGAATATCGTTCCATCAGCACTGCAGGGTTGAGGGTTTTATTACCGTTTGCAACATCATTCTTGTGCAAGACAGGTTTTTCTGCAGTTACAGTAATTAATAACAAGTACGGATCGAAAATAAATTTGGAGACAGAGACGAGAGTGGCAATTTCGAAACTTCAACCTCGATTTGAGAAACTATGCTCAGAAAAGCAAGCACATCCTTCTCAATAATACCAAAGAAAAAACGGTATGGTTGCTTTTTTATCTTTTTTGTTTGCTTCCATTTTTGTTTTAATGTTGTGTTCTTTATTTTCTAATAAAAAATTTAGATACTATTTGGAGTTTTTCTGAAAATTTTTATTTTTTGTTATTAGGGAACGTACCCATACTACGTGACCCGTTCGGGGGGGGGGGCTTCAAAATACCACGGGGGGAGGAGGGGGGGGGGGGGATCGCAAAAATGTGGCAACTTCCCAAGGGCGTCACAGTTGAAATAAGTTTGGGAAGCCCTGGTCTAGATGTTAAGAACACATATTTTTTTCATTTGTCCCACTCTAAAAAACATTCCTTCTTCTATCAAGCCTTATCTGATATTTTCTCCCCGCCGTTCGACATGTCATCTCTTATAAGTC
This sequence comes from Limnephilus marmoratus, assembly GCA_917880885.1. NCBI lineage: Eukaryota > Metazoa > Arthropoda > Insecta > Trichoptera > Limnephilidae > Limnephilus > Limnephilus marmoratus. The sequence goes on from OU862916.1 coordinate 27,395,382, forward strand.
TGAACTCTTCCACACATAATCCAATCTTCCATAAATAATTATGAAATCTGCCCATTTAAATAAAACAATTCATAAATACGCCTCCCCTCTCTCCATAATTTGAGAAGATAGCCTAAACAGTACTAAACACACTTGAAGGGTGAAAGCCACTAAAATTGTAAAAAATATCGTGCTCTGCCAGGTTCAGTCCAATTTTATGTTATCTGCTCTACGTAAATTTTCACAAAGCACCACGTTCATTGGGAAATCCATTGCACGTATTCATAGTTTTGCATTATTGATTGATGGATTGGTGGATGCCATTTGTTATAACAATAAGTTTTGTTGTGAAGTAGATTATCTACAGTTAGTTTTAAAGTAAAGTAGATAGATAGAGGGTTATATTATTATGACTGTGTCAAATAATACCCAGTGCAAAAAATCGTTTGTAATGAGGTCACAAGTAACAAGACGGTTTCATTTGTTTTTACCGCAAACTGAATTCTGGAGTCATAAGTTTTGTTCTTATTTGATATTTCTTGGCACGTGTCAATTTTGTCGAATTCGACGATGCAGGTGTTCATGAGTTGTTATTGTTCTGCGTCCGGTCCAAATATTTCCATCTCTCCAAGCTTCTGAAATATTGTGTTTCGTGTTGGTGTAAGTAGGTATTAATAAATTTTAAAATTCTATATCATCACGTCACATTTTTTGAATTCTGTTTTCATTTCAGTGTTCGTTTATAGAATTCTCATCAATACAACCAATGCCTTGTTAAAAAAATATTTAAAAAATATATTGCATACCTATTATTTGCGACGAATATTCTGTGTTTTATTTATGGTGTTTAAATAAATTAATGTTATTATAAAAATAATACATATCTATCGTTCAGTTGATTAGTCAGGCATCTCCGAGAAGTCGAAATCTTAGTTACGTAGGTATGCAGTTTGAAGTCTACCATCTGATAGGTATTATCTTAGATAACTCATTTCATAAGTCATAAGTAGGACTTTCTCGACCCATCGCCTAAATCGAATGGATTCATATATAGATTCATAATTGATTCAGTCGGACACACTGACCCCCAGATTCCTACTCACCCCTCATACCTTTTCCTTCCCAGAACTTACTCCCTCCCATTTCCTCAAAAGATATCGTCCACTCAGCAAAGATGGCACCGGCCGCGAGGGAAATTGCTTCTTCAGGGACTCCTGTTTGTAAAAAAATCAACTACAATGCAGAAAAACTTGTAGTAAATTAAACAAAACATTGATGTTTTCTGCATCACTAGTAGGATATTTCAAAATACTGTACATAAATGTACTGGACCATTATGCCTCCCGGGTGATTTTGCAGCATGTTTGATACGTTAAACACAGATACGTGTAAATAATATTAATTTGATTTATGGTAAGCACTCTTATTTGGAGATGTATGACTGGAAAGTTGGACTCATAAATATACCAAACCACCCACGTTGGACCAAACACATTTGTGATATTTTTTTGGTTTCCTCAAAATTTGATTTTGATGCATGCTGGTTAAAAAAATGCTGCATTTGTAGACAAGTAGGTTCCTTGCTGGTAAGAAGGAATTACAGGTAGGTACTTACATACCTGTACGGAGTGAAGGAATTCGCACACCGACCGACGCGACCGCAACGTGACATTTGGGACCAATGGAACACGTGCACTCTCACCGTGAGAATAAAGTGATAACATTTTAAAGTCTGGAGGCCTCGGAAGTTTTCAATGAACTTCTCAGATACCTACACAACCATTGCACAATGAACCGAACTCATTGTGTTCATTTAGCAAATACCTTTGCAACAGCTGTGAGGCCTTTAAGTCTATCCAAAGACTGTATCAAAATTCTGACCGGAATCGCTAAACATTTTAAGCAAATAATGTTTGTATTTAAAATCATTACAACATTTTGTTTATTTTTCGACAGAAATCATGCTACCAACTGCAACAGAATCAACATGATGTCTTGTGCTTATCTCTTATCACAACGTTACAATTTTGAAAATATACACGAAATTTGCGTTGTGAGCACAGTTTTTAACTCGACTGGATATAAACACTTCCTATTTTATACCTTCATAATTTTATGAAATGATGAAAGAAAATCAAATTATTGTCTTTTGGACTGTGCGAGCTATCGAGCCAGTGGGTCTAGGCACCCAAGAATTTTGTGATGTGAAGACGGGAAAAGAAAGAGGGAGGAATATAAAAGTAAAATTTCACTACTTGAATTCTGAGAGTATTATTTTTTCCCTAGAATAATGGGGAAAAGATTAATTCCATATCCATGTGAAAAGTTGTAAAAATTAAAAATATATGTTTGTGCCATGTTGGATTCCAGATTTTCTTTCTTTTTTTTTTAAGAAAAAACATTTTACAATTTCATTATTTATTTTTGGGGTGCTATGCCGTGTTGCGCTACCTCCTTCTTTAGCCAAAGTTTCGGACAGCGTTACAGCGCTACACGGTGTAACACCCCCAAAAATAAATAACGTAAATACTTTTTGGCCGTGAAAATCTAAAATCATATCCCACTCCCGCGTTGTGCAATATTGTACATGGTTACGTAATTGAATTATAAGTAAGTGCCGATGTTAAAAATACGAGAAGAAACTTATAAAGCAATATAAAAGCAAAAACAGTACGAGCTTTATTCTTTGTTAGGTTGCAAAATTGTATCTATATTCTTCCTTACCGTGTCCATAATCCATACCATGTAATGCTTCTTTTGAAGTCAGTTATTTTTTAATGGTTTTTATTGCAAGAAATATTTTTATTGAAAATAATAATATAATATAATTTTATTGAAAAAATAGAGAAATATTCCATTTTTTTTTGTACAAAAGTCGTTTTAGTTGTAATGTATGCATGGTGGAATGTATGCACGATGACCAAAGATCTCACCGCTCTGCCACTGAGGTGGTCAATACTCATTTTTGTACGGACCAGTTTCGTGTTACAATGAGCATCTTCGGACTGATACAATTTAAACTGAATATTTTTTTCATTTCGTAATAATTCATATCGCATCTTTAGTTAGGCAAAGTATATCAGTATCCACCCTCTACCCCCGTGACATTTCATCCCTTTAATATCCGTGTAATGAAATTCCTTTGCCCCACCCCCTGGGAGGAAGGCGGCCAGTCACCCCATCCACTCTTCACTTCCGCAGCCCCTACCTTCCCCCGGAGAGAGAGGGTGGTAGCACCTATCCCCCGATCCTCTCCTACCAAACTGACAAGTGTTGGGGGTTGCGTCGGCTAGGATTACACATTAATGTCACAAACAAGTCGAACGACTTTATTATTTAGTGTTTTAATTGGTGATCAAGTTAAACGAGAAAGTAAGTAGGTAGGTACCATAAAGGTTTAAAAGTTGTATTTACTTTGGGAATTTCTTGGAAAATAACCTAACCAACTTAAGTTGTTAATAAAGTAAACAAAATATGTGTTTTGATTTAACAGTTTCAATTTGTTTTTAAATTGATTGTTAATGGTGAAGTACAAATTATTAAACCTGTTGAAAATATACACTGTCTGGGGTAGGCGACATGAATATGATTTTTATACAAACCTCCCCCGAGATTGATGAAATTTTTTACCCTTGACCTTCAAAACTTAAACACAAACCATGCGATTTCAAATAACCATGACCATCCCCTTTTCCCACCATTGACGCAGAGTTGTGACAGTTCTTGTTGAAATTTCGCACACTTAACTTTCAAAATAAGAAAAAAATTACTGACTCCAGCTAGTATTCAATAAGTTCATTGTTGAAACCAGGATTCGAACTCAGAGACATTCCGTAATAAATCCGGAGATGGATAAGCTGCAAATCCCAATAGGTTCGTACGTTGAATATTAGGAACACAAAATTTGAGAAAGTATAAAATATTGAATAAATAAACATACCTAACAAGTGTTGCATTTTGATAAGTGCTGTTCTACGCCTCTCGAATCTTGTCCTACAACATTTTTTCTCCTGTTTATAAGCAGCATTAGAGTACGCTTTAGTTTTGGGTCCGGGCCAGTCTTTTTCGGAGTCATTCTCTCTAGAAGTTTGTGCTCTACGCTTTTGTGTCCGATTTTTTAAATTATGGTAGTTCTTCGCTCTCATATCGTGGCAATTTCCAAATCCTTTTCAAATTCACGGTCTCGTATCTTTTTGAGTTTTTGAGATACATAATTAGAGCTCAAAATGAGAAGTCTCTGAGGTACGATCCTGTTTATGGATACGTGTCGAATCCGGAAAGTCGAAAATTGTGGGTTCACTGCTGGCACTAATTTTTATCCTTTCTCTAAAAGAGACTAAGATGGTGGCGTTATCTCTAGTTTTGACCAAGTCATTGAGGTTTGAAACTATCATACGTTTGGGTACGATTTGCACCCGGTATAGACTAAAGTCGTCAAAAAATCAATAATATTAGATTAATTTTTAGATCTATTTCGCTGTCCATGTTATATAAACTCGAATTATCTTTTTTTTTTACATGAGCTCCACACAGGAGCCCTGAGGAAAATAATTTCCCTCAGAGCCTACGTCATCTTTGGGGATGCCGTGTGAGGGTTTTTTTAAGGAAAGGAAGGAGAAGAGAGTTCTGGGAAGGAAAAGGGTTTAAGGGGTGGGTAGGAATCTGGGGTTCAGTATGTCCTGGTCATCCGCCTCCAAGACCTAGACAAACCTCACCCCATGAACCCGGGCACCCCTGCTTAATCACCAAACGTAGCGAACCACTTGGGGTGACCTATGGTAGAGGTGTTGGTCAACCAATAAAGTTTCCCGGGGCAGCGGTACCCATTCTCGCCTCCCAAATTGGAGGTAATTAGAAAGATAGGTAATCTATAGGTAATTAGAAAGATAGTAAACTTTGTACAGAGTGTTAGGGTGATTTTTCACAAAAACTGCGCTGTAAAATTTATCAAAACATTTGTAGGGGCGTGTAAATAGCCCCTGACACGAGGGAATGACTACCCTATGTAAATTAACGAAAATTGAATTCTTCCCTATGTGACACAAAAACAGTTGACCCAGCAATTCCAAAATCCCAAAGTGAAAACAAAACAATACTCACTCAGAGAATGCAGCTCATCCACGATGTCCAACACAAAAGACACTTCTTTTCATTAAAAAATATCAAGGCGGTATTGCATAATCTTAACAGATGTTCCGCACAGCAAGGAAGTTTCAACAATGAATAAATTTGCATATTAATAATACGTGCCAAAAATCTTGTACAACAATAATTCAATTATTGGGCGAATCATTTGATAATGACTGACTAGGAGAGACATCTCTTGGCTTTGACTCACACTCCCGTCGGAAGTAATTGCCTGCTCCACAGAGGTAAGGAAATGCATGAATATACTGAATTTCAAGTCACATAGGTAAATTCAATACAATACAAAAACCATAGATGGCGCCCTCATGGTCTCATAGCATAAATTATTAATTTAAAGAAATTAATGCCCAAATGGATCCAAATATATTTATGGCGCGTATCCAACATTATTATTATTATACACCGACAGTAATAAACAGGTAGGTATTTTCATGGCACGCACCATCTCAAGATTTCAATTAGAATCATCTCGATTGCTCATCTGTTAATGTTAATCCATGACCAAGCATAACAACTAATCACGTATCATAAAGAAATAAAATATTATGGCAGATGATAATGGCCGTGCTTTGTTCCATTGATAATGTTTTCATGTTCTTATTAAAAGCATCGTCTGGCGCCTGGCGCCATCACTAAATTATATTAAAAATAACTACATTATATAAAACGAACCTTATGAATTTTCTTTAGATATCTAAATTTTTGTAATGATTATACATTTTTTTCCTGTACGTCCTTGTTATTTTTTTATGACTTCCATGTGAGTGACATATTTTTTGAAAATTGTTGTGATTCATTTAAATTTGTGAAAATGAAGAGAATTATTGAACAGTTCTAGTGAAAATCTGGTCTCTTTCAACGGAAGCAATCTTCCGAACAGGCCCTCCATCGAAATGCTTGGTGTAACCCTAAGTGACCAGCTCAGGTATGGGGGCTCCATCGAAGCCAGAGTAAAGTTAGCCTCACAGAAACTGGGCGTACTGTACAGGGCCCGCAGATACTTTAATAGTACACAACTGCTAACCCTGCACAAATCACAAGTGCGCCCCACGGTTGAATTTGGCAGCCACCTCTGGTCTGGAGCTCCAAAATACCTGAAAAATACCCTCGACTCTGTGCAGAAACGGGCGGTCCGTTTGATAGATTCTCCCATCTTAACAGACGGATTGCAATCTTTAGAACACAGGCGTCGGGTGGGAATGCTATCCTTGTTCTACCGGTATTACAATGGAAGATGCTCCGAGGAACTAGCATCATTGATCCCTTCGGCAACGGTGCGTAGTCGGGAAACACGCCAAACGCGTGCCCAACATTTGTACACGGTTGACATTTGCCACATGAGAACGGGTCGTTTCTTCGACTCGTTCTTGTGTTCAACAGCTCGGCTGTGGAATGATTTACCGGCCTCTGTGTTTCCTCCTTCCTACAACATGGGTCTCTTCAAGACCAATGTTCATTCCTTCCTCTCCTCAAAAAGACCCTCCACACAGCATCCCAGATGACATAGGCCCTGAGGGAAATTATTTTCCTCAGGGCCTCCTGCGTGGCGTTAACGTAAAAAAAAAAAAGTACTTGGGTCAAACGGAATAAACTGGATCGCCGTTCCAATTGTTGAATTACATTGTCCTCACAATTCTAGCTCGTTATTGCTGTTACCTTAGCGATGATTGTTAAAAAATACATCAAGATTAAAAATTGTAATTAATTATTTTTTTAATAAATTTCATAACAAAAGTAAGTCGTCGATCAAATTCAAGCTGCCTGTACTAAGTCGCGGCATATAGAATTTGTACCGTTTTATAACATATTCTTTTGAACATTTTAAGTTTTAAGTTTCTAAAAAAAAATATGTAATTTTTTAAGATATTGCCACGCCAAAACAGTAATTATACGAAATTCTCTAAGAAAAAAAAACGCAAAATATGCTCCGAAAATTATTACAAACACTTTTTTCTGTTATTTTACAAGTTACATGAAAAAATTCACAGTGTTTCTTTAAACACATTAAAGTATTTCCTACGAGATTTTAGCTCTGTTTTAAACGAGTCGTGTTTTATTAAACACTAGCAGACCCGGCCACACGTTCCTGTGGCTAACGAAACACAACGCCATTACCCAATCTTTATAAAATCCACACCACCCGCTTGCCACAGCCCGCTGCCTGAATTGAATATTTGAATTTATTGGCTTTTCTCTACTATAATAAGCATGTATTATACATATAAACTAATTAACTCGCCACTAATTATACAATGCTTGCAATGCAACACTGGATATTTTAAAAGGGAAAATCAAATACCTACTTACTCCAGAACATCTATTTTCCAATTTCTTCCGTAGAACGAATTTCAAAATTGACTATAGTACGGCCCGCCAGCCGTTTTAAATCGCACAAAAATATGTTTTCTTTGAATTTCTCGGCTTTTCTCTAATATAATTTACATGTATTATACATATAAACATTCCTCTTCAATCACTCAATCTATTGGTGAAAACCGTATGAAAATCCGTTGCGTAGTTTAAAAGATTAACGCGCACATACATTTTGAGCGACTTCATTTAATACCTTGTAATGTAATGAGATAATGAGATAATGATTTTGACTATTTTCGCTTAAATATTATCGTTTCTAATATTAGCACGTTCCTTCCAACATTCGTATTTATATATCCCCTTCTTCTTCTTTTCATAAGAAAGCAAAATCTCACTGAGAAGGCTTCAATGATTTCACTAAGTTTCATCGTCTTTCTTTATATTTTCAGTGCTCAATTAGAACAAGTCGGAGCAATGGTCCGGTTTGTGAAACCTATTTTCCTACCAATTATGTTGTACTAAATGAATCCGCAAAGGTCCTGTATTTAAAAAATGCTACAGGGGATTTCTTTCATACCAATTACATCAGACTTCCTGTCTTTTGATTTTTAAGTGGGTTTTGTCCGGAATGTTTAATATTATGCAACAATTCATGAAATGACATCTTGACTATTATACTAGTTTGGTTATATTTCGCTAATAGGAAAGGTATGATAGCGCTGTTAGTAGAAATTATGTGGTATAGGTACTACTGTCTGTTTGTATTTACAGTAACTCATAGAACATGGAAAAGTCATTACCCGTGACTTAGGGCAACGTTTTCTCGACAGGGGTTGTCAGGCAGGATTATGTTTCAAGGGGCATCTAGATTATGACCGACACGTTAAAATAATGAAGGCGAAGTGCTGAGTTCAATAAACAATACTGTAACAAGTATAGTTATTTCGAGCGCATTTTGAGAAGTGTTCACGCTCGAATACTTTCTCTGTCTTGCATTGGTTGTCTCTTACTACCGCTGCCGCTAGGGCAGCGGGACCATAGGTATATAAAGACAAGCAAAAGCTTAGAGTTTTGTGTTTTAGCCTGCCGGGGAGTCCCGCGCTAAGCTCCAGGAAAATAGTAAAAGTCGAAGTCTGCCTACCGAGATAGCTCGCGCGGCTTCAAGGAACTCGTGAATCTTTTGTGTAAAGTGACGAGTAGGTAATTAAGGATAACAAGTGTCCTTTGGAGTTATTATAGTGATAATAACCATAAAGCTACTGTTTTAGTTGGTACGTGAAAGTTACCACTGTTTTTACGATTATTGAACTGGATACTTGTGTAATTGATTGTACCCACCCCAATAAAAGTTTAATTGTGTTTATAGAAGAAAAGTGTGGATTTTATTTAATTACCCCGCTATAACTGGCGCCCAACCCGCGGCCAATTAATTCGCGAGTATTGTTCATAGAATCAGTAAATTCAGTGAAAGTTGTGAAAATTGTGAAAATCGTGAAACAACGGAAAAGTGAAGTAAATTCGAGATAAAGTTCAGTTTAGAGGGAGAGAAAATCGAAAGTGAAAGTGTGAAAGCACTAGTGAAATTGCGATAGAGAAAGCGTAATATGTAGTTACAGTGTAACAGTAAAAAGTTAAATAATGACGCTTGCAAAGAATGCGATGGCGTCGAAAAGGCCAGCAACTGACTTGCTACTCGAGTTTTATAATATTGAACAAGAAGAAGGAATGTCGACGGAACGGTTTATTGCCACCAAAAGGGCATTGTTTGCTGGATTTCCGGATTACTATCAATCTATTGTAATAGAACTGGATATGATGTACGTAATGCTCAATCCATTCATAAAAGAGAATATACCTAGATGCTCCGTTCAAACGTTTGAAGACCTAATCCGTAAGGTGAAACTTGCAGAAGAAGGCGCTCCAGAAAAAGTCAGCCAACAAGATGCGATTCAAATCATACCTACAGAAGCGCTACCAGATAAAACATCGCAAACCACAGAAGATGTTTATGAGTACGGTGAAGAATCAGAAAACTACCTTCCTGTAGCTCAAAAACTACCGTTAGAAGTGCCACCGGATAAAAAATCAGAAACCGAAATCTCTGAAGTATCAGAAATAAATATGTCTGCTAAAATATTGACATTAGATTACCCAGACGTACCGTCCGCATTTACCGAAGATGTTGATGTCCCGACGGCAGTACCGCTGAGTAACCTGGCCCCGCTCAAAAAGGACATCCTACATGCTGTGCTACCAGACGACCTTCAAAAGGGAGTAGAATCCGAATCATCATTGGCAGTACCCTTCGTGATGACTACCAGTTTTAATGTTACCAGCCGATTTGATGCAGACTATCTACAAAAACAGGCAGCAATCACACCCAACGTACTCGTAGAAGGAGATCATCTGCTTGGGACGGATTACCTGCTACTAGCTGCGTTTGTGATTCCCACATATGTCCACGCAGGTGACTGGCGCATTAAGGTGAAAATTAAAGATGAATCCAAACTCTTCCGCCCTTTGGGCGTCTATGCTCGTAAATTGTACGAGGCGATTCTGAAAACCATCGAACTATTCATATCAAGTGCATGGTTAATTTTAAAATTCTGTGAACTCGACCCCCCAGAAACCATTGTATAGGTACTAATTCCGAAGTCAAATATCTCGTCTATTCAGCAAGTGCAAAATGTTACAAAAACCGCACTGACATCGGAAAGATGGGCTCCAAAAGAATAATACCAAAGTTTCAATATCAATTTGACACAAACCGACAAGACAAAACCTGAAAAACCATAAATCAAAGTGCAATTGCCCAGAGTCTCTCGAAATAATAATAAACTGCTAAATTGTACAATATGCAGGGATGACATGTGTGCTGAAACAAGGGGCATACTTTTACGACCAGCCGTAATACGACCTACTAAATTGTACAGACCAAAAAGTACTTACGACATAAACAAAGGAACAGGCACATTGCCACTGGACCATTTTTCAAGAAAGACATCTTCAATCATTGCAACCGGAGTCAACTGGCCACGTGTGACCATCATCGCCCCACACGCTGCAGATTTTTATCCAGTCTTCAAAAGTCAAAGCGAACCACAAGAAAAACCATAAATTTAAATACGGTCTTAAAAGTAATTAAGACCTACCCAAACATGTCTTGTAACGCAACTCGGGCCATTAGAAGATAACAGAGGACCACCATAAATCAATCGATAGCTGCACACTTCTGACGGACCCCACGTGCAGAATAGCCCAACCAGCGACCGACACGCCGCAGACCGAAAAAACCATCTTTTACTAATAATTTTAATGTTTAATTTTGTTTAATGTTTAAGATTTAATTTTAAGAATAAAATGATTTTGTTTATGTAAATGAAACTAATCGAGGCGATTATGTTACATTTAGGGGGAGTGTGTAACAAGTATAGTTATTTCGAGCGCATTTTGAGAAGTGTTCACGCTCGAATACTTTCTCTGTCTTGCATTGGTTGTCTCTTACTACCGCTGCCGCTAGGGCAGCGGGACCATAGGTATATAAAGACAAGCAAAAGCTTAGAGTTTTGTGTTTTAGCCTGCCGGGGAGTCCCGCGCTAAGCTCCAGGAAAATAGTAAAAGTCGAAGTCTGCCTACCGAGATAGCTCGCGCGGCTTCAAGGAACTCGTGAATCTTTTGTGTAAAGTGACGAGTAGGTAATTAAGGATAACAAGTGTCCTTTGGAGTTATTATAGTGATAATAACCATAAAGCTACTGTTTTAGTTGGTACGTGAAAGTTACCACTGATTTACGATTATTGAACTGGCTACTTGTGTAATTGATTGTACCCACCCCAATAAAAGTTTAATTGTGTTTATAGAAGAAAAGTGTGGATTTGATTTAATTACCCCGCTATAATACGAAATAAGCATTTCCATTATGTTCGAAATTATTTGTAAAGCTCTCAACTCGGGTGTTTTATCAATAATCAGTGTTTCAGTGCAACATTAAGTTTTTTTTAAGATTAACCCCACACATTAGGCCCTAAAGAAAATAATTCCCTTCAGGGCTTATGCCATATTGGGGATGTTGTGTGGAGGGTTTTTTTCAGGAGAGGAAGGAGAGAACATGGGTCACGAAGAGAATCGTGTTACTTAGAAAATGAAAGCCGAGCAGTTGAACTTACGAACGAGTAACGAAACGTTGGACGCGCGTGTGGCGTGTTTCCCGACTGCCGAAGGGATCAATGAAGCTAGTTCGTCGGAGCATCTTCCATTGAAATACATGTAGAAAAAGGATAGCTTTCTCACCTGACGCCTGTGCTCTAAAGATTGCAATCCGGGTGTGAAAAAAGGGAATCCATCAAACGGTGACTGGACAACTCAGAATGAAACCTACTCAGAACCTCCTTTGAAAAGTCATTAATAGTGATGAAAAAATTGGTTAAATAAGTTATGTTAGAATAGGGTTACGGGCTATTTTAAAACTATTTTGTTCATAGCTTTTAATGATTTTTCAAAGAGGTGTTGAGTTGAATTGATTCTGACTTGGCATGAAACCCTATCAAACAATCCGCCCTTTTCTGCAAAAAGTCAATGAGAGATAGATTCACTTATAATTAAAACTAAAACTAACACAATTACAGCATTTACACCTACCAAACCAACCATTCATTTTGATCACTTAATAGAACAATTTGGATATTATATCTATGGAACATAAAAGTTCATTTGCGCAGAACGGGTAGCACTTTTGTATCTATCTATCTTCTATCTTCTTCTATCTTCTATATACATATATAAATAAAAATGAATCGCCGAAATGTATATACGCGCATAACTTCCGAACGATAGCACCAAATTGGATAATTCCTTTTTTTGGTGTTCGTTATTGTCAGGACAAGGTTTGTATAAAACTACTGGGGAGCTCTGGCATTATGAATTTTGTATAAAAAAGTTGCAATAGGTGGCACGCGAGCTGTTCGAAAACTGAATGTACCGGGACTGAATGTTTGGAATGCGGGAGGGGGAGGAGAACTCGGATAGGAGGTTCGAAAGAAGGGGGGGGGGGGGAGGGAAGGTGCAGGAAAGGGAGGCGGGACGAATGGGAAAGGACACGCACGGAGAAACAATTATGGCATAGCAACGCATGCCGGGAACCAGCTAGTGTATAATATAAATTAATGTGAGGGGAAAAGAAACAGAAATGCTGTGTAAGAACCTCACATTCCAGATCCATGGATAATATTAATACAATCTTTTGCAAAGCCTTTTCTATATCTGTATAAAAATTGTACAAGTAATAACACTTGCGAAATGTAAATTTATTAGTGAATGAGGTATTCCCACAAACGAGGGATTCTGTTAAAAATGTAAGGAATATTTAAAGATCATTTTTCTGATTTTAATCATCCCACTAAAAAAGTTTTTTATGTTTTCATTCAATATTATTGATTTTAAAAACGATCTAAAAACAAAATCAAAACGGCCCGTGGTTGGCAAATCGGATTGTGACGTCACAAGCGTCGCTAAGCTGGGCCATCATAAATAAACACTGTCAATGAGCGTCCACGCTCAAGACGTCACACGATAGCCTCGCCCCAAAATATCGTTTTAGCGGTAATTCAAAAATGGGAAATTTTGACTGGCTGTAGAAAATTTATTCGACAACATAAAAATAAAATAAAAATGCTGTAACCGCAGTAATTTTTTGTTTAATTTTTTTAAGCAATAAAAAAACGTGGAAATACCACACTGTGGCCTACGAGCAGGTACTTTCTTTCTACCTTATACCTACCAAAAGACAGTTCCGCATATTTTCCCCTAGCGACTTATCCAACCCTGATACAAGTCTAGATTTGGCTTTCAACCCAACTGGAAATGGTAGGGAAAACGAATAGGGGAGTCGTTCCCCAGCCAGTTCCGATAATCCTATGGGTTTAGGGTTTCATTCGGAACTTGTAAGCTTTCACTGCATCCATATTTCATACCCCCTGATACACTGATGGGTTTTCCCATTATAATCGGACGGCTTATGGGAGAACATGACGTCTTTTTGATGGACTTTTATGCTTTCTCTCGCTCGTTATTTTAATGACCCAGGAGCTTGGAATAAAGAATATAACACTAGAAGTGTCTTCCGTACGGATTAGAATGGAAACAAATGTGCCACTGACTTAGTACCTGTTAGTTCTAGACCATTTAGCACATCGTCTGTCTCCCTTATACTTGCTTGAAATTGTATATCGCGATCCCACTTGAATTTCGTAATCACGACTCTATGCCCAGGAGATATAAGAAGAGATTTGAATGGTATTATAAATGTACTACGTATAAGGTACCTAACCATTGAAGACAGGAGTGGTTGAAGCTGTAATGTAACCTTTTTTTATTAAAACCGACGCTATTGCCCCATGACTAAAGGTCGTTATCATGTTTCGATCACTGTCTTGATGAGACCCGTTGTTTTTTTGGTCCAATATATAATATAAATATATTGGAGGCTTCCTCTTCTTAATTCTTATATGAATCTTTAGTTTTTGAAGTGAAATTTCTTTAGCCCCGTTGTGATTTGGAATTCGGATGAAACGTAAATGAAGCATCAAACTGCGCTCATTGGCCGCTTTGATTATGATATCACATTTTCATGGCTCCCATTGGTTGAGATTGTTTTGGTAATGTTTCGCTTCTACCGCGTGTAAACTGCACTCGATTTTTTTTATTTCACAAAGTTTCTATCATACCTATACAATCACAAGGTGTCCAAACTTTGGACTTCAACAGGTAATAGATTACGCTAGGTCTGCGCTCATTGGCCGCTTTGATTATGACCTCACTTTTTAAAGCTCCCATTGGTTGAGATTGTTTTGGTAAAGTTTCGCTTCTACCGCGTGTAAACTGCACTAGATTTTTTATTTCACAACGTTTCTACAGGCTGTCTGTCCTGCCTATATATGTACAATCATAAGGTGTCCAAACTTTGAACTCCAAAAGGTAATAGATTACTCGCCTTAGACAAATCACTGAGATTTGCCTGTCTTTGTTTTCCAGCTTCTAATAGATACAAATGAATGTTTTCAATTACTAACTTGTTTTATAGAACAACAAGTACTAGAAAACCAGAAAGCCGCGCGGTAGAATCTTTCCTGATAATAATATTAAAGTTCACATATATCAGTACCTGACCACTTGTTTGTCACCACAATTTGTTATCTTTTATCCTTCCTTTATGTACGAGTATAATCTACAACAAACATTCCTTATCCGTGTTTCAAGTTTCAACAACCGATGCATGAAAATCAAAACCAACTACCAAACCACGATCAATTTGGAACTTTGTAACTATTCCTCCAATTTAATTTTTTATATATATATCGGTACGATTGCTTATTTTTGTTAAGGGTAGACATAAAACAATTCTTAAACTACTCGTTCGTAGATGGTGGTAATCGAATTATTTTAGGAAAAACTCTTTTTGTAAGGACTCCAGATACTAATATCTACAGCCTGTATGTCGAACGAATATCTACAGCTCATATGTTGAACTAATATCTACGAACTTCAGAGTGTTGACTAATATCTACAGAGCGTAGGTTGAACAAATATCTACAGAGCGTAGGTTGGACTAATCAGCTAAATGTGTCCAATAGTCCGATATTAGGGATTTTTACATACATACTTACATAAATCAGTGCGTTTTTCTTGATGAAAATTTTACTACACTTGCGCAAATGGTGACCCGACAATTCGTCCTGCGACAATTCATCCGGCGACAGTTCATCCTGAGACAGTTCATCCGGCCGACAGTTCATCCTGCCGACAGTTCATCCTGCCGACAGTTCATCCCGCCGACAATTCATCCGGCGACAATTCATCCTGCCTGATCATTTAGAAGATTTTTATTAAGTAAGTATGCAAAGAGGATATACGGCCGTACAACCAAAATCGATATACTTATATCTGAAGGCATCTTGAGTGGAAATCCGCTGTAAAAATATTTTTACTAAATAGGTTAGGTTAGGTTAGGTTAGGTTAGGTTAGGTTGTACGGCCGTATATCCTCTTTGCATACTTACTTGAAGAAAAAATCTTCTAAATGATCAGGCAGGATGAATTGTCGCCGGATGAATTGTCGGAGGATGAACTGTCGCCGGATGAATTGTCGGAGGATGAACTGTCGCCGAATGAATTGTCGGAGGATGAACTGTCGCCGGATGAATTGTCGGAGGATGAACTGTCGCCGGATGAATTGTCGGAGGATGAACTGTCGCAGAGTGAACTGTCATGGAACCTGCGCAAATACACACGCTTATTGACTTTCTCATGCTTAAATTGAATAGCATGAATGGCATTATTGTTCTGTAAAATTCCACTTGTCGTATTCTAATATTTGTTCAATGGTGCGTAATAATGTACAAGTAACTTGAACAAGTCTTTCAGTTTAAATATTCAACGATGAGCAAACATTCTCTTCGCGTCTATAAACGCCTTAATAATTACCGTGTTTGCTTGGTAATGACTAAAGTAATAGTGAACGAAGCTTGTAACTTGTAATTATATGCCACACTATCCTTTTTAGTTTCAAGGTTGCCATCAATCATATTTAATACAATACATTTAATTAAATATCAGTTCAACTTGAAGCGTTAAAACTTGCAGAATTTAACAACATAAGCTCATAAAATCTCACACAGTTTGAGATATTACAATATGATTATTTAATCTTTTCCCTTCACTGAAAAACCTCCACAAGCCGAAACAGCTATCTCTTAAAATAATGTATAATATTACGTGTATTATGTATCATCATTATCATCATTATCATTATCATCATCATTACATAGTATAAAATGAAGTCGCTCAAAATGTATGTGCGCGTTAATCTTTTAAACTACGCAACGGATTTTCACACGGTTTTCACCAATAGATAGAGTGATTGAAGAGGAATGTTTATATGTATAATACATGTAAATTATATTAGAGAAAAGCCGAGAAATTCAAAGAAAACATATTTTTGTGCGATTTAAAACGGCTGGCAGGCCGTACTATGGTCACTTTTGAAATTTGTTCTACGGAAGAAATTGTAAAATAGATGTCCTAGAGTAAGTAGGTATTTGATTTGAATTATTTTATTTGATGAAGTCGCTCAAAATGTATGTGCGCATAGATCTTTGAAACTACGCAACGGATATTCATGCGGTTTTCACCAATAGATAGAGTGATTCAAGAGGAAGGTTTATATGTATAAAAACATGCTTATTATGGTAGAAAAAAGTTGAGAAATTCAAATATTCAATTCAGGCAGCGGGCAGCGGGCAGCTGGCAAGCGGGTGGTGTGGATTTTATAAAGGTTGGGTAATGGCGTTGTGTTTCGTTAGCCACAGCAACGTGTGGCCGGGTCTGCTAGTCTATAATAAAATAATTGTCTAGGTAGGTGTAAGTACCTACTCGTACCTACATATGTAACGCGAAGAATTACTTAAGTTTTAAAGCTCTTAAAAAAATATATGTTATTCTTGCAGATAATATCTATTCATTACATAGTATAAAATGAAGTCGCTCAAAATGTATGTGCGCGTTAATCTTTTAAACTACGCAACGGATTTTCACACGGTTTTCACCAATAGATAGAGTGATTGAAGAGGAATGTTTATATGTATAATACATGTAAATTATATTAGAGAAAAGCCGAGAAATTCAAAGAAAACATATTTTTGTGCGATTTAAAACGGCTGGCAGGCCGTACTATAGTCACTTTTGAAATTTGTTCTACGGAAGAAATTGTAAAATAGATGTCCTAGAGTAAGTAGGTATTTGATTTGAATTATTTTATTTGATGAAGTCGCTCAAAATGTATGTGCGCATAGATCTTTGAAACTACGCAACGGATATTCATGCGGTTTTCACCAATAGATAGAGTGATTCAAGAGGAAGGTTTATATGTATAAAAACATGCTTATTATGGTAGAAAAAAGTTAAGAAATTCAAATATTCAATTCAGGCAGCGGGCAGCGGGCAGCTGGCAAGCGGGTGGTGTGGATTTTATAAAGGTTGGGTAATGGCGTTGTGTTTCGTTAGCCACAGCAACGTGTGGCCGGGTCTGCTAGTCTATAATAAAATAATTGTCTAGGTAGGTGTAAGTACCTACTCGTACCTACATATGTAACGCGAAGAATTACTTAAGTTTTAAAGCTCTTAAAAAAATATATGTTATTCTTGCAGATAATATCTATACATTCCCCACGCCGAAACGGCAATTATATGAAATGCCCTTGATGTATGCTCGGAAAATTATTATAAACATGCTTTTTTCAGTTATTTTACAAGTTATATGAATGAAAAATTCACAATCTTTAATTATATGCTATTTTAGAAATTCCCTACGAGATTGTTACCCTATTTTAAATGATCTGTGTTTTATTAAATATTTTTACAATTTTTGCTTAAATATTATCGTTTTAATATTAGCGCGCTCTCTCTAACATTCGTTTTTACAGATCTCCCCATCTTCTTCTTTTTGAGCGGGTACACCGCGCCTTAAAGCATTTCTGTATCATTAAACTGCGACAGCCATTATGTACTTTTTTAATACGTAGGTAGGTACCTACTACAGTGAAAAACGTAAACAATAAACAACACACGTAATAAATTATGACTTCACTGGAAAAACATTGCTATTTACTTTGATTTTATCCTGCATTGATTTATCCGAATCTACGAAGATTCCATTACCACTGCGAGAGTTTTTTTTTAAGGGTCGACCGAGACAGGTTTTTCGTTCTCGGCCGAGACCGAGACCAAGACCGAGAATAAATTTAAATCTCGGCCGAGACCGAGAATAGATAAATATTTAATAAAACACGACTCGTTTAAAATCTCGTAGAAGGTAGGTATCTTAAGTATCATTTAAAGAAACATTGTGAATTTTTTTCACAACTATAACTTGTAAAATAACTGAAACAATCGTGTTTAAAATAATTTTAGGAGCATACTTTGGAATTTTTTTCTATCGGATTGCAAAAAATTTGTGTTTCGGCGTGGAACGCGTCTAGATATCTTCATTATGTTTACAAGTAAAACCCGCCTCGCTGCCAGCCAACCAATCACAATCGACAGCTCCTTCACGCGCTGACACCAAGTGATGAATGTGGACGCGCATGGTAGATTTGAATCCCATATTCCTATACCGTACCTACTTACAACGGTCTCGGTTATGGCCGAGAATCTCGGCGAAAAATCGCAGAGAACCGAGACAGAGTTCTCGGTAGAATTTGTAGCCGAGAATGCCGAGACCGAGATCTCGGTCGACCCTTAGTTTTTTTATTCAGATGCAAAATATGATTAGGTTCTCTTTTACAGCATTGCTTTCTACTTACGGAATACTCCTATGGTGTTGTGTTTCGAAAAATTGTTGTCCAAATTAGAGACATAGCGAGTCGTGTGCTATGCCATGTTAGATATCGGAGGAATCGAGTTCGAATCACACAGCGGGTAGTAACTTTAACATTCCTCAGAATAAGTTAGGTATATTTCAGTAAGTACTGACAGACATCTACGGACTTATTGTTAACTGTTAAAAAAACTAAAAATGCTAGCCCTGTCAACCCGAATGTTTAAAGAGTAAAGAAATACGTGTCAGCTCAATTAGACCGACTCGAGCAAATGGATAAAGATGAAATTAAAATCTTATAATTGAATGCATCTTAATAAGTCTGGAGTATTTGCCAAACGTATAATTATATTGTAACAGTTTTTCAATTAATTACAAACGTGTCTAGGTGGTATCACGGCTGTTTTTATCCATGCGTTAATGCTTAAAAGTAATTAACACATGCGTTCTGTGTTTGCTTCTCAATTAATATTAATAGGCAGACGTGCAGGCGTGAAAATTAATAAAAGTGAGACGAGTCGTTACTTCATCTCTGGCGTTCAAGTGAAAAATACATCATTAGACAAATAAAAATTAATAAATATATGCCTTGTTCCACGTGTATTGGTTGAAAGGAGGTGATTTATGTAAAACTTAGAAAAAAAAAACACCGTTGGATACATAAGCTTAGTTTTAAGTGTAAGACTAAAGTTATTTTCGTCAATGTACGTTTTGGTACAGATTGAAAAAATTCATTTCAAAAACGTCAGTGCTTAAATTTTCGCGGTATGACCGTGAAATTCGAAGCAAATTATTGTAGACAAATGAATATGAATATGGGTGTATCGGAACAAACACTTAAAAATGTGTATGTGTAGGTATACTCCTGCATTACCGTAACTTTCACTTTTCCGCAAAGTTACGAAAATACATAATAAAGTCTAATTGTTGTCAATTTCAAAGAACTGTAAAGTCCCAAACAATATATATCTAGATATCTATATTGGGTTATATGTATAAGGGAACGTACCCATACTACGTGACACTTTTAGGGGGGGGGGGGTCTTCAAAATGTCATGCTCCATACAAATGAGCGGCAGATTGCTTAGGATTTTGGTCACCGGGGGGGGGGGGGGGGGGGTTAAAAATTGCAAAAAGTTGGTCACGTAGTTTGGGTACGTTCCCTAACCCAAAGAACCAAAAATCGAGGGCAGTTCACACGTGGTACAAGTGAAACCTTCACCCACTCAATCCCAACCAATTGGAAAAGAGAGCTCATAATTAAAGCGGCCCATGCGGTAAGGTTTCATTCTATCTTATTCTCTCGCAGGATACATCCTATAGATGTGTGAGTTGTCTCTTTTTAGTGTCGTTTCCTTTTCATCGAGTTCTCAAAACGGTGCTCAATAAGTTTCACTTCAAAAACTATGACGGGGGAAGAAAAATAGCATATTAAAAATATTTTTCTCTTGGGGTAAGAATAACCTCGTCGAATTTAATGTTTCAAAGACCCAATCATGTTTGATAACGTCTAAAAGGGATCGAAATGAAAATCTAGTCTCCTTCAACGGAAGCAATCTTCCGAACAGGACCTCCATCGATATGCTTGGTGTAACTCTAAGTGACCAGCTCAGGTACGGGGGCTCCATCGAAACCAGAGTTAAGTTAGCCTCTCAGAAACTGGGCGTACTGTACAGGGCCCGCAGATACTTTAATAGTACACAACTGCTAACCCTGTACAAATCGCAAGTGCGCCCCACGGTTGAATTTGGCAGCCACCTCTGGTCTGGAGCTCCAAAATACCTAAAAAAAAAACCTTGAATCTGTGCAGAAACGGGCGGTCCGTTTGATAGATTCTCCCATCTTAACAGATGGACTGCAATCTTTAGGGCACAGGCGTCAGGTGGGAATGCTGTCCTTGCTGGGAAACACGCCAAACACGCGCCCAACATTTGTACACGGTTGACATTAGT
The DNA here is from genome assembly GCA_917880885.1 of Limnephilus marmoratus. NCBI lineage: Eukaryota > Metazoa > Arthropoda > Insecta > Trichoptera > Limnephilidae > Limnephilus > Limnephilus marmoratus. Next base: position 27,416,141 of record OU862916.1, read on the forward strand.
CACATGAGAACGGGTCGTTTCTATGACTCGTTCTTGAGTTCAACGGCTCGGCTGTGGAACGATTTCCCGGCCTCTGTGTTTCCTCCCTCCTACAACATGGGTCTCTTCAAGACCCGTGTTCACTCCTTCCTTTCCTCAAAAAGACCCTCCACACAGCATCTTCAAAGATGACATAGGCCCTGAGGGAAGTTATTTTCCTCAGGGCCTCCTGTGTGGAGTTAATGTAAAAAAAAAAAACTAAATAAATACAAACGCTTGCTTACTGCTTTTGTATCCACTCATAGGTCTACAGAGAACTTCAGGAGAATTTCATAAATCAATTTCAATATTATTTGTAAATAAAAACAGTTTTTACTGACGTACTTGACTTCTCTGATTCCTGACGTTATTTGGAGTAAAAAAATTAAACGAAATTTTGATCACCTAAAAACATAAAAAAATCAGTAGGTATTGAACGGTTAGGAGCGGGGAGAGGGTTTGGGCGTGTACTAGGCTGAGTGACCAGTTAAGACATGTGGATTTTTTTTGTTTAATAATTAAGAAAAAAATTGAAAAAAAAAACATCGAAAAGGTCACCGGAGACCAAAATATTATTTGCATTTTTTACTCCAAATAATGTCAGGAATCTCTGGTTATTACGTCACTTAATTCCCTATGTACGCAAATGGTAAACAAGTTCACGAAGTTGAATCCTTCGACGACCAGAAACCATTAGCCATTAGTTTTGATAAATACCGTCACTATAAGGAAAATAGGAATATATAAAAATAATTTAATATGCATGTGTTTCCTGACGTCATTAAGCTCTGAGCAAAACACCTGAAGTAGGGTTTCATATTAATAGGCATGAAATAAAATATCACCTACGCGCCTTTGGCAATCCCACCTCCGCTCCGTTCATATCAAATATCATAGCGCGCACTTCGTTATTCGTTAGCGATCGCTCTTTCTTCGGAATAAAGTAATGTTTTTAAAACAAAGGAGCCAGTAACAAAGGAGTGAATACGTATTATTGTGAAACACGTGAACTGTTATTACGTTATTTGACACCTGTTGTTTATTTTCGCCGCGGTTTTGCTGTGTTTTTTCATGTGTGTTTTAAACTCACGATTACGCTTACTGGAATCACAAGTGGCTATGTCAGTGATGTTCCAACTTTTAAGAAAACCAGTCATAAAAAATATCTTAATTCGTCATTAATGCCAGAATTTTTTGAAAGCACCGTTGTGATTTAAAACTCATCTACAGGATTTAGCCTGCGAATGAAATAGACCAATCGGCATCCTCTTTGTTCGGAGCTTCCCAGCCCCCCCACTCTTGTCTACTTTAGTTTGCTGATGGTTTCACTTCTACCGCGTTTGAACTGCACACACATTTTTTTATAAATCGTGTTTTAATGATGAAATTATTAAGATTAAGAATATGTGTGTATTTTTTTTTTCTAGAAAGCTACCAATTCCAGAAGACTGGTTGCCATTAAGTGTTTATTGTTCACCGTTTTATTCAAATGTACAACAACATAATATATCAATTTATACATATATTATTTTTCCTAAAATTGTTTTACCTCCACGTTCTATCCCATTTCTCAATTTGGACGGCGGATATGTGAGGTTTGTCTGGGTCTTGGCAGCGGATGCATCTGCCCACTATTTACGTATCGGGCCGCTGGTTTGGTGAGACATTTGACCTCTCCAGCTGGTCCTCATATGATGGATGGATGATGGATGAATTCATGGGTTCGTCACTCCTGGACACACTGACCCCTAGATTCCTATCCACCACTCATATCTTTTTCCTTCCCGAAAATTCCTCTCCGTCCTTTCCTTAAAAAGATCCTCCACGGATCACCTTTAAAGATGACAAAGGACCTGAGGATAATTATTTTCTTCAGGGCTTTTGTGTGGGGATAATTTAAAAAAAAATCTGTTCCCATCCGTACTTCTTTCAGCCTCACTTCGCCGTCAAGATGGAAGATATTTATTATTAATTGAAGACATCATTAGTGAAACTCAATCAAAAATCTGAAAACAGAAAAATTAGAAAAAAGATACCGCCACATCTAGGACTCGAACGCAGGACCTATGCCTTGCCGGAGCTCAACCAACTGAGCTAATGTGTCGTATTTAAATGTATCATACTTTGACAAAGAATTACCAACATTATCATCATTTTCTTAACGCATATTTTTTATTGGTTGCTTGCTATCTTTATGTATGATTGCAAGATTCAAACCTGAACTAAATGCTATCTAGATGGTGTCTTGGTTATTTTTAATGTGCGACATCTACTGACTTTTCTGCAAGCTTAGGATGAATATTTATTTGCCCAGAAAGCAAGAGGTCCTGGGTTCGAGTTCCAGAGGTGCCAATATCTTTTTCTAATTTTTCTGTTTTCAGATTTTCGATTGAGTTTCACTTATATTGTCTTCATTTAATTAAATATTTATTATCTTATTTGTAATATTTTGATTAAATGAACACAATATTAAGTTCAAAATAAAAGCAATGATATAGCGGGGTAATTAAATAAAACCTCACTTTTCTTCTATAAACACAATATTAAACTTTTATTGGGGTGGGTACAATCAATTACACAAGTATCCAGTTCAATAATCGTAAAAACAGTGGTAACTTAAACGTACCAACTACAACAGTAGCTTTATGGTTATTATCACTATAATAACTCCAAAGGACACTTGTTATCCTTAATTACCTACTCGTCACTTTATACAAAAGATTCACGAGTTCCTTGAAGCCGCGCGAGCTGATCTCGGAAGGCGGTCTTCGACTTTTACTATTTTCCTGGAGCTTAGCGCGGGACTCCCCGGCAGGCTAAAAACACCAAACTCTAAGGTTTCGCTTGGATTATATATACTTATGGACCCGCTGCCCGGAGGCGTCTACTAATATCTACAGGAATTCCAAAAACTGAAAAATCGAACTAATATCTATGGAAACCAAAGTGTTGACGAATATCTACAGCTCAAACTGTTGACTAATATCTATAAGAACCAAAGTGTTGACGAATATCTACAGCACTAGCAGAGGTTGGATTTGCAATTTTGTATAGCATATTGGAATAACGTAATATTGCGTATGCAGTTTAAAAAACTTAATTTATGTAAGTATGTATGTAAAAATCCCTAATATCGGACTATTGGACACATTTAGCTGATTAGTCCAACCTACGCTCTGTAGATATTAGTTCAACCTACGCTCTGTAGATATTAGTTAACACTCTGAAGTTCGTAGATATTAATTCAACATAGGAGCTGTAGATATTCGTCAGACATACAGGCTGTAGATATTAGTATCTGGAGTCCCGCTGCCCTAGCGGCAGCGGTAGTAAGAGACAACCAATGCAAGACAGAGAAAGTATTCGAGCGTGAACACTTCTCAAAATGCGCTCGAAATAACTATACTTACACAGATGTTTATTATTTTCACCGAAGTGACAATTTGTTGTAATTTTTTTAGAACATTGGGCCTCGAGCTATAATCTCGGGGGCCATGGATTACGAACCACTGAGCTACGTGGAATGACCACAAAACAACCACAAGCCGAAGCATTATTCGTATTTTATTTCTGTTCACCTCGAATGCGCAATCAGCGTCTTTCTTTTCCTTTTTGGTTCACTCCGACATTTATTAACCTACTGATAATGTTAATATTATTTTTAACTATACCTCCGTTACATTAATCCTTATGAAGTGTTAATTTTTCACTGGAAATGCCAAAATACAACAATTTCACCTTGATACTAAAAGTTTGCACTTAATCAAGGAAACTGTAAGCAGTTTAGAGTGCAATACTTTTTTTTTACTCTCCTTGAATGCGAATAAAAAATTGACCCGTGTGTAAATTATTTTAATACCATGACCTTATCTCACGATCTTTTAGAATCAATTAAAGGTCTATAAAATAAAAAAATGGTAATTGCAATAAAATCTGTGTTTCATTGGAAACTAACAAACATTATTATTATCGTTCTAGATTGTTGGTTGTATTAGAATACTTTAAAAAAATGATTCATGAAACATAATAATTGAATCTATGTTATTTATGTTATATAATTAACCATTTCTCGTAAGATATGTAGGTTAACTCATTAATTTTCGGCTAGTTAAATTATTTTATCATAAATTGTGGTGCTTTTCAATATTATGATAAATTATAATTCTTACGGCAAATAATAATATTTGGATGATTTGTATAGCGCCGTTTTATTGTTTGTGTTGCATTTCTGCGACAGATTGTTTGTGCTATCGTTTCCATCACATTTGTCATGATAATGAGTACCTACTACAAGACAGTCCTAACAGTTGGCTCAAGAAGAAGGAGGAATCTCAAAACGTATGAAAATAAGACAATACGCTATATTATTTCATTGAAGAAGATAACACTGATAATTTAAACTAGTGAAAAAGGTGGTTGCCACTAATATGGAAAAAAATAGTCGAAGATATTATTGTTAGGTCTGAAATTTTAAATTTGAAATACGAGATTGACAAATTTGACGTTTAAATAAGTGGTAGCCAGATTGGTAATGCCTTTATCCCGGTGAGACGAGAGATTCTGGGTTCGCAACTTTTATTCTTTTTATTTTATAATAAACTATATTATTATTATTTATTATATTATAAATAATATAATAAGTAAACAATATTATTATATTATAAATATTATAATATTATATTCCAAATAATATAATAAACAATATTATTATATTATAAATATTATATTATAAATAATATAATAAACAATAAATAAAATAAAAAATATTTATGTTTGTTGCGTTGGGTTACCTCACAATTTTAATGATTTGCTCATCATTATGTTTACTTAGCCATAATTTGATATCTTTTTTAAACTTTTGTATCTCCATGGTGTATTTAATTTCAATTGGAAGGGCATTATATCACATATTTGTAAAAAGCATTAACTTTGTGGCTCGCAATAATTTACAATAAAAACACATATAAATTTGTTGTAGACCACTTTTATTTAATAAACACTCTACCGGTTTCAGAAGCACCCTTCCTTCGTCAGGAGAATATTATAACAGTATATATGTATAGTGATCTACAACAAATTTATATGTGTTTTTATTGGCATTATATCATTTTGCAGCGTGGAAAATAATAAATTTATGTATTTAGTTATTTCATAATCTTTGCATTTTTTAAATTGTTCTTTTATTTTCCGCATATAATATAATTTCACTTCCAAGGAGTGGCGGCTCGTGACTTTTGGGTGTGCTAGGATTCTAATATTTAAAAAATGGCGTCATGGATGTTGTCGTATGCGAAAAATTTTTTTTAGGCTACAACAACATCAATAATGTCATTTTTTAATATCAGCACTCTAGCACACCCAAAAGTCACGGGCGGTCACTGCTTCCAAGATCTCTTATTTTGTCGCTGTTGTGCCACAGTGGCCTGTTCTCTATTCAATCACTGGCGCTCAGTTGAGTAGCAATGACGTCACATCCGCCTTTCGGCCTGATAGAACAAGAGATGCCTTATCCTGTACATCATCACACCGTATTTGAGATGCACCAATCACTTTACTGGAATATATTTCACAGAGATGTTTATTCCATTCGAGTACTTAAATGAAATGGTGCTAACAACTATTGAAAACTTGTGAATTAAGCAATTACGTTTTGTACAGCTGCAGACAATTATTTGAGGTCCGTGTTCAGCTTCAATCTTCCGTAGTTGTTTGTACTTATATTAATTTTAAATCAAGGAAGAATATAATAATATACATATTTTAGGTAATAGAAAACTAAGGACGGGTTGTTTAAAACAAATCGATGGATTCATAAAATATTTGAAGTTAATTCTCACGTTCTGTGATGGTTCTATACAAGCCAAACTTAAAACTCATCTTTTCAGACAGTCGTATTCATAAGTTTAAAAATAAAGCAAATTCTTAAAATTCTCCAGACTTTTAATATAAATATTAACTCAACTTTGGCATTAATCTGCTAATAAATATAAATGTAAAACCAACAGTGATGAGGGTAGCAAAGGTAAAGTCATACATCGTCCAATGTTTTAAATATAATGTCCTCCACGACACTCCACGTGCAAAGTCGTATCTTCCCCAAGCATAAACTTTCTAATGAAGTGTGTTTTATCGGAAGTGTCCTGCAGGTAAGTATGTTTCTGTATCTATTTGTAAATAATAAAATTAGATCGAACCTCATATTCATAATAAATTGTAAAGCGCCCTTGAGGTGATTTTTCACAAAAACGGCGCTCTACAAATTATCCAATTATTATTATTATTATTAAGTTCATTAACTTCAAATATTTGATGAATCCGTAAATTTTTGTTTTGAAAATTGTAATGTTGATTAAAAAATCATGACAAATATCAGCTTTTTTACGTTCGCTCCGCACAGGAGGCTCTAAGGATTTTTTTCCCTCAGGAACTGTGTCATCTTTGGGGATGCTGTTTAGAGGTTTTTTTTGGGGAAAGGAAGGAGAGGAAATGCTGGGAAAGAAAAGATATGAGGGTTGGGTAGAAGTCTGGGGTCAATGTGTCTAGGAGTGATGTACGAATGAATCCACCAATAAATAAAACTACAACAATTAATCTTTTTATTTTTTATTTTAACTTTATGTTTTTCTGATTTTTCTGTTTTCAGATATTCGATTGAGTTTCGCTTATATTGTCTTCATTGATTTAAATATTACAATTAATCTTACTCAAAATGTCATGCTTATTCGAAAACCCAATTTTAAAAATAATCGTTAACACCTGAAACACCTTCACCTGAAACTCCCATAGAATGTAGAGTTCCCCAGGTTTCTGTCTTGGGTCCCATTCTTTTCATTCTCTATACGAATCGCCTCGAGAAACTCATTCAATCAGCTGGCTTTGAAACACAAGGCTATGCAGACGATCGTTTCATTTTCAAGTTTTGTTCCCCGGATGAAAAAGACGTCCTTAAAAACGAGGTGGTTAGTTTCATTAACACAGTCTCAAGTTGGATGTCTGTCAATAAACTCAAACTTAATCCGACCAAGACGGAATTTATTTGGATAGCTTCTCCTGGAAGGCAAGGCCTCATCGACTCTAATCCAATCCATATTCAGGGCACAGATATAATCCCTTCTACAGAAATAAAGTTTCTAGGTTTCACTATAGACAATAGTCTTTCTCTTGAATCACAAATTTCAAAGTTCAGGCTTTTTCCATCTAAGGCAGATAAAATCAATCAGGCGTTGCCTACCCTCTGATGGAGCAAAGTCACTCATAAATTCGTTCGTTGTCTCACGTATGGACTATTGTAATAGTGCGTATGCTGGCTTGCCTAAAAAACAATTCAATAGAATCCAGTCCGTTTTTAATGCTGCGGCGAGAATGATTTTTGGTGAATCTAAGTATTGCCGTATAACTCCGCTTCTAAGGGATCTTCATTGGCTTCGATGCCCTGAAAGAATCGAGTTCAAGATCTGCTTAATGACCTTCAAAGCATTGCAAGGAATGGCGCCAGCCTATATATCGGAACTATGCGTCCGACAAAACTTAAGCGATAGGCAGCTTACTCTAAGGTCAGCAGATCGAGATGTTACTAATCGTTTAATTGAACTTTCTAGGTCAAATCGAGCCGTTTACTATGATCGATCTTTTCGTGTAACTGGCCCGCTCATTTGGAACAAACTTCCCTCAGCTCTTACTAATATCCAGAACTTGGCTGAATTCAAAAGAGCTTTAAAAACAAACTTATTTAAAAAATCATACCTTTTATGAATTTTAACTCCTTTTCAATCTACTATAATAAGCCATGTTCCTCAAGTTTCTGGTAATTGTTTGGTTTCGATTACCTCCTTGCTATAGTTTTATGTGCACTCTGAATTTGTATTATTTCTATATGTAAACTGCCTCCTGTTCTATATAATTTAGTTTAAATGATTCTTGTTGAATGGCACCGTGATGGTTTATCATTATATATTGTCCTGTGCCAAAACAGCACTCACTATTGTTGTTAATACTGTTCTTTAGGAATTGCTTTGTATATTTTTGTATATTCGTTATTTCACATTATTTAATTAATTTTTTAAGGACTCGTAAGGAACACTGTAGGTTAATATTAAGTTTAATATAATTAAGCGCACTTGAAGTGAAATATCACAAAACTGCGCTATATAAATACTACGTTATTATTATTTTAACAGTCAAATTTTTATTTTTATGAATGTGTTATTTTTTTTATTTCTTTTATATATTCAGTAATATTATTATTTAATTAATAAAAACAGTTTACGTATAAACAAGGTCTACTGTGTAATTATACTACGCGTGACAGCTGTTTCGCCTTCCGAAGGCATTATCAAACTTTCTATCTGCTAGTTTGATAATGCCTTCAGAAGGCGAAACAGCTGTCACGTGTAATAATAATTACGCAGCAGAACTTGTTTACAAATAAACTGTTTTTATTAATTAAATAATAATGTAATTGAATATAAGTATAGAAGAAATTTAAATTAAAATGGAGTTAGTCTACAAATTAAACTTATAACAATAAAAAATAAATAAATAAAAGGTAACAGTCTAATAACGACAACAAAACAGATTAATATTTTACAAGAAAATCTATATAAATAAAAATGAATCGCCGAAATGTATGTACGCGCATAACTTCCGAACGACTGCACCAAATTGGATAATTCTTTTTTTTGTGTTCGTTATTGTCAGGACAAGGTTTGCATCAAATTACGGATGAGCTCTGACGTTATGAAATTTGTATATAAAAAGTGGCACGCGAACTGTTTGAAAACTGAATGTACCGAGACTGAATGTATGGAATTCGGGAGGGGGTAGGGGAATTCGAGTAGGGGGTTTGAGGGAGAGGGGAAGGGGACCCTGGGAGGGGGAGGGGAATGGGGAACGTTCGCGGGACGGGTAAGGGGGGAGTGGTGTGGTGAGAGCGAAGGATGAGGAATCGGAGTGGGAACGCGAGAGGGTAAGGGGACGCGGGAGAGTAAGGGGTGGCGGAAGGGGAACGGGACGAATGGGAAAGGACACGCAGGGAGAAACAATTTCTTTATTAAATGGCATAGCAACGCATGCCGGGTACCAGCTAGTACTTTGATAAATAACATTAGGTTCATTTTAATAAACACTAAACTAACTATTTTGTTATTAGATTTTGTGGTATTATGCCGTGTTAAATACAGACTCGAGTGTAGGCGAGGTTATTTATAAATAATGCGCGTATTGGCGATATGGATATTTATTATAAGTAATGGCTATAAATACGTCCTAACTAACGTGTTGGCGGTTGGAAAAAGAGAGTGAGGAGAGGCCTGCATCTCCTTTTATATGCGGGATCACCTGTCTCGCTCTTGTATGGCCGGAAACAGGTGTGCCACCCTAAAACCTCTCTCACATCCTCCCCTACTTAAACGGGAGAATCCTGGCTACATAAGTGATACCTATAGCTACATATTTCATACAATATATTTTATATTTCATATTTCACATTTAAAATTAACACATTACATTTAAAATTAACAAAACATTTGTTTTTGTTCTTTCTGTTTCCCTTCTGTCCATTTCTGTCCATTTCGACTGCGAAGTGCTGTCACCTGGGCCGAAGCCTTCCTTGCCATGGGTTAGACCTGAAACATGGAGAAACAGAATTAGAGACACTTCTATTACGTAACATACCGGAGAGATCTAATTCGTCCGTCGACAATTCCAACGTGTCAGACGCGAATTCCTGGTTATCTTCCTCCTGCCATGAAACATGTAATTCCTTTAGCTGGTCTAAATGTCTTTTCCACACCATATTAGACTTGTTAATTTTTATGAAATATATTTTACTACCTTTTTTATCCACAATAACCCCAGGGACCCATAACCTATTACCCTGAGATCTGAAATCTCTAGTCATTACTTTCTGACCTATATTAAAACCTGATTTAACTCTACCCTTATATTGTCTTTTCTGATTGTTTTGGCTCTGAGTAACCTTTTTTATTACTTTGTTTCGTCGAGTAGAACCTGAACTACCCGTTCTATCCTCAATTTTCCTTGGAATCAGAGAGTCAAATACTGTTCTAATTTTTCTACCCATTAATAATACAGATGGCTCACATCCTGTTGTTGCGTGAACTGTATTCCTATAGTCTGCTAAAAAGTTACCTAACTTTTCTTTATAATCTGAAGGAAATCCATTATGTTTACAAATTTTTTTAAGGAAATTTTTACAAGTCTTTACTGTAGCTTCAGCTTGCCCGTTGCTACTAGGGTGATTGACTGGACTAGTGATATGTTCTATCCCATTTTTCTTACAAAAATTTTCAAAATCCTCAGAACAAAAACACGTACCATTATCACTAACTAAAGTTGCTGGAAAACCAAATTGCGAAAATAATCTATGAAGTATTTCGATATTTTCTTTTGAAGACAGACTGTTTACTTCCAGACACTCAATCCACTTTGAAGAAGAGTCTACCACCACTAAAAAATTTTTGTTATACAAACTACCATGATCAATATGTACCCTGAACCATACTTCAGGTTCATATGGCCACACTGCTAAAGAACTCTTTTGTGATTCTGGTTTAATTTCTAAACAATCTCTACAATTTTCCGTTATTTTCTCCAAATCTTGATTAATTTTTGGCCACCAGACAAAGCTTTTTGCAATACCTTTAGTCTTAAAAACCCCTAAATGAGATCTATGTAACATCTTTAAAACCTCTTGTCTTAAAGACTCAGGTACAACAACCCTATGTTGATATAAAACACACCCATTTATCAAAGACAATTCTAACCTTTTTTCCCAAAAAATTCTAGTAAAGTTACCACTTTGTGCCTTTTTTACTGATGCTGGCCAACCTTCGATAAGAAAATTTTTTACTTGACCTAACACATCATCCTTTTCGGTTTCGCTTTTTATCACGTCTAAAGACAAATTAAACCCATTATTCTCGAAATAATTAATGTAATCAGACTCTATCTCATCTTCACAGCTAACCTTTTCAATCGGACACCTGCTCAGAAAGTCTGAACAATTATTTTTCGATTTTACATATTCAATTTTAAAATTAAACGAACCTAACATAATAGCATATCTCTGTAACCTTGACGCGGCAATCTTAGGTACTTCTTTATTTTCACCTAAAATTCTCACTAACGGCTGATTATCCACAGCTAAAATAAATTCTCTGCCGTACAAATATTGATAAAACTTTTTAATTCCAAAAATAATTGCTGTTGCTTCAATATCTAGAATAGAATAATTCTTTTCCGCTTTAGTTAAAGTTCTGCTTGCGAACCCAATCGGTCTTTCTACGCCATTTTGAAACCTATGAAGTAATGTTGCTGCTACCCCATTAAAACTACCATCTGTGACAAGTTTCACAGGTATATTTTCGTCAAAATGCGTTAAAATCCTATCCGAAGTTAATATTCTTTTAATTATCGCAAAACTATTTTCTTGTTCCGTACCCCATTGAAACTTAACATCTTTTTTAAGTAATTCGTATAATGGTGACAATATATTTGCCATATTTGGAATAAAATTACGATAATAACTAATCATACCTAATAAACTTCTTAAATTATTTAAATCACTAGGTGCTGGTGCATTTAAAATGGCTTCTTTATTCCGTTCACACGGTTGAATCCCTTGTTCACTTATTTTATAACCTAAAAACTCAATAACTTTTAAATTGAATTCACACTTGTCACTATTCACTGTTAGATTACAATGTTTCAACCTTTCTAACACGACACATACGTTTTTCTCTAAATCGTCTTCGTCTTCCCCTATCACGATAATATCATCCAAATAAAACGTCATGTTCTGTAATCCTGACAAACAATTTGCCATTGCCTTTGCAAATATAGCTGGCGCGGGAGATAACCCGTACACTAACCGCTTATACTGAAACAATCCTAAATGGGTATTGATTGTTGTAAAACGCCTACACTCCTTTTTTAAAACAAATTGACTATACGCCGATTTAAGATCGATTTTTGCAAAAACTTTCCCACCATTTACTTTCGTTAATAGCTCCTCTATCCTAGGTAATGGATATTTGTCAACTAATAACTGATTATTCACTGTCGATTTATAATCACCACATAATCTAATACTACCGTTTTTCTTAATTACTGGAACAATTGGACTTGCAAACTCACTAAACTGGACTTGTTCTATAATACCGTCTGACAGTAAACTATCTAACTCCCTTTCGACTTTTTCTTTCAAAGCGAACGGCATAACTCTGTGATTACGAAATATCGGAATAGCGGTCTCTTTTAAAGTTAAATTCACTTCGTACTTATTAAATTTTCCTAGTTTATCCGTAAAAACTTCCGGAAATTTTTTTACTAATCGCTGCTTCAAAGTATTCTGTTTTATACTGTTTACGATTCCGTTAATCCCGACGTTAAAAAGATTCATAAAATCACGCCCCACTATCGATAACGAAGCACTTGTGACAACAACAAATTTCAAATTGTGACACTGACCGTTAAATTCCACTTGTGGCGTAATTGTACCTACCACTTTCACGAGCGTATTGTCAAAACCCCGTAGACTAATGTCTTCGTGCACTAGCTTGATTCTACTGAATTTACTGAAATAACACTCCTTGGAAATTACGCAACAAGATGCTCCAGAATCTACCATGAATTTACTCTTGATCCCGTCTAGTGAAACTTCAATAAAAAATGGTTCGACACTATTAACTTCACCCAACTTTGTGTCCGACAACAAAGTATTCACACTCTTACGTGTTGAGGAACGCTTGCACTGTTTTGCGAGATGACCCTTCGTACTGCAAATTTTACATAAATAATTTTTATATCTACATTCCGTCGCGATGTGATTATTGTGACCACAAACGGTACAATTTTGTTTCACAGCGTTCGCTGGCGACTGTGACCGTGCCCTGTTGCTATGCCCGAAACGCTTCACGTCTCTGTCTTTCACACGCGAATTATTAAAAGAGAGTCGACCGGCCTTGAGCTGTACATTAGCGTAAACCGTATTATCAACTCGGGACTGCGCTTGAGTTGAAGCTACGAGGTCAATGCACTCGGCGACTTGTAAACATTTTTCGAACGAGTGTAATTCACCCTCGAGAAATAATTTTTCCCTTACCTTTCCTGGTTTACAACCCAAAACAAAGAAATCCCTTAAATTTACTGATAAACTATTCCCAAATTTGCAATTAGTAGAAAGAGACTTTAACCGCACTGCAAACTCACGGATTGATTCGTCATTTCTTTGTTTAGCACTGTAAAACTTAGATCTCTCTTCAAAAAAACATTTCGTTGAACAACAATACTCATCAAGTTTAGATATCAAATCTTCTAACTTAATATCTGTTACCTTTTTTGGAATGCACAAATTAACCAATAAGGAAAAACAATCATCTTTCAATGCATTCAGGAAAATAGCCCTTTTTTTATCATCCGATACAAACTTTTCATCATTCACGAGGAGAAATTGTCCGAGGCGGACCTTGAAGTTCTCCCAGTTCCCGTCACGCAAACTGAAGGACTCCAATCCTCGAGACTCCATGTTCCCAATGCCCAGAAGGTACCCAAATAGAGAGAAAGAAAACAGAAAAAACAAAAACTTCCCAATGAGGCTTCTTCTTCTGCCGTCTGCTCCCTGGACCCTGCTCCGGAAACTGCTCCTTGACCCTGTGAATTGATGGCTCCTTCCAGACCCGTCACACAGTAACACCGATGGCTACCCCAGATCACTCCTGCGACCTGGATCTCCGATCCTTGACCCTCAGAGATGTCGATTGACGCTGGACCTCCCGTGCTTCCCCCTTCCGAAAAGCTGGCTGGCTCCAGTGTCTTCTTGCACTTCACTCCTTGCAGTGAAGTGTTGGAATAATTTCGGTCCGGCCTTTCTTACCGACCCGAAATACTAATGTTACCGCGTATTTTTGCCAAATTTTTGTGCCAAATTTTTTTGCGCGTCGATTCTTTACGCGATCTGCCGTATTGTCAGAATCGTGTACCGTAGGCTGCGCCACTGTTAAATACAGACTCGAGTGTAGGCGAGGTTATTTATAAATAATGCGCGTATTGGCGATATGGATATTTATTATAAGTAATGGCTATAAATACGTCCTAACTAACGTGTTGGCGGTTGGAAAAAGAGAGTGAGGAGAGGCCTGCATCTCCTTTTATATGCGGGATCACCTGTCTCGCTCTTGTATGGCCGGAAACAGGTGTGCCACCCTAAAACCTCTCTCACACATAACCTCCTTCTTTAGCCAACATTTCGGACAGCGTTGGCTAAAGAAGGAGGTAGCGTAACACGGCATAGTACCCCAAAAACTAATAAAAAAATAATTTTTGGCCGTGAAAATGGTAAAATCGTATCTTACTAAACTATCTAATCCAATAGAAAGGCGGATATGACGTAAATATCTAATTATGGGGCTACTTACCTACATCTTATGATTCCTCATAAAATGGCCGAAGTTATCAAGATTCCCGTAGATACTTAACCTGTACCTGAGATTATTATCAATTTATTTAATACCAATTTTCCTTGAAATTGCGATACCTGCTTATAAACAATATTAATAATTCATGCCTAATAAGCCAATAACTACAAATAACTAATAACAACCTTGGTCAAGTCAATAATCATTTCCAGTAGGTACGCAGTTCGTTTCAAGTGCAAATGCACTTATCGAACCGAGGCTGCATACAAACTACAAACAACAACTGCATAGGCTTTAATTACTGCTGATGAGAGATAAGGCATATTAACGAAGTTGATCTTATCACTCGGAAGAAGATTATCTTCAAGCCAGGCCTGTCTGGAAGATTTATTTCACACTAAATCTTACATTACTATATAAACCTATATATTTATAAATACTTCATTATTAATCTGTTTGGAATGCAAGCAGACATTAATCCGATGTTAATTTAACGGTGCCGTTACCAACAAACACGCCTAATATGGGTAGTACTATGTTAAAATTATGGAAATCATCCTAAACTCACACGATTAGTACCTATAGATTATTATAAGCGTGTCTTTCGAAGTAATGTGATCAAATGATTTTATGTAAAACTTGACTCATCTGGTCCATATATATCCGTAGTGTTAAGTAGTTACAGAGAGTGTACCGTGGTGGAGATTACCAACTTAATAAAAATTCATTTTCCGACAGATATTGTTTTTTGTCTTAGGCCTTCCGTTCATGGAGATACTTACAAAATAACCAAAATAACCCTCTAATACAACCACCACTCTATGAACTTTCTTTTTTTATTTTTTTTTCTCTTTTAATTTTTGTCACGCATATTTTTACTAATAAACCTCAACTTAACCGATCCTTTCCCCTCCATCCCCCCATCCTTCCCCCTCCATCCCCCCATCCTCCCCCTCCCTATTCCTACCTAAATAACTCGGCTCTTAAAATGTAATTTTTAATTAGTAAATTTTTTTTTGGAATCACTACACTTGTATACAATACCTATGTGGAAACCTGTAAATGGTTCAATTATTGTAACTCAATTACTATATGCTGTTATTAATGTAAACTGTTGGTATTCCAAATAAATAAATAAAATAAAATTCATGAAATGGTGGAGTTAACATGCTGCCAAGCGATGTCATATGACTTTTTTCCAACATCAATCCATGCCTTCTCCACTAAATCCTTTCTTACATATTCTGGTAAAGTAATTCTGGTAAACACGCATTTTTTCCACTATCCGACACCATTTCCGTCAAACGTCAAACGAATAAGTACCTATCAGACACAAATGATGCGAAGCGTCGCGTGCGATCAGCACTGTCGGTATCGTGATATACTGATTGGAAACCGACAGACGTCGCGTAGCACCGTGTATATACTGGCAGCGTATTTACAATCCCTTCCGCGTTTCAGTCGCTTTAAATTTTCAATATCAAAATTTAAATATTTAAAAATAAAATTATTCATTTCTAATATACACATTGGAAAGATTATTTTATCTAGAACAATTTTTGTTTTTGCAAAGTGATAAAAAATTATCAATATAGAGGTGTATTTACAATACACGGGAATAATATTAAAATTTAAAGATTTAGAAATAAAATTATTAATTTCTAAAATACACATCAGAAAGATTATTTTATCTAGATATTAGAACAATTTTTGTTTTTGCAATGTGATAAAAAATAACCAATATATAGGTATATTTAAAATGAAAATTTAAAATTAGTTAGAACCTAAGCATTTCTAATAAATTGTACAGCGCCCTTGAGGTGATTTTTCACAAAGACGGCGCTTTATAAATTATCCAATTATTATTATTATTATTATTATTGTAAATTGTCGTTACCGCAACTGAATTGGTATAGGTTTTGTAAATACGCGTACCGGCACCAGCAAAATCGTACGGGAGGTACTTACGATCGGCGCGTATGATACGCTCACGAGGATCGAGTAGCTTGTAAGTAGCGTCATGTACAGAGGCAATTATTCAATCGAATCTGGACGATAAAGAATTGTGCAATGTATGCAACATTTATTGCATCCGTACTGTTAAGTAATATGTAATTTATAAAGTTATGAAAATAAACTATTCTTTGGGCGATACCTTTACACCTATTCCGCGTGTCATAAAAATCCTTTCTAACATCCGTAAATATATTTCGTTAGAAACAGTGTTTGGAATACTGAAGAGTGATACACAGAAGGATTCTTTATTCTATAATATTTAATAATTTTTTAATAATTTGGTATCTACATTCAGCATGGTTGATGCGTTGATGGGTACATTAATTGGCATAATTACTTTATTTCACTTGCAAGGAACTGATGTCATCCGTTATTAGGTTTCTGAACGTTTTGGTCCAGGATCCAAAAAATTCTTCAATTTATTGACTCCTTCAACATAAATATCCAAATCAAATTCAGACCAATGAACAAATCGGTGAATAAAGCGAATCCTCGTTGAGTTACTCAACCTGACATTAAGTAACTTCCCTTCTCCATTTCTCTCGACACCTTTCGATATTAAATCGAATGTTTATTTCGACTCGAGGTGGCCGGAATATCTCGACGTTTTAAGTGCTCCCAAATCTTCCAGGCTATAAATATTTTGCAGACTTCTCAACACCGCCACTCAGCCAAGTATTTGATAGTCGATAATGGATTGAGAGCTCAGACTCTTGCCGAGACAGTTTGACCAATCCAACGATATAAATAATATCTAAAGTAAGCGATATCAACACTCAGAAGTAACGATGCATCAGGGTTGTTTTGCATGTTGCCACTTTGGCAAAGTGCAGAAGGATTTATTGATTTGTGAAAATCTTCTTACAAATATTATTTGTGGGAATTTGGGAATTGTGGCTTTACTTATCGATGAGGTTGATTGATTTGGGTAATTTAATGCTTTTCTTGCGTTTTTTTTAATCAATGCATGATTGGAAAATGTTGAACTTTGATTGAAATTGCTGAGTAATGCAGCCAAAGTATAGCAGGTTAGGTTTTTGTTAAAAACTTTCGAGATTTTGATGTGCAGGTACGTAAACTAAATGATAACTTGAACGATCTCTTAGAGCCTTTATGCAGCTCTAAAATCAGTGTTTTTAAATCCTTAAAAATCAATGAAATCTTACAAAACGTTTTCACCACACCGAACCTTGTAATACAATAACCATACATTTTTCGGACTGAAATTATTTCTACCTCATCATTAGCACCACGTAAAACTATTTTGAATAGAGACAAACTTTTGATTCGTTTTTCAATTTTCAACACAACTAAATATAGATGACTTCAGATGGGTATCTACTTAGATACATCTAATAATAATAATTGGATAATTTATAGAGCGCCGTTTTTGCGAACAATCACCTCAATGGCGCTGTACAATTTATTAAGAATTCTTAGGTTCTATCTAATTTTACTATTTACAAATGGATACAGAAACATACTTACCTAGCAGGTCACTTTCGATAAGAAAGTTTATGCTTGGAGAAGATGCGGCTTTGCACGCGGAGGACATTATATTTAAAACACTGGATATAGCACGATTTTCCATTTGCTACCCACGTCATTATTAGTATTACATTCATGAAAAGATTAGTGGCAAAAGTAGAGTTGATATTTATTTTCAAATACTGGAGAATTTAGGACTCTTTAGGGCTGGAGAATGTTCATGAAAGGACCTTCACAAACGCTTACAAATAGGTGTTTTTTTTCGTATATACTCTTTATCCTGACTCCTTTGCACAACAATGGTATCCATTTCATTCCATCGGAAGGTTGAAGACTGAAGGCTAGATACTGGATAGTCTCATATCACCAGCGCACAACTGACAACATGTGCGTCAGATTGCAGTCATAAGACGTGCCTGTTGCCTGCTTTGCTCTGTTATCTGCTGAGACATTTGATCCGGCACGTCAAGCGTCCGTCGGAACGGCTTGGGAAAGTTGGAAACTTGTCTTATCTCTCTGAACCACATAGTTCGGTGTCTCCCGTGTTATGCTTAATCCAGAACTATACATAATCCAGAACTACTATAATACTATAATACAGAACTGTATAAAAATATATTGATTACATCAAAACACCATGAAACATTAATTAACAGACCTGAGAGACAAACCCGCCATACACGATTCTGCACGCCTGGTTACAAAAAATAAACGCGGTAGCAAATTAGCCAATTAGCCGTAATCTTTATACTTTCAATAACATCTGCCAAAACTCTAAAAACGATATTATTTTGTTCACCGACCACATTTCAGAGGAGCATCATGTGAATGATAAATATAAACTTTTCAATACGCATATACCTACATCGATTCACTTCTGCAATAGATCACCACCTATCACATGAACAAATGATACTACAAACACACTCACACATCTTATGCACTAGGTACACGGGTCAATCGGTAATTAATATGGATCTACAATAAATACGACATTATAAATTACAAGGAAACAAATTAAGACAGGTATCTATTATGAAACCATTTATTATACTTCCACGAAAATTGTTTCATCGCTGTAACCAACGTAGGTAGTGTTTTGTTTCTACAATATGTATTCAGAACATCATTGGTCACTCAGCCGAGTGACCAGTGACTCAGACCGACCAACCCCTCGCCCCGTCCTAACTGTCCAATACCTAGTGATATTTGTATGTTGAAAGTATTTATTAGTTGAAAAAACATCAAAAATTTCACAGCAGACCAAAATTTCATTTACATTTTTTACTTCAAATAATGCCAGGAATCACTGGTAAAAGTAGGTACGCCCCACATAAAATAAAATAAATAAAGTAAAATTAACAAGATAAAAAACGACTTTTCCAGTACTAACTAACAAGGTTTTCCCCAAATTTTTCTATTTTTCTTTTATTTTGATGATAATGTTTTATACATACTCGTATTTTAAATAATATCGGCTGCAAATATCAACGTTTTGACTGCTAGTATCTTCGGTACCATTCGGTATTTTACAAAAGTTCAAAAAGGACTCGGATGCTCTAATTACATAATTTGATACATTTGTAAATAGCATGAAATTTTGTTGCAGGAGACAACCGAACCTCAACGTTGGGATCTATAAATAGGTATATTTCCACAAATAAATAACTACCATTCAATATTTTCGCCAAGAAGCAAAACTGGTAGATATGACGTTATACAAAAACTGGTAGATATGATGTGGTATGGAACCTAGTACCTAATGGAATTCGTTATGTCCCTGTGTTATTGCGGACGAGTATCTCAATATCATATTTATATAATACTTATTTCAAATTACTTGTTCCTACTGTCTGTGCGTGATAGAGAATCTAAAATTTATATGATGGTGCTTGTATTTTCAGGGTAATTAGTGTGGCGGTCATGCTCCTCAGAATTGACGGACGGACTAAATAAGAACACATGCAAATATCCTGAAATATTAATCATGGACACAAATGCGTTTAGTTTAGTTGCAGATATTTGTTCAGAGTATTCTTTGAGTATTTGCAAATTTAACTCAATGTTTGAATCACTTCATCGGCAAAACAAAGCGGTTTCATCTCTCCTGACAAAGGAGAAGGATTGTTGTCTATGGATTGACAGCGGATTGGTCCAACATATGGTGAAGTTTGCTCGATGAGAAATGGCATACATGTGCGCGAAACATTTGCCTGCAAACGAGGCGTCACGTGCGGTACTTCAAGCAAAGCTCTATCAAAGCTCCTTTCAGATCAAAACAAATCCGTAAGAAATTATGAAAGGCTCTCTGTTAAATTGACGAACCTTCTTAGAAGAGAAAATCATGCCAAAGGGCGAAAAAATGTTTTGTTAGCACACGGTCTACTCTTTTGCCTATCTGCCAAATTATGCTTGATTAGATTTCAGAATACAACTAATATAATATAATACCGAAGCTATATCATTTATCATCTATGCCAGTGATGTGCAACCCGCGAGCCCATTTCGTGGCCGCGAATCTTTTCGTGTTGTCCAATTGATTAAATAAAATATCCAAAAATATTCAGCGGTTTTCATTCCAAAAATGGCCAAAGTTTTGAATCAGCCGCTCAAAGTAACAAGATTTTTCTTATACATATATGTATTCTTAAACAGACAAAATTTCTTGATTCGACCAAAAGTACCTACCTATAGAAAAAATTTCTTCCTTCTTCGCAAAACCTTCGCAGCGTAACGCTTTTCTGTAGAGATCTATTTTAAGGTTTCAGTTTTATAAAATCTCAGAAGATTTTCTTACAAAATTTTATTTGACTTTCCGAACGATAAAATCAATGTTTTATTTTTAATATTTCTGAATGTTAAAAATCAACACCATTTATTGGTTTGGCCTTGGAGATATGAAATTTTCGCCTGTGCTTTTTGAGCCCTACAATTGTTTTGTTGAAACTGTTTTCAAAAATATAAATACGTTTGCGACACCACCGACTGCTTTTAAATTTAACAATGTCAATCTGTTGATACCCTAACACCTGCGGCCCAACGAAGAAATTGAAAATGGATAAATTGGCCTAAAAAGGTTGATCACCGCAGATCTAAGCTTTACCTGTAAATACAAACCAAATGATTTTAATATTTGGCAAGAAGATAACTAATCAGAATAAAAAGGAAAGACATTTATATCACAAATAAATTTTGGTATATTTGGGCCGGGTCTACAATTTCGTATTCCCAATTTCATTATGCGTTTTATTATGCATTATTCGACATTCATGAATCGAAGAGGCAAACTATTGAATTGCTACTAATATAATTTAACTAAATATAATATATTACTTGTAAGCTTACTATATATTCAATTCATAAGTAGAATATACCTACTTCATTTTAATATTTATTACAAAATTTTCAATCTTCTTTGACAAATTAATTCTAAAGTCATGGTATTTGAAAGAGAGAGTATGAAAACAATGTGGAACATAGTTGTGAATGATGAGTATTTTTTAGCAGAAGGATGAGTTTGTGTACTTAGGAAGTATGTTTACGAGAGATGGGAAGATTGATAGATGTATCGAAAGAAGGGTAAATGCAGGCAACTCTATTAATGGAGGACTGAACTCTGTCGGGGCCAACAAAAAACTGTACAAAGAAGCGAAGTTAGCCATCCATAATGGAGTGCTGGTACCTACCCTGTATGGCTGTGAGGCATAGAACTGGCAGAGGAAGGTTGAAAGTAGACTGAATGCTGTAGAAGTGAGATCCCTGAGGCGTATGTGTGCTAAAACCATGTACGATCGTGTGAGAAATGTGCAGATCCGCGAAGAATGCAAGGCTGATGTAAGCGTACGCTCAGATGGTTTGGGCATGTAGAGCGAATGAACGCGGAAAGGAATGTAAGGAGAATACATGACGAAAATGTGAATGGTAGAAGAAGTCGGGAACGCCCGAGGAAGACCAAGTGAATCAGATACTTGAGTCGGGCCATGTGAAGAGACGGAATAATAGAAGAGCATGTGTGAGACGATGTATGAATGTGAACGAGGTAAGGAGTGTGTGCCAAGATCGAGTTGTTTGGCGGTCCGTCCTCTCTGCCTACCCCTGCGGAGAAACGGCGTGATAGTTAGTTTATCTCATAACTTTTTGTTCCCTTATTTTTTCCGATTACCTTAATTAACTATTTTATTTAATTGATTAATTTATTCTTATTTGATTAATTTATTCTAGTAAGTGCCTTGTTTTGAATTATATGCATACGAAAAAAGAAAAAAATTTTTTTTTTCATTGCTCGATATCATCTTTGGAAATGCTACATGGAGGGTATTTTTAGGGAAACGAACGAAAGGAAGCCTTGGGAAGGAAAAAGGTGGGGTGCGGGGTATCCGCCTCCAATACCATACCATACCCGCCTCCCAAATTGAAAATTTATGAATAAAATAAAACCTATTATATTTTTTTTAAATACCCTTCATATTTAATTCATAGTTAATTATCATTATCTTTCTTCTATTACCAAAGACATCATCAATATATTATTCTAGTAAGTGTGAAGTTTAGTCAAAGAAATATGTTGACTAAGTTTTTTAAAGAGATAAAGCGATAGGTACTCAGGGGTCCTAAACCCCCCAACAGCATGATTTGATCTAAAATAAAATAGTTATCAAAATTATTATATTTTATAAATACTTCAACAACATTATTATTTTAATAAAGTCCGCAAAACAAAGAAAGGCTTTATCATAAAAATGACATTTCATTTATAATAATTACAATAAAATAAATTGGTTTGAATACCACTATCATATATCTTTGCAACCGGTTTCGGTAAAACCTAACATTTTCAGAAATTTGATATTTTTATTTTTTAACTAACTAACTAACTAACCATCACGCCGTTTCCCCGCAGGGGTAGGCAGAGAGGACGGACCGCCAAACAACTCGGTCTTGGCACACACTCTTTGCCTCACTCACATTCATACATCGTCTCATACATACTCTTCTATTATTCTGACTTTTGACATGGCCCGTCTCAAGTATCTGATTCACTTGATCGTGCCATGTCTTCCTCGGGCGTCCCCGACTTCTTCTACCATTCACATTTGCATCATATATTCTTTTTACACTACTTTCTTCGCTCATTCGCTCTACGTGCCCAAACCATCTGAGGGTCCCTTTCTTAATTTTGCTCATTATACTTACATCAGCCTTACATTCTTTGCGGATATCCACATTTCTAACACGATCATACATGGTTTTACCACACATACGTCTCAGGGATCTCATTTCAACAGCATTCAGTTTACTTTCATCCTTCCTCTGCCAGTTCCATGCCTCACTGCCATACATCAGGGTAGGTACCAGGACTCCATTGTGGACTGCTAGCTTCGCTTTTTTTGACAGTTTTTTATTAGCGCCAACAGCATTCAGTCCTCCATTAATGGAGTTACCGGCATTTACCCTTCTTTCGATATCTCTATCAACCTTCCCATCTCTCGTAAACATACTACCCAGATAAACAAACTCATCCACCTGCTCCAAGTATTCATCATTCACAAATATATCGCACACTGTTTTCGTACTCTCCCTTTCAAACACCATGACTTTAGACTTACTTACATTCATCATTAACTCATTCTTCATACATACTTCGTATTTTTATTTTTATTAAATGAGTGAACCCTTCAATCCCATATTTAATTAATGAAGACAATGACCGGAAGTGACCTGCCAGGTAAGTACGTTTTCTGTATCTATTTGGAAATAATAAAATTAGAGCCTAAGAATTCATAATAAATTGCACAGCGCCCTTGAGATCATTTTTCACCAAAAGGCGCTCTACAAATTATCTAATTATTATTATTTTTCATATTAGAGACTCTCGATAAAAATTTGAAACAGAAAAATATGCGGTCACATCTAGGAATCCTAGAATTTTTCTGTTTCAAATTATCGATTGAATATTACCATCATTAGATATATATTTTATTTACCTGCGTAAAATAAATATGTTTACAGATTTATGCCGTACTGTCAAACTGATGAAAAAAATATAAATTCGCAGTAGAACCAAATTTGCTCACCAGTGCAAAAAGGAGTACTTTTCCATAGATCTTAGTTTTTTTATTATCTGCTCTCCAACTCCGTGGGTTGGTTAGCAACCCGGATCTATGTAGTATGGTCACCAGATGTTGAGGAAATCTGTACCAGAGCACAAGCTAGTCAGTATAACCAGCGGCACGTGCTACAGAAGATGAGACTAAACGCTAAACACTGAACGTAAAGAGGAGAGGAGAGATACTTATCACCCGAACAACCGCGACCCATCGCATAAAATAAATATTTTCAGGCTCGTTAATTGTCGCAGATGTATTACATTGTATGTCGGGTTTGGGTATTTTGATGTATAGGCTTTTGAGGCAAATGCTCATTTTGAAAGCCGACATTTGGCAGTCTTTGTTTTGTTAGCTATTGGAAAATACTAATATTAATTGCACCAAAAACTGTAAATATCCACTATTATTGGAATGACCTTTCGAGGTTATGGCCGTATAGAATTTTGTAAGGGAACGTACCCATACTACGTGACCTGTTCAGGGGGGGGGGTCATCAAAATACCACGCTTGATCGCAACGGGGGGGGGGGGGGCTTCGGTTTTTATCACGTAGTCAATCTAGAAATCTCGCGTTTTTTTTCGAGCTACGAGGGGAGGTTTTTAAGTTCGCGGAATGGGAAGGTAAGTGATTAATGGGGGTACCGCTGAATTAGGTACTAATTGAACAACTCATTTTTAGGATAAACACCGGGTTTTATCGTAATTAGGTCATTAGTCTTTGAGCTATCGTCGACCAAAAACTTCAATCGGGAAGAAATAGTGAAATGTGGAGAAAATTGAGTTCCGCGCTGTTATAAAGTTCCTTTAAGTTAATTTAAAGATCGGAAAAATGTATTAGGGTAGTAGGTGAATATGTTGAAAAGGAAAAATAATTTTGGTTTTTATTTCCACTCCTTACCCAATCCGCAAACTTAAAAACCCACCCTCGTACATTCAAATAAGTAAAAAAGTTCAGGGAACGTGTTTGTTGAAGATGATTGAGATGAAAAATGTTTATAAAAATAACAAGACTTTCGTTTCCATAAATTACGTTCCGGTTTCAATATATTTTGAAATAAGTTTTATCTTGATAATATTTTTTCCACTTGTAATGCATGCACTCTTGCTGTCACGCAGCAAGCGTAAAGACAAATATAAGCCAAATAATGCATTTTTTTATTTTTTGTTAGCAAAAAATGATTCAAAACCATATTTATGAAATACTACGTGAAAGCTGTAGGGGGGGTCTTGGAATATACTACACGAGGTCACCGGGGGGGGGGGGGGGGGTAAAAAATTGCAAAAGTGTGTCACGTAGTATGGGTACGTTCCCTAATCATGCAAAAAGGTGGCAACCAAAAAATATTGAACATGCGTTGAGAATAGTACCTACCTATTACATTTTTAATTCTTGAAATTGAAAAATTAGATCTACAAAAAACTCAAGTAACAATATCGGGGCGTTGATATATTATATATATAGCTGGTACCCGGCATGCGTTGCAATGCCATTCAAAGACATCTGCATGTCCTTTCCCGTGCGTCCTCGTTCCCTTCCACCTTCCCCGCCTTCCCCTTCCCTCGTCTCTTCACTCACCGCTTTATACTTTCCCCCTGTCTTTCCTCCCTGCCGCTAAAATATATCAAATACACATTTTCATTTATACAATTTTCATAACGCCAGATCTTACCATTATATACAGCCACTGTTACTCGCTCATAATGTAGCTTTCTATGGGTGAAAGAATTTTTAAAATCGATTTAAGTAGTTGTTTTGGCGTGAAAGCGTAATAAACAAACACACGCACTTTCGAATTTATAATATTATACTAGCTGGTACCCGGCATGCGTTGCAAAGCCATTCAAAGAAATAAATTCATTCTCCCTGCATGTCCTTTGCCTTGCGTCCCCGTTCCCTTTCACCTCCCCGCCTTCCGCCTCCCTCTCTTCCCTCTCCGCGAACCCCAATGTTGTTGCGCATAAAGACTACCGTGGTTTTTAGAGTCATTCCGGTAATAAAGAGATCATTGGTTCGATTCCCAGTTGCGATCGTTACTCTTTTTTTCTGTATCTTAAAATCATCTTAATCTGTTTCGTGTTTCTGTTAGATTTATTAGTATTATCTTATTCTTCAACGATTAAATATATGTAAACATTTTTTTGCGATGTTTGGGTACTTTGCGACTTCACACGTACTTCTATTTCTTTCTATAAACATTGGTTCCTCAGAAGCCCAAATTTTTTTCTGATTTTTTGAGGGTGTTCACATTTTGTTGTGCGTAAAAATAATTTATCGTATTTCGGATATTTATGGCATTACTAATGATTTGCTAATATACGTAGCAGCATTTTTCGGCGTCAAAATGACAGAAAAAACTTATGACTCCGTTAAAACCAACAAAGATTAATCGAGGAGTTTTAAAGTAAATGAAATATGCGGTATTTATATACCTACAGAAGTCACGGACCGTGAAATGATTCAGCTTTGTGGGATGTTTTTCAAATGAGATAAAGCAAATAAAGATATCAAGGCGATAAGGAGACAATGCAGACTGCAGCTCAGTTTCATTAATTCGAAGATTGTTTTATTTTTATCTTTTGGATAAAAAAGAGGTAGCGCAACACGGCATACTAACCCAAAAATACACAATGTGTAATTATTAGTGTTTTCTTTAGTGAAATCAATAAAATCTATTGTCTTTTATTGGGTTTCATTTTTTTTTTTACTTTTACTCCACACAGGAGGCCCTGAGGAAAATAATTTCCCTCAGGGCCTATGTCATCTGGAATGCTGTGTGGAGGGTCTTTTTGAGGAGAGGAAGGAATGAACATTGGTCTTGAAGAGACCCATGTTGTAGGAAGGAGGAAACACAGAGGCCGACAAATCATTCCACAGCCGAGCTGTTGAACACAAGAACGAGTCGAAGAAACGACCTGTTCTCATGTGACAAATGTCAACTGTGTACAAATGTTGGGCACGCGTTTGGCGTGTTTCCCGACTATGCACCGGTGCCGAAGGGATCGATGATGCTAGTTCCTCGGAGCATCTTCCATTGTAATACCGATAGAACAAGGATAGCATATTCACCCGACGCCTGTGCTCTAAAGATTGCAATCCGTCTGTTAAGATGGGAGAATCTATCAAACGGACCGCCCGTTTCTGCACAGAGTCGAGGGTATTTTTCAGGTATTTTGGAGCTCCAGACCAGAGGTGGCTGCCAAATTCAACCGTGGGGCGCACTTGTGATTTGTACAGGGTTAGCAGTTGTGTACTATTAAAGTATCTGCGGGGCCTGTACACTACGCCCAGTACGTACAGACAGTCGATTCCCCGACAGATTGTCCCCCGGCATGAAATAAGAAGTCAGTTTAGGGAAAATACTGTATACCCAACATACAAAAATAGGGATGTGTTTTCATTTAAATGCATCAAGGAAAAAGTGCCAAATAAATTCGTTTGATGTTAATACCAGGGTACCTAGCATGGTCGATCGATATAGGTTTTATCGAAAATGTCGGTAACTTGCCATCGCTCCCGAGCACGACTGCAGGCCGCTAACGAATAAACAACAGTTTACGTCAAATATATTAGGAACCCCTAGTCATTGTGAACTATTGTTTGTTCGTTAGCGGTCTGCAGTCGTGCTCGGGAGCGATGGCAAGTTACCGACATTTTCGATAAAACCTATTATATCGATCGACCATGGTAGGACCCCAGGGGTGCTAATGAGTAGCACGTTCGATCGATAAGGATTGTTAGGATAACTTTCGGTAACTTCTCAGCGTATCCTAGGACAACTGCAAATCGCACGTAAAAACAACAGTTGAATTCGAATATATGAAAAGTCATTGTGAACTGTTACTTATCCTATGCAATCGTGCTAGGGAACGACGAAAAAGTTCGAAAGTTATCCCATCAATCCTTATCGATCAACCATGTTAGCATCCCAGAGGTCTATTTTAGATATGAAATTGGTAAATAATAATCACATTAAAACAACCTTCCGACTACCCAACGGATCAATTATTTAAGTTAAGGAATTCCAAGTACCTTCTTCCAAAGATCTGTACAATAGAAATGCATTGATTCAAATTATAAAAGAAAAAGAAAAGTATCAATTTATAACTGAAAACCGTAGTAGATATAAATATATTTTTTCATGCCCAAAATTAAACACTTCCTTCGCACAAAATTATTATACTTATCAAGGAAGACTTTTTTTCAACCGACTACCGGATGAAATTAGAAAAATTAACGATAAAATCCAATTAATAAACACTGTTAAAAAATATTTTAAAGATAATCTCAAAAAAAAAGTTCCCGACAAATCTAATCTTAAGAATAATTTATAACTCAGTTTCCAAGTGATACTCCATTCTTCAAATAAGTTAAATTTTGTTTTGTTTTTAACAACCAATTACAATAATTCTAGATATAACTTATTGTTTTTTACCTTCACGTTGTAATTTTATTTTATTTTTTTACGTGAACTCCAAACAGGAAGCCCCGAGGAAAATAATTTCCCTCAGGGTCTATGTCATCTTTGGGGATGCTTTGTGGAGGGTTTTTAAAGGAAAGGAAGGAGAGGAGAGTTCTAGGAAGGAAAAGGGTTTAAGGGGTGGGTAGGAATCTGGGGTTCAGTGTGTCCTAGTCATC
Organism: Limnephilus marmoratus; assembly: GCA_917880885.1. Classification (NCBI taxonomy): domain Eukaryota; kingdom Metazoa; phylum Arthropoda; class Insecta; order Trichoptera; family Limnephilidae; genus Limnephilus; species Limnephilus marmoratus. The sequence goes on from OU862916.1 coordinate 27,444,840, forward strand.
CGCCTCCAAGACCTAGACAAACCTCACCCTATGAACCCGGGAACCCCTGCTAAATCACCAAACGTAGCGAACCACTTGGGGTGACCTATGGCAGAGGTGTCGGTTATCCAGTTAAGGTTCCCGGGGCGGCGGTACCCATTCCCGCCTCCCAAATTGAACGGCGCGTAAGAAAAAACACACTTAAAATAGTTTAGAGTTTCATTGAATAATGTTTTGTTTCACAAACAACTACAAACTGTCAAAAATAGTAGGCATTCGTTAACTTTCCTCTAATCATCAAGGTACGAATCATCTGGAACGTCTAGACTCTTGACTCTAGAGTCTAGAATGATCTTTGAGGAATGAGCGGTTTGTAACTCAGGATGTTCCAGGACAGTGATAAAGGACTATGAAATATGAAGCTGTAATTATTATTTATTATTGTTACCACAGTTCCAGTCCTGTAGCTTTCAGATAATAACTCTTCGCACGTCTGATTTTCATGTCTTCATTAAGTTTTCATGACTAACTGGCGCCAAGGGTTTGCGTACGACTTCGTTACTGCTCTGTGTTGTTATCCTAATAAATCGAGTAATTAATACTTAAACTAGCCGCAATGTGCGAAACTGACTTTCTGTCGAAATGGTTATTTTAGTTTATGTTGAGAAATTTATAAAATTTATAGCTTAGTGCTATTCGCATCCTTCTCCGTCAACAAATAACAACCATTGAATTTGAAATTTATTTGGTAGGCGGGTATGGGTACCGCCGCCCTGGGAACCATTTATTGGATGACCAACACCTCTGCCACAGGTCACCCCAAGTGGTTCGCTACGTTTGGTGACTTAGCAGGGGTGCCCGGGTTCTTGGGGTAATGTTTGTCCAGGTCTTGATGGCGGGTGCGTCGGCCCACCTTCTGCGTGGCGGGCCGGATTGGGAGATGCTGGTTGAGGGAGACCCTTTACAACCGGTTACCGCTGTCCGGGCCGCTCGGTAGTACAGGGGCTTGACCCTCAGGCTCACGACTGAGGGTGGGCTGCTCCATCAACGAGTGCAAAAACCCCGCCGCTGCTGTTGTGCCGGTTCGTGACCGGAGTGGACCCAGCAGTAGCGTTTGGGGCGCATTGGGCGACCTCTCCAGCCGGACTCTCCCTGCCCATCGCCTTGCACCGCAGTGGGTGGGTTGGATACATACGTCCGTCACTCCTGGAAACTCTGAACCCCAGCATCCTACCCACCCCTTATACCTTTTCCCTCCCAGACCTTCCTTCCTCTCATATCAAAAAAACAAAAAACCAACAATTAAAATCATGAACTTGCAACCTACAATAATTAACGTCATTACAGCGGCGAGACGTAGGCGCCCCCGGTGCGGGCCAAAACTGTTGGTGAATTACACCAACATTCGCGGCCTGCACACCAATTTAAACTCTGTCCACCACCACCTTTTTTCTCAACGCCCAAACCTACTCTTCCTGTCTGAAACTCAGATAGCTGAGCCTGTAGACACCTCCTATCTGGACTGCCCGGGCTTCACCCTCGCAGGCAAGTTCAGACCTAAAGGAGGTGTCTGTCTCTATAGTCGAGCTGACGTCAACTGTGTGCGACTGTTGAATCTGGAAAACTCCAGATTCGACGTAACGTGGGTACGCGTCAATCTTGCCAGTACGGTAAGATTCTACGCGTGTTTATACCGCTCACCGAACCTGAGCGAATCAGACACATCCGAGCTCTTCAAACATTTAAGCGACACTATTGATGACCTCTTGCCCCGCTACCCTACGGCAGAGTTTGTGGTCCTGGGGGACTTCAATGTTCATAACGAACCTTGGTTGAAGTTCTCAGGATCAACAGACTCGGCTGGACGCCAAGCGGAATCCTTTGCCCTTTGCTACGGATTGGAGCAAATGGTTCAGGAGCCTACAAGGGTTCCTGATGTCCAGACTCACCGTTCCAATCTGTTAGACCTATTTTTAACTACTGTGCCACACGGTTACAGGATTGAAGTCACAGCGCCTTTAGGATCGTCCGACCACTGCCTGGTGACGACATCAATCCCTGTAAACTTCAGACCACCAAACGAGAGGCTGAAGAGAAAAGTGTGGCACTATAGGTCAGCAGATTGGTTCAGTCTGCAGGCACATTTTAATGCTTTTCCGTGGTCAGCTGTCTGTTTTCGGACTTCGGATCCCTCAAGATGTGCCCAGGAAATTGGTGAAGTCATCACATCCGCGATGGATGGCTTCATCAAATCTACTGTTAAGGAAACTGGTGTAGGCTCAAAACCGTGGTTCAGTCGACAATGCGCTGAAGCAGTGCGACGAAAAAACGCGGCTTACCGAGCCTACAACACATCTAGAACATCCGAAGACAGAACAGCTTACAACAAAATGGCAAAGGAAACCAAAAGAATCATAAATAGGTCAAAATTCGAGCACGACCAGCAGATCAGCAGAAAGTTGACTGCATGCACGCATGGCAGCAGGCAATTCTGGTCACTTGCGGGCTCAATAGGTCGCAATTTCTGCAAATCCAGTCTGCCACCTCTTACCAGACCTGACGGCTAACTAGCAAACACCGCCACCGAAAAGGCTAACTTACTAGGTAAAATGTTTGCGGATAACTCAACCCTCGATGACCAAGGTGCTGTCCCGACGTCGGTTCCTCACTGCGGTTTTCATATGAAAAAGCTGAGGATCCGGCATCGGGAAGTACTCCATGTTTTACGAGGGCTTGATGTTAATAAAGCTAGTGGGCCCGACGGAATACCTGCCCTGCTATTGCAGAGGTGCGCTGCAGAATTAGCACCAATTTTGACGAAGCTTTTTAAACTGTCCCTGAAGACTGGCTCTGTGCCCTCTGGTTGGAAAAAAGCGGTTATCCATCCTATTCCAAAGAAGGGTGACCGCTCCAACCCGGCCAACTACCGCCCCATAGCGATCACATCAGTTCTGTCTAAGGTGATGGAACGTGTGATCAACGACAAACTGCTCACATACCTCGAGAAGAACAAAATTATCAACGACCGTCAATACGGATTCCGGCGGAACCGCTCGTGCGGTGATCTTCTCGCGTATGTGACGCATGTTTGGGGGCGATGCCTGGAACGTTTCGGTGAGACCCAAACGGTTGCACTGGACATCTCCAAGGCCTTTGACCGGGTTTGGCACCGAGGACTTGTCAACAAACTGTTTCTTACGGACTTCCCGCATCCTTGTGTACGTGGATTGCCGACTTCTTGAGGGGGAGGTCGATTCAGACGGTAGTCGATGGTTTCACCTCTTCCTCACACTCGATAAATGCTGGCGTCCCGCAGGGATCGGTTCTGTCTCCAACTTTGTTTTTGTTGCACATCAACTACCTTTTGTCATGTGCACCAATTCACTGTTATGCGGATGACAGTACAGTTCATGATAGCTTTTTGTTTGACAAGCCCCCAAAGGGCTCACAAACTCCAACAGCTCGTAGGGCTTTGAAGCAAAGAATGGACGGCTACCTCGAGAGTGTTTTCTCTTGGGGTAAAAATAATCTCGTTGAATTTAATGTTCCAAAGACCCAATCTTGTCTGATTACGTCCAAAACGGATCGAAATGAAAATCTAGTCTCTTTCAACGGAAGCAATCTTCCGAACAGGCCCTCCATTGATATGCTTGGTGTAACCCTAAGTGACCAGCTCAGGTATGGGGGCTCCATCGAAGCCAGAGTAAAGCTAGCCTCCCAAAAACTGGGCGTACTGTACAGGGCTCGCAGATACTTTAATAGTACACAACTGCTAACCTTGTACAAATCACAAGTACGCCCCACGGTTGAATTTGGCAGCCATCTCTGGTCTGGAGCTCCAAAATACCTGAAAAATACCCTCGACTCTGTGCAGAAACGGGCGGTCCGTTTGATAGATTCTCCCATCTTAACAGACGGATTGCAATCTTTAGAGCACAGGCGTCGGGTGGGAATGCTATCCTTGTTCTACCGGAATTACAATGGAAGATGCTCCGAGGAACTAGCATCATTGATCCCTTCGGCACCGGTGCATAGGCGGGAAACACGCCAAACGCGTGCCCAACATTTGTACACGGTTGACATTTGTCACATGAGAACGGGTCGTTTCTTCGACTCGTTCTTGTGTTCAACAGCTCGGCTGTGGAATGATTTGCCGGCCTCTGTGTTTCCTCCTTCCTACAACATGGGTCTCTGCAAGACCAATGTTCATTCCTTCCTCTCCTCAAAAAGACCCTCCACACAGCATCCCAGATGACATAGGCCCTGAGGGAAATTATTTTCCTCAGGGCCTCCTGTGTGGAGTTAATGTAAAAAAAAAAAAAAAAATGAATTTAAGCAATACTTAATTATGAATTATTATTTTCCCAAAATAGAAATGAGATAATGGAACTCAATTCTCAGCACGCACTACTTCATCTACATTCAAGTCTGTATTGCATTTTCACAGCATTCAGTATTGTATGAAATCTATTCTCAGACTGAACGAGGCACATTTTTTTTACATTAGCTCCAAACCAGGAGAGCAAGTTCCGGGAAGAAAAATATATGAGGGATAAATAGACACACACATGCCTCACAATGCATAACATCGTCGAAATTGCTTCAACTAGTCTCAGGCAAAATTCTTTCTAATTGAGAACTTGTAATCATTATAACAAAAAATGTATCGATGCTGATATCTTGTCATGAACTTTAAGCTCTTTCCAACATATAGTTAATGGAACTAACTAACTAACCATCACGCCGTTTCCCCGCAGGGGTAGGCAGAGAGGACGGACCGCCAAACCACTCGGTCTTGGCACACACTCTTTGCCTCACTCACATTCATACATCGTCTCATACATACTCTTATAGTTAATGGAGCCTTATAATAACCAATTCATTACCAAATACTGGTAGATTAATTCACTTTAACAAAACTAAATAATTGTTATCTTACTTTTTATTTTAATTTTTTATTTTATTTTAAAGAATGTAATACGTATATGTGTATATGCGTTCATGTGCGTATATATATATCATTTTTCCACTTTAAGTCTGGTGTTTTTTCAATATATTTTTTTTGTTGTTGTTTTATAAATAATAATTTTTTTTTTAATAGCTATAAAACTGGCACACTATATTTTACTATTTTTTTGTGAGTACTATCACTTTACTTTTATCTTACTTTCACTTGTTTTTTTAAATTAATGTATATATTATTTCTCGATCCCACATCTAGTGTTTTTCAGTTTTCAGCATTATTATTATTATGTTTAGATTGTTTATCTAGTTCCTACCTCTGTAATATTAGGCAAAAAAAGTTAATAATTATTGACTTTTTATTTATTATTTGGGCATGATATGAACATTTGTTATTGGGTTGTAACCTAATTATTATAATTTATTGTTTTCTTTATTGCTTGTAATGTTATTAACCTGTAAATTTTCCTAATAAAATAAAATAAATCACATACCGATGTCACTGAAGGCCGTTCCTGTTTCATGCTGATAGTCGGCCGCTTCTTCCGAATAAGGTTTTTTCGTGGGTTTCCTTATTTCCAAAGCCAAATGCGGAAGAGTTCTCAAATGAAAGGATAATACCGCCTCCCTCCCGCTCCCAATATAACACGAACAGACACGTATTTATGTATGTCCGCCGGTTGCTGATGCCTGCTGATGTTTATGAAAACATGCAATTTTAGTAGGGTTTATGGATAACAATTTTTCCCTACCGATGAAACACAAGACCTTTCAGTCTATAATAACCAGGTAATATTTTGAACACCCACATGAGGTAAAAATAGGCCACTTGCATGGATATCATAACGACTTGGAAAAGATCGTCTGGATAGATCTTTTTATTAAGATTACGAAAATGTTAGTAAAATTTTTTTAGAAATGTTCAGTTTTTTTTTTAATTTTTAAATAAATAAATCCATTATTTGGGCTCGTGACGTCACTACATGAAAATGTCGCGTCTCCGAAAATGTTCCTATTAATTTTGTAAAATTCCACACTGATTTTTTTTTTTATATGGCATCACTTTGATTTCAGGCGAATTTTTGAATTTGACATTTAACGTTCACTAGATTTATTGTTTGTTCTCTGCGAACTTATCATTTAGTTAGACTTTTTGACAGACGTTGTGAAGAGAGCCCCGTACATTTTAGATGTCGGTACGAGTTTTAGAGGTATAATGGTTATGGTGCTGATTTAAAATAAATCAAATTTTATAATATTCTTATTATTATTGTAATTTACAAGTACAAGTATTTTATTGTAGTTAGTTATATAGACGTTGTACATTATAATGATTTATGATCAATAAGATGAATTTACGAGAGATGGGAAGGCTGATAGAGATATTGAAAGAAGGGTGAATGCAGGTAATTCTGTTAACGGAGGACTGAACGTCGTTGGCACCAACAAAAAACTGTCCAAAGACGCGAAACTAGCCGTCCATAAAGGAGTACTGGTACCTACCCTGATGTATGGCAGTGAGGCATGGAACTGGCAGAGGAAGGATGAAAGTAGACTGAACGCTGAAGAAATGAGATCCCTGAGGCGTATGTGTGGCAAAACCATGTATGATCGTGTGAGAAATGTTGAAATCCGCAAAGAATGCAAGGCTGATGTAAGCGTAATGAGTAAGATCAAGAAAGGAACGCTCCGATGGTTTGGGCATGTAGAGCGAATGAACGAGGAAAGGAGTGTAAGGAGAATATATGACGCAAATGTGAATGTTAGAAGAAGTCGAGGACGCCCAAGAAAGACATGGCACGACCAAGTGAATCAGATACTTGAGTCGGGCCATGTCAAGAGTCAGAATAATAGAAGAGAATGTATGAGACGTTGTATGAATGTAAACGAGGCAAGGATTGTGTGCCAAGACCGGGATGTTTGGCGGTCCGTCCTCTCTGCCTACCCCTGCGGGGAAACGGCGTGATGGTGAGTTAGTTAGTTAGTTAAGATGGATCAAGGAAAAAAATATTTATGAGATGTAATATTTTTGGTATGCCTCTTATTCTCTGTGCCATCCGTGTGGAAAACGTTCTTTTTTTAAAAAATGATTTTCGGCTATGTAATTATCGTTTTTTCGCATCTATAAAATTATGTCCCGTCTTTCCGGTTTATAAAAAATTGGTCTGATTTTTCAGATTGAAATTTTCAAAAAATCGCCAGGGTTTCAAAAATACGATTAAAAAAAGAATAAAAATACAGAATGTCTTAAAATATTTGCCTAAACCAGAAAAAAAATTTAAAAAATGTGATGCAAGTGGCCTATTGCGAGGCGTAATGACGCCGTTCTATTTGCATAAAGAACAGTAGTTTTAAATTCAGTAATTTAAATGATTCTCTCTTCAAGGCAAATAATATTCTGAAAAAAAGTCCAGGAGTGACGGATTTACGAATCCGGGCACCAAATGTAGCTAACCATCACTATAGCAGGGGTGTTGGTTATCCAACAAATGTTTTCAGAGGCGGCAGTACCCACATCCGACTCCCAAATTGAAAATAAACTCTGTTCAATAAAAACTGACTAGACCACCTGAATATCTTAACCTCCATTAAATATAACCCCGCTTCTAAGGGATCGTCTTCATTGGCTTCGATGTCCTGAAAGAATAGAGTTCAAGATCTGCTTAATGACCTTCAAAGCATTGCAAGGAATGGCGCCTGCTTATATATCGGAACCATGTGTCCGACAAAACTTAAGCGAGAGACAGCTTACTCTAAGGTCAGCAGATCTAGATGTTACTAATCGTCTAATCGAACTTTCTAGGTCAAATCGAGCTGTTTACTATGATCGCTCTTTTCATGTAACGGGCCCTCTCATTTGGAATAAACTTCCTTCAACTCTTACTAATATCCAGAATTTGGCTGAATTTAAACGGGCTTTAAAAACAAAATTATTTAAAAAATCATACCATTCATGAATCCTAACATCTTTTCAATATACGTAATTATAATAAGCCATGTTCTCAAGCTTCCCGTAATTGTTTGGTTTCGGTTTCCTCATAATTGTATTTTTATTTTATGTTTCGTATCCGAATTTATGGCAGAATATCTCTCATTTCTAAACGCAAACTGCCTTTCTGTTAGTATATTATATTTTAGTATTAAGGTTCTTGTTTTGTCCTGTGTTACAATAGCACCGCTATTGTCTATTATTATTATTGTCCCGTGTGTGCTATAACAGCACTATCTTTGATAATTTTGTTCTTCTGTCATTGTTTTGTAAATACTGTATATTCTTTACTTAATTTTGTTCTTCTGTCATTATTTTGTAAATACTGTATATAATTTTATTATTTTCTCAATATTATAAGGAGTACTGTAGGATTATTTTTAAATTTATTATAGTTAAGCGCACTTGAAGTGAAATGTCACAAAACTGCGCTATATATAATAATAATAATAATAATAATGTTATTATTATTATTATTCCATTAGCCCATAATAGATCAACACCAATATTGATCAACATTAGCCAGTGCCATTGATCAACATTAGCCATTGATTGCAAATGATGAATAATATTTCTGACAATCATAATTTGATAATTTGACATCGCTGATGTTGTGATGTGGACAGTTCCTCATCTCTTCGGAATATTTCCTGTTATCTCTTTGAAAAGGGCTTTAAGAAATGCGGTGATTTATAAACGCATGTGTGAGATACTTAAGACGCGGGTAAATCAAAACATAACGAGTTAAGTGTCATAATTATTGCCGGTAATCTTTCGGATTTGGGGTGCTCAAACTATTCGTGTATTTGGTAAATGTATTTTTGCGTCGACAGTAAATTCATGAGATTGGGAGCATTGTCAAATAATATTTCATATTATGTTCTTGAAATAATCAAGGAAACTATAAAACCAAAACCATGAAGCACCATCTCAAAAGTAATGATGTGATGTTATGAGATCAAACCACTACTATAAAAATTTAAACTAAATTCTGAAAAAGTTTACCTAAATTTTTAACCTGTAAAAGTAACCAAAGTTAAAATTCGGAAAAAATAAATTGTTAAAGTTTTTATTTAAACTGCAGACCGACATAATAAATTTTTATTTATTTTATTTATTTATTTATTATTAGTTTCAATAGCAAGGTTTTTACATGTAGGTATGTATAGTATAAGTAATGTATAGTATAAGTATAGATTCTTTTTTTTTCACAGTCCTCCTCACTAGAATTTTCTGTTCTGAGGTGGCCTGTAGTTTTTTAAAATATTTGTATTTGGTTATGGATTGTCTTTATATCGTCTTCATGATGTTTGTAATTTTATTATCACTATAAATACTACAATACTACTATAAATACTTTTAAATACTACTATAATATTGTTAAAAGCTTAAGTAGGCAGGCATTCATTTTTAAATACATTTGTTTTTTTAAATACATCTGTTTGAATTTCGATTTTGTTTGTTTGGAAATGGAAATTACCCACTTTTCGACATCCGATGGAGCTGAAACTAGGCAGATAGACTCGTTATCAATGACACTGCATTCTATCAAATGGCACTCATGTACAAACGCGTATTTTTCTAAAATTGAATGACATTGTATCTCTTAAAAACTACAGCAATTAATATACAAAATAAATTTCGGTGCCATACTATTAGGCTTGGTCACTCATTTTAATCAATACATGGGAAGGAATGTTCGATCCTCAGTCAAACCAAAATATTTTTTTTATTTTTTATTTTTAAAATACCTATTAAGTTCAAAGTAGTTAAAAACCAGTCCTAGGGAGGAAGGTTCAATCCTCACATAAATATTTTTCAAGTAAACAAAGAATTTTTTTTCTCTGAAATTGGCCACCAGTCGAAGATATGGCGGAATGAACCCACGAGATGATGCAACTAGATCGAAAATTAAAAACAGATGTAGGTATTATAAATACTAAAAAAAACATTGTTTTATTACGTTATAAGTGAATACTCCACTTGAGTCCAAAATGCTAGGAGCTGTGGGGACTATGGCATCCGCAATTGGGGTATTTAATGGGGTAAAGGGAGTGGGGACTGGAACGAAAGGTACAGAAATAGGGAGATTGATAAGCACCCGACTATTCAGATCTGTTCACCAATTACCGCTAAAGCCATTTCAAGGAGCGTTTCGATTCCGCATGACGGTCTTCCACCAGGGCGATACTGAGAGTATCTACCTCCCTGTTATGAACATGAACAAGTCTCTAATCAAAATCCATCCATCTTTATACCTTTTTAATGAGGCCATAGATCCAGGGGCATATAATTTAGCAACAATATCGCCTGATGAAGACACGTGCTGGTCACGTGGTCCAATTACACATTATTGACAGTGCCCCGCCCACGTGTCACGTCACGTGGCCTCCGTGACGTCACGGCTGAATGCGAAAGTGCAATACACTTTGAATGCGGGGTGTTTGGGGTAGCGGGTACCGGGTGATGTCGATTCTTATTATTCTATGGAGAACAAATAGCGGGAGGCTAATTACATTAGGCTGTAGTTTGTATCGTAGAAACGACCCTGCCTAATGAAGTCAAGACTTCCAAATTCGGAAAGGGGATGATTTTTGCTGATAAAGAGGGGTATGAAATATGCAAAGGAAAGTACATACTACCCATTATAGATAGTAGGTACCTAAAAGACTTCAGTGCTGGTCTTACTACCCAGTTTCACCTGTGATTTTTATTCCTGTTCATATGTGTATCATTTTTATTAAGTATAAAATATACACGATCTAGAAAATATTAGCAGAAAAGGCTGTGCGTATATCATGATACCAGAACTCACAGTCAAGTGTGTTGTCACTTAGGAAACCAGATTACTGCTTGTTTAGGTAATAATATTCAAACGATACGTTTAAATTGAAACCGTGATAAAAGACGTTGGAATTGTTACCAACGCCATTTTTCTAGCTCGTTTTAATAGACTAGTGTAGGTACTTTTTGTTCAATTAGGTTTTTTTGGTTGATTTCACGCAAAAAAAGTTATTTTGATAAAAATGAATTTCAGCGAAAATTTTTCATTTGCTACCGACATTTGGCATGTCATCTGAACGAAAATTTGTTTGTTTCATTCCGGTCCCAGTTCGAGATGGCCTTGTTGGCCTTTTTATCGGGATATAATATAATATATAGACTTTGACTTTCTTTAACCAGTGATTATTTGGAAAAAAAAATGTGAATGAAATTTTGGTCTCCGGTGACATTTTCGACTGTTTTTAAAACTAAAAACATAAAAATTAGTGTTTATTGGACAGTTAGGGGTGTGGTGAGGGTTTGGGCGGTTACTTGGTTGTGTGATCAATGATGACATGTCCAAGAATTTTTTTTGTTCAATTTAAAAAAAAAAGTTTAAAAAAATGACATCGAAAAATTCACCGGAGATGAAAATTTCATTTACATTTATTACTCCTGGGTATCTAGCATGGTCGATCGATATAGGTTTTATCGAATATGTCGGTAACTTGTCATAGCTCCCGAGCACGACTGCAGGCCGCTAACGAACAAATAACAATTCACGTTAAATAAATTAGGAACCCTTAGTCATTGTGAACTGTTGTTTGTTCGTTAGCGGTCTGCAGTCGTGCTCGGGAGCGATGTCAAGTTACCGAAATTTTCGATAAAACCTATATCGATCGACCATGCTAGGACCCCAGGAATCACTGGTTAAAATGAGTCAAGTACGTCCCTTAAATTTAAAACCCTATGTATCACGAATTAGTAAAACAACAACGAAATCTTTTAAATACAAACAAAACCTGAGGTTCATCGGTTCAGTCTCCATAGCAAACCAGAAAGAATGTAGACATTGTGGATTGGATCCGAGACCCGTGACGTCAGAATCAACAGATTCAGTTATACCAACAAAACGTATTTTATTCAATTTAAATGACGATTTATAAATTCTACATATAATGGTATAATAATATACAATCAATCAGCGTTTGTTGATCTATATGAATATATTTTTCGCTGGAGTTTCTTACTGTGGGAAGATATTTAACCTACCTACTTAAAAAAATTTTGATTTCAGAGGAAATTTGGGTTTAAATTTAAGCCACTACCTTTCGAATTTCAACCGTTTTAAAAAATATATGTTATTTTTTAAGATAATATTTGTACATTTGACACGCCGAAACAGTAATTATATGAAATTGTCTCGATAGAAAAAAATCGCAAATTATTCTCCTAAAATTATTATGTACACGTTTTTTTCTGTTATTTTGCAAGTTATATGTATGAATAAATTCACAGTGTTTCTTTACATGCTATTTAAGACTTTTCCCACGGATTTTGCTCTATTTTAAACGAGGCATTAAACATTCCAGAATTTTTGCTTAAATATTATCATTTTAATATTAGCGCGCTGCGCGCTCCTTCTAACTTTCGGATTTTATTCGTATTTCCCTTTCTTCGGCCCTTAAATAAGAGAAAATTACTCATTATTATACTTTTTCGGAAGTGAGTTCTGCTAATGTTCACAGAATTACTAATATTTTAAATATTCTGATGCATGCAATAACTGCCCAACGTTTTCCTAGCTTGTTTACTCGGCAGGGTAAATATTACGGGCGGCGCGTGTTCATTGTTTACGTCCGCCAAGCCTCACGCCATGCAGTTTTCCCCTACTCCGGCTAGTCTCTAGTCCCTAGTCCCTAGTCTCGTAGCCTGCATCATTCATATGCATTGCCCAAGGGAAATTTTAGAGAGAATAAAAAGGACTGTTGAACACTTTTCTGCGCAGTTACAGTTTATAAAAATTCTTTCGGATTTTTACCATAAACCAAAAAAAAAAATTGAATTGTTAATAATTATTGCTTACACTTAATAATTATCGACAAAACTGCTTAAAACATTCACAAAATGTACGTTATAATATTAATTTCTAAATAAAAAAAATATCTACTTGCTTGTAATTTTTACGAGAAATCATCAAAATATTTTATTTCTTACATCTCGCAAGTTCTCGTAAAAATCAGTAAACTTTTTAGGAATCAATTAATTAATAATATTAAATTTATTAAATGAAAAATGACATCTAGCGGTGTTTTTTATAAGCTCCACCCTATAAATATAATACTATTATATTCGTTATCTTGGCCGTTGTTTCACATGGGTCTTGTGGCGCAACGGATAACGCGTCTGACTACGGATCAGAAGATTCCAGGTTCGAATCCTGGCAAGATCGAAATACATTTTTTGTTTTTTTAAGCTTTGTTCTTTATCTCTCGTCAATTTTTCTTTTTACTAATAGTTTTAAACTTTTTTTGTCGTTACTGCGATATTTGGGTTTTATTATGGAAGCCGATGAAATACGTCAAATTATCGCGAATATTTTTTCTATCAGAATTATTTTCAACTAGCCAACTACCATCACGAACTTTGCCACACTGGATTGGATGGAAACAAAATAACCTGTCAAATACATCACACCACGCAAGCCTATTTAAAACATATTAATATGTATCTACCTATTGCATATGTACAATATAATGTAGTAGGTATACGTGCAAGTTGATCTGTCGGGGTGGTTGGTCGGTGGGTGGGTGAGTAGTTCTGAGGACTGAGGACCGTGGGCTAGAGATGGGGATGAAGTGTAGGGGTGTGCCCGCTCATGACACGGCGGTGGCCGATCAATAAGTCAAGTCCCGGGGGACAGAAGGGGGAGGGGGTGTTTTCCGGAGGGTTGGTTGTGGACTGCACACTGAATTATAATAGACGGTCTAACTACGAACATACCCCGGAAAACGACGGATTTTCTTTACAGTATGAAAAAGTGTTGGTATGTATATTTATTTTTACGGGTGAAACGCCGCTCCCCACATTTCTACCGATTTCTTACACATCTCCCTTAAACATTTGTAGTTTTAAAGCTCTTAAAAAAATATATGTTATTATTGAAGATAATGTCTAGATGCTGCCCACGCCGAAACGCAAATTATATGAAATTCCCTCGATAGAAAAAAATCGCAAAGTGTGCTCCAAAAATTATTAAAAACAAGTCTGTTTCTATTATCTCATAAATTATATTTGTAAAAAAATTGTTGTCGCAATGTTTCTTTAAATGATGCTCCCAACGAGATTTTTGCTCTTATTTAAAAGATTTTTGAGATTTTTTCTCCCAAGAAAATTTTTGCTCTATTTTAAACTAGTCGTGTTTTTTTAAACATTTTCGCATCGATTTTGACGTTTTAAATGTTAGCGCTCTCCTCTAACATTGGTTATTTCATACCTCTCAATATTCTTCTTTTTGAGCCCGGTTGCGGGCCCTTAAAAGCATTTTATGTAGGTATAAAAATGTTCTTTGGGAGCGTACATTAATTACGTGAACAGTATTTCTTCCAATCTAGACCCCTCCCCCCCTTCTTGGTGAGATATATTAGGGCCACTTCGTATATTCTTTTCAAGTAACGTGAGATTTTGCTGGACCCTCCCCCTCTGTTGGGCTCACGTAATTAATGTATGCCCCCTTTACATTTCAACAACGCGATGTGAGGTTTACTTGGCTGTTGTTTGTCTTTTTGACTACGATTATTTGACGTTGTTACTGTCATCATAAGATTATGTACGTAATCAAATCCTGTTTTAACTCGACCGTTTTGCATTTCATCTGCCTTTAAATTTGTTTGTAGCTTAGTTCCTTTTTTGGTTAATGGCAGGAATCTACCATTATATTGAAAAAATACGAACAATGAAGTAAAAATAAATACTACAAACTTACATTAAAAAAAAAAGTTTGTAAAATTAATTGTAGTTGAATTATATTTGGCCATATTAAAATATGTGGTTACGTTTCTTTGAACCAATTGTATAATTTTTTTTTGTGTATGAATAAGTTACATAAAATATATTCTCGTACTTTTGAATGTAGCTATCACTTTGTGGTTATCCGTTATAAATAAACGCAATAATATTACTTTGTTAAAACCATAAACTTTTTAACGGTTCTAACAAAGAAATATTGTTTCATCGATGTATAAAATATACCCACGGTTTATATATTACATATATTAAAGTCTATGTAGTTATTTAGTTATCTAAACAATTCTTATGATTTCGTAGAAAATTTTGCTTTGGATTTATTAAATTAGAGAAAAATAGTAACATCATTTTTGGAATGATACCTTCTATTAAATTTTCAAGATACTTACTCGACGATCTTTTGGTAGCTTTAACAGTTTGGTATTTAATTTGTCAGATTAAAATATGATCGAGTACCATACATCATCATCATTATCATCATCATTACATAGTATAAAATGAAGTCGCTCAAAATGTATGTGCGCGTTAATCTTTTAAACTACGCAACGGATTTTCATACAGTTTTCACCAATAGATAGAGTGATTGAAGAGGAATGTTTATATGTATAATATGTGTAAATTATATTAGAGGAAAGCCGAGAAATTCAAAGAATACATATTTTTGTGCGGTTTAAAACGGCTGGCGGGCCGTACTATAGTCACTTTTGAAATTCGTTCTACGGAAGAAATTGGAAAATAGATGTCCTAGAGTAAGTAGGTATTTGATTTTCCCTTTTCAAATATCCAGTGTTGCATTGCGAGAATTGTATAATTAGTGGCGAGTTAATTAGTTTATATGTATAACACATGCTTATTATAGTAGAGAAAAGCCGATAAATTCAAATATTCAATGCAGGCAGCGGGCAGCGGGCAGCTGGCAAGCGGGTGATGTGGATTTTATAAAGATTGGGTAATTGCGTTGTGTTTCGTTAGCCACAGCAACGTGTGGCCGGGTCTGAGATTATAGATTATAAGCAGGAGATTATTTGCTAAACATGCATTGAAAAACAATATTTATTGGCGGATATTTTGCCTTTTCGTAAATTGAATTATTCAATCGCAACAAAATGGCAAACTAAGTTAAATTTGCGTTATATTATTGTTACAGGCACTATAACCTAACAAGAGTATTTTAAAGAATATCTGATAAAAGAAAAAAAAGAAAGCAAACAGCTTTTTCAATCAGAAAAATCGTGCTCAAGTCGTATTCGGTATATTTGTGAGGCTTGTCTATAAAACTGTTAAAAATGTCATATCTCCAATACTTTCATAGGAATTGTTCTCCGATTTCTTTATTACACAGGGGTTGTTTTCTAGTATTGGCAAGAGCAGAAAAAATGCTTGGTAAGCTTTTAAAAGCTTTTTTCGTCCGTATTTGGGAAGAGGCTCTTGATATTGAGTTTTTTCCACTTTAGCACGAACCCACGTAGTAGGTACATACGTGTGACGATCGCTCGATACGATTGTGCTGCATCACCAAGTTAATTTATAAAATGGCTGGAATGCAATAATTCGGTGCCGGTAGAATAATATCACCGTTATAGTCCCTTACCTTTGACGGCTTCCTCCACTGCTTCAGGATCGATCCTGGTACTGGCAGCTTCCCAATAATACCGGCACAACACCAGGTCTCAATTACCGACACTTTTGGTTCATAAAATATGAATTTTATGCGATTAATTGCGATATTTCTAATAGCGAGCTGTGACCAATGTCACTTCGATTTTTCAACTGCCCAAGTAGGTAGGTAATTTAAACTTGGGTGGCAATATTGTTTATTTTTTCCATGTAGGTAGGAAAACATCTTATTCTTTACCTTATAATCACGTATGTACTAAATAATGTTCAGTGGAGTTTTAATGCATACATTTTTTAAATTATTAGATTTATTAGGCATCACTTACAATTGTTTATTTTGCCTATAAAGGCACTATCAAAGAAATAATGGGTTCACGATTTTTCATGCCAAATCAAACATACAAAAAACATAACTAACCTAAAAGCTTATTGAAATTCTTAAAACCAAATTTAAAAAATCTCGAATGAACCATTTTGAATATTTTTGACCTTTCCAGACTTCAGATTAGATAAGGGAAAACAATCTTGTGTCCAACAAAGTTGATTGAATATTTATTTTTTGAGCCAGAATTATTGTAAAATTAAATTAGTTTTTACTCTTGAACTCAAATTAATTTTTATTTTTAATTTTTTAAACTTTATGAGTAAAATCTCAAATTATAATATTTAATTAAATGAAGACAATATTAGCGAAACCCAATCGAAAATCTGGAGATAGAAAAATCAGAAAAGATATTGGCTCCGCTGGGACTCGAACCCAGGACCCTTTGCTTACTTGGCAAGAGCTCTACCGATTGAGCTTCGGAACCCATATCAATTCGGTCACTTTTAACTGTATCATACTTCGACTAAGAACTACCAACATTATCTTCATTTTTCTTAACGCACATATTATTGGCTGCTATCTTTATATATGATTGCAAGATTCATCTCGAACTAAATGCAATCTAGATAGTGTCTGGATAAATTTTTAACCATTTTTATTTTTAATACGCGACATCTATTCTGCAAGTCTAGGATGAATATATCTTGCAATCATATATGAAGATAGCAGCCAATAATATGTGCGTTAAGAAAAATGAAGATAATGTTGGTAGTTCTTAGTCGAAGTATGATACAGTTAAAAGTGACCAAATTGATATGGGTTCCGTAGCTCAATCGGTAGAGCTCTTGTCATTTAAGCAAAGGGTCCCGGGTTCGAGTCCCAGCGGAGCCAATATCTTTTCTGATTTTTCTGTCTCCAGATTTTCGATTGAGTTTCGCTAATATTGTCTTCATTTAATCAAATTAATTTATTTTAAGCCACTAATTTGATAAATATTGTGATGATAGCGCTTTGAAAAACATAAATCAATATGAAATTCTGAGTTAACCTTATACCATCTCCAAGCAAATCATATTTCACTTGAATAATTAATTACGTGGAAAAAATAAACATCGACTTCCAGGAAATTCAAAATTCCTCCAGTATTTATCTCGTCTGTTCAGATAAGAAGTGACACAACATAATTCTTTTGAGACGAGTATTTTTAAGAAAATTAAAATCTGATGAAGCCATAGTAAATAATGCAAAATCATACAAAATCATATATTTTTGTTTTGAAAATTTGATCGCTTAAAAGTATTATAGATGCTTCAATTAAATACTGCGTGTAGAACATACCTTGGCCCTTAAAAATATCGGTCATTTTTTTTATAAGTCTTTTAATAATCCTATAAAAAAATAAAGTATGAGGTCTAAAAAACACACTTTCAAGTCCAAACTCTCCTATTTATAAACCCCTTTTCGGGTATGGTTTTATTGAATAATGCGGCAAATTCAGTTTATTTTATACTAATCGCAAAAAAAGTTGATATTTACAACCGATTTTCCCAAAATAAAATAAAATGTAAATTTTCGCGTTGTTATTTTACAATACGGCCGCTAGTCGACGAATTCGGTTTTTTAAAGTGAACCCTATGGCGTCCACCGAAGAACTACTGTCCACGCCACGGTCGCCAAACCTTCTTCGTATTCAGTCACGCACCGAACTGAGCGGGAGATGGACGCGTCACTCCGCGTCGCTTGATTTCGTGAAATCAATTTTAAATTTCCTTTTTATTACAATAAACAATGCATAAAACAGGAATTAATATTTTTTACAGGCCTTTACGAAATCAACCTGTAAAAAAAACTCTCAAATACCTTTTCCAACCTTTCCAAAAGCTTTTTCTCCAGTATTTTTAAACTCCTCCCATAAAGGGCGTAAATTCCGATTTTTTCCTGAACTAGTGGATCGCCTTAAAACTGCACGAAAAATATTCCCGCGTATTTATTGTGAAGCTAATATTTAATTCGTTGTACTCGATTGTGTAAATTAATTGCCGAAATGAGTAGCGGAGATGAAGGATAGAAAGATTTGTGAGTAAATTAGGATATCCTATTATTTTAATTATTTTTTTAATAATATTATAAAGGCGAAAGTTTGTAAGGATGTACGTAAGTTTGTTACTCTTTCACGCAAAAACTACTGAATGGATCTTAAAAATTCTTTCACTAATAGAAAGCCAAATTATTTGCGAGTAATATAGGCTGTATATATTGGTAAGTTCTGGCGTGTGTCTCTAACAAAATCGAGTTATTGCAAACGTCAAAAGAAAAGCAAAACAAACGGTTGCCATGGAAACGATGTTGGCGTCGTAGTTAATATAAAGTATATTATAATAAAACGAATATAAAACTTTATTCCACTTAATTTTATTTGACCGTAACCGGTTTCAGCTCGTTAGAGCCATATTCAGACTGGTACAAATAATTCTTAGTCTACGGTTTATATACACAACATATTGGGCAGGGGGAGAGGGGTGGTCTACAAGGATTTTAATCAATTATATTAATTATATTTGTTGCTAGGTCGTTTTAGACTGTCGACACCCCTCTCCCCCTCCCCCATATGTTATGTATGTATTAGACGTGGGCAAAATTGAATGACCGAATTAAATGAATAAATTCAATCTTGTGACACACTCAATCTAATTCTCAATTTCAAAAGGAATTGATTCTTCATTCCTTATCTTTGGCCTTGCATCCTACGATTTTTAACGACACCATACATTTTTAATTTCCATTTATTTTACTGTTAAATTATTTCAATGAATAATGTGTTCTGTAAACGATTTAAATATTATATTGTTTCATAGGTATTTAAATATTATTAAACGGGCCGCGCGCCGCGAAGTTTTCGACGGACGGTATTGTGAACGACTCGCCTATTACGATTGTATTCCGCTACCGCCGCGCCGCTATTCTAAAAACACCCGAACATCATAAGTCCATGTCCCAAAATGGCCAAAACGCGGCCGCGATTCATCCGGGTTGCCCGAGCATCTCTTTCACGCAAGGAATTAACCATTTATCCTAAACAATAGTCCTGACATTGTCCTAAGGTCCCCGCCGTCCCAGGTCCGTGTTCAATGTCCGCGTCCCAGGTACCTAGTCTGTCGAAATCGAGATTATCCGATTCCGACAGACAGAGGAATTAAAACAAAAGTCTTTTTCACTTGTGACGTCATGGTCTTTTGTAATTCTGAGACCTAAAAATGACGTCAGGCGTCATCGTCACGTCAATGTCACGATATGTCCCAAACGCATCCCAGTCCTAGATCCGCAGCTCGCGAGTAAATCAAGTCACTGCTAGGTAAGACACAAAACATTAATCAAAAGTTACTAATTCATTCGTCAATGCCAGCCCTTAATCCGTCCGTGCGGTTCATTTATTCCCCCGCGCGCCAAGCCGTCAATTTCATTACGTAGTTAGTCGAAAACTTTCGACTTTGAATCTGAACATCAGCTAGAAAAGTGAGAAGCGATGCTTATCGGTTTTTTGGTACGTACGAAAGATATTGTACCTACCTACTTTTAGACGTAGATCTTGGGTCGATATAATATGTAAATTTGCAGATATTATAAGGACAATTAGCTGTGGTTAGCTGTCATAAAATACTCATCTTAATGTTAAAATGATGTTTATATTAGATCACGTAAAATGGAACGAAATTATAAGTTTAATAAATAAAATAAAATCAATAAAATTTTAAGGGTGAAACGAAAATTTGTATAATTTTAAGATATAATTGCTAGCAATAAATACATTTTACATACGAAAAATTACGACACTAAAAAAAGACAAACAATATAGGATTTAGCATGCGAGATAATGAGATAGAATAATCGGTCTCCTCTTTGTGTGGTGTTTCGCAGCCTATTGGTCTCCTCTTTGTGCGGTGCTTCGTAGCCTTCCCACTCATTGTGATTTTGAAAACCGATGAAACGAAAAAGCGACAATAAAAAGAGTCGGTTTTAGCGTGCGAGATAATGAGATAGAATAATCGGTCTCCTCTTTGTGCGGTGTTCCGTAGCCTATTGGTCTCCTCTTTGTGCGGTGCTTCGTAGCCTCCCCACTTATTGTGATTTGAAAACCGATGAAACGAAAAAGCGACACTAAAAAGAGTCAAACACATTAATCTATAGGTTTTAGCCTGCGAGATAATGAGATAGAATAATCGGTCTCCTCTTTGTGCGATGCTTGGTAGCCTATCAGTCTCCTCTTTTGCGGTACTCCGTGGCCTCCCGGTCTCGTGTGCGGTGTTAGCCTCCCCATTCATTTAATTTTCAATTTTAAATTTTTTTTTTTTTTTTTTTTTTTTGAATTTAATTGAATTAAAGGAATTAATAAAAGAAATCAATTCAAAAGGCCATGGGAATCAGACTGAATCGATTCACTCCTGGGAATCATTCTGCCCACGTCTAGTATGTATATAAACCGTAGACTAAGAATTATTTGTATCACTTTGAAGATGGCTCTAACGAGCTAAAACCGGTTACGGTCAAATAAAATTAAGTGAAATAAAGTTTTATGTTCGTTTTATTATGATATATTATAATGGATTCCACCATGAATTGTCAGTCTCAAAAATATAAATAATATAGAGTATATCTCTAAAAATGAATCGCCGAAATGTGTGTGGGCGCATACCAAATTGGATAATTTTTTTTTTTTTTTGTAAAACTACTGGAGAGCTCTGGCATTATGAAATGTGTATAAAAAATTAAAATAGGTTGCACACGAGCAGTTTGAAAACTGAACCGGGAACTAATGAGGGTGAAGGGGGAGGGGGGAGAGGCGGGGGGGGGGGGAGAGGCGGAGTTGTAACCCCCTAATACCATGCGAGCGAAGCCGCGGAAAAAAGCTAGTATTTAATGATTGTTTAATTAATTAATCCGAATCTTCATTCACAGTTGAAGTGACCTTTCTTCGAATCGTTTTAATAAGGTTTAGGGTATATTCGTTCCTTCTTTTAAATAGGACATCTTCAGAAATGCATTAAAATGCACATTGCTTTACATGCCTCCCAACATCAAGATCCGTTGTAGGTACTCTCTCCCTCATTCTTATAAACTAACTAGCTGATCCGGCGAACTTCGTACCGCCTCAGAATCAAAAACTGTTGTCAACTTATTAGCTGAATTGATCTAAATTGTTTCTCCCTGCGTATACCATACCTTGATCTAAATTGTTTCTCCCTGCGTATCCTTTCCCCTCTCGCGTTCCCTCTCCCTCTCCCCACTCCACTTCTCCCCTTCCCCCGTCCCGCTAACCCCCCTTCCTGAGTTCCTTTCCCCCCCTCCCCCCCTCCCCCCTCCCCCCTTCCCCCACCCCCCTCCAACCCCTCCCCCTCCCCCCTTTCCCCCTCCCCCCTACCCTCTCCCCCCTCCCCCCTCACCCCTTTCCCCCTCCCCCCTCCCCCGGTTCACAGTTCAATATTATACCCCTTACAATATTGCTGCAGTTCTTTCAAAATAGGAGAATTCGTTCCATACAAAATGTATGGGGAAAATAATTTTCTTCGGAGTGGAACACCCTTTACTTTTAGGGGTATGAAAAATAGATGTTGGTCGATTCTCAGATCTACCAGATTAGCACACCAAATTTCATCAAAATTGGTCCAGCCGTTTCGAAGGAGTATGGTAACAAACACCGTGACACGAGAATTTTATATATTAGATGTAACTAAATGACGCTTAAATGAAAGAGAGGTTACAATTTGCAATGAAATATCTTAGCTTTTGTTATCAGACAATCAAAAGGTTTTTGGAAATTACTTTGGACAAAAATAAATAACAATACAAGTTTTCGTTCTTACAAATTTCACCCCTTAGATCAGAAGTCATATCGCAAGGGAAATAAACCTTTTCGCATCATGAATTATCGATGCTCCTCAATCCCTCTGATGGCTCTGCCCTTCATCTTCCCCTCCCCTATTTCTATTTGGAGCCGGCGTAAGTGAGTTATGATATATTCATAGGCAGGAACGATTTTTATCCGTGCAGTGCATAATCTAATATCAGATGCGCGGAGATTGAAGACTGAGATCAAACAGCTGCCATATTAATGATGACATCTGTCAGAATTTATTTGAAGGAATTGCGTTTTAATGACTGCAAGAGTTGTAGGTATTTATCATTTCACATAATAATATAACACTATTAATATGGACACCAAGAAATCCCCATACCTATTTCTAACATTTCTACTAGACACTTTATTTTTTAAGGATGTCAGAAGGTTGTGACTATGGCTTTTACAATACAAAAAAGGTATAATAATAATATTTTGATGATTTTTCATCAAAAATCATCTCAAGGGCATTGTACATATTTCTACATTACTCCATCTTTCTATAACTTCAATAATAATATAGCTAGTATTCGTACTCAAAACTTGCCCACAGGCGATGTTCTTTGGTGAAATATTATATTTTTTGTAATATATTCCTTTGCACACCATACAATATAGAAAGAAAACATCAGACTAAAAATATTGAACGAATAAAAAACATATAATCGCTCACTGCAAATATAGGTAGATATGTCTAAATGAATAGTTTATTTCCCAGTGAAATTAAAAATGCTTCCAGATTAAGTATTATTTAAAGAAATATGTTAAAATTGCATACGAAGTAAGTAATAGAAAAAAGCTAAATGAAAATTAAAATATGTAAGTTTATATTTACCATTTTAAGTTTAATAAATTTAAAAAAAAATTTCATCCCACACAAAGATATTGAAATATAAGTAGATGTGCTATCTGCTGTTTTTACTATGTGGGTCTACGAATTCTTTCCTTATTCAAAATATATTGTTAACCAATATTACTGCACATTTTCAAAAAATCAACGAAATGAACAAATTGTTTTTGTATGAAAACTACGCTAATTAGCGCGTAGTCCGGTGACAGCTGCGCGGACACCATAGCATATCTATTCTGTATTTGAATATCTTTGATCCCACACATAAAGAAAAAGAAGATCATGTACGTAACACAAGATTTATTAAAGATGAAGGTACGTCCGAAAATTACAGATAAATACGTGCAACGGACATTCACTTCTTATCTTGTGGGTTAATAAGATGCCAATGCGTTTAAGGCAAATTAAATTACACTAATGCTCTAAAAAAAAGCTAGATAAAAATTTGTTTGTAATCTTATGTATAAAAAACTGCCTATGCCGCCTTTGTTACATTTGTCTGTCTATGTATTTTATACCTTTATATTGTAGTTACTTAAAATGTTATTCTTCTGTATTTATTTCCTATATTGTGGTTTATTGTTTTATTATATTGCTAAATTGACCTACTGACAAACTGCTTTAGTAGTTTAGCGAGCGCTTAAAATGAAGAATTAAAAAAAAAAAACAATTTAATGATGACTTATGTCCAGAGCTGGATGCCTGAAAGTTCACGAAGAAGAATAAGAAAAAAAAAGATTAATTAATTATGATTAATGGTCCTTTCGATTAAGATCACACAAAAATGTGAACCATAGATTATTCTGAATTCAATGTTCAGTTCAACCACAAGGTTAACATTTCTGCATCATGTCAATAGATGCAAGCTTTTACGATAAAATCTTATCGCTAAAATATTAGCTTTGCGACTTGAAAAAATTCCACCATCAAAAAATCTCACTTACGCAAGTCATTGGGATTATTCAGCCCTTGTCTCTGAAACTCTGTAGGTACACTAAACAAGTCATTATGGATATACACATCTTGCGGACTGACTATTTGCTGAGGGTACACAGAGTATACTGTGGTGTGAGGGGTCGTGGTGTTATTGGGGTTGGCGAGATTCATTACCCGTGACTTGGATCCTGGCCGCTAGATTATTCTCTAAGCAATCAATCTTAGCGAGAAATCCTATCCTTCTTTGATATTTGATCAATTGAGTTGCACAGAAGTTTAGGTACTATAAACTATCAATATTGTGTTTTAACTAAATATCCATAAAAGCAAACGGATAAAGTTATATCTCAAATTTTATTCACCTTTTGTTTTGCTACATGACTTTTTCCGACATTTCAAAACTTTCTTTGAAAAGTTTTGTCTAATCGATTTGAAACGATATTTCAAAACCCTAATGGATTTTAGTTGCAAGGTGAAAATAGGTACCTTTGTGCCAAACAGATTGCTTTGTAACACATTGAATGTGGGAGTATCTACTCTAATATCGAAAATATAAAAAAGGTCTTCAAACCTACATAAGTACGAGAAACAAAAGCTATGAAAACGAGTGCTTTAAAAAAAAGTTTATCGTTAGAATCAATTCTATAATATACATATATATAACTATTGTGAACATAGTAATTTGGTAGGCGGGTACAGGGACCGCAGCCTCGAGAGCGATTTATTGGATAACCAACACCCCTGCGTCATAGGTCACCCCAAGTGGCTACATTTGGTGACTTAGCGGAATTGCCAAGGTTCGCGGGGTGGGTTTTGTCAAGGTCTTGGCGACGGATGCGTTTGCCCACCGACTGCATGGTGGATTTTTTGACCTCTGCAGCCGGACCGTAGCGGGAGGAATGGATTCATACGACCGTCACTCCTGGACACATTGATCCCCAGGTTCCTACACATCCCTCATACCTTTTTCCTTCCCAGAACTTCCTCTACTCCTTTCCCTAAAAATACCCTCCACACAGCATCCTCAAAGATAACAAAGGTCCTGGAGGATTTTTTTACTCAGGGCCCCCTGATGCAGCTACTGCAAAAAAAATATAACGAAAATTTCGCAGTGCTTATCGAAACAATGACGTATCTTTCGATTAAAATGGTTGCTAGGGGGGATTGATCCTCTTTCCAGGATATCCTTTTGATAGTAAATTGGAAGTCTCGAATATCACCACGCGCTATCTGCACACAGCCTGGGGGTGAAGGCGATATCTCCGTAAACTAGGGATTGGGAAGAAGCTATACTGTTTGCTACGATGATTATACTCGAAGGTACTGCCGAGGTGTTCGATAGCCCGGTGGATAGCAATGAGAATCAAGTTCAAAACTACCGAGTTCGTGAATTTGACTAAGAATAATAACCATTTATAAAAGTTGTACTTTTAATTATCCTCCGTAACGTTGAAAGTCGCTGGTTCCAAGTTTTAGAAATTAATTTAAATAATTAATCGTAAGCCTCCCTTGCCATGATTTTTCACAAAACAGCTACATGTCTGGAAGAATCCAGTTCAATCTCTGCTGGGTGATATTTGTCTCTAAACAGAATGTAATTCCAGTCCTCGGCAGTCAACCCTCAGCGTCCGTTCTCAGTCAGTCAATAAGTAACTCCAGTGAAAAATATTCTGGCCTTAAAAAAATATGTTCATATAGACCAATGAACGCTGATTCTGAATACATAAGTTTTATTTAATAATATTAAACGCGGAGTTTTAAAAAAAAAATTAAAAAGTTCATTTTTAATCGGGTCGTAACACTGACGTGTCGTGACGTCACCGTAAAGTCATTGTATGGGAATGTATGACATGACACAAGCCATCGTATTAATTTCTTCGTTTATTTACATACTGTTTATAGAGATTTAGTTGTTGTGTTAATTGAAACTTTATTTAGGCTTAAACAATGTTTAAAAAATAAAGGTATCTCTTATTAGTATATCTCTATTATTGAAAATATTCAAAAACTACTGCACCAAAAAAATAGTAATACTATTTCTAGGGAGAATACTTCGTACAACGGAATTCAAAATGGCGGCAGTAGATCAGCTGATTGCCCGATCCTATACTAATTTTTCAGGAGTCACACGATTCACCATACATAACGGTGGTTTTCGGGGGGGGGGCTTGAAAAATTAAAACTTTGACAATTATTTTAACTATTAAAACTAACTCTAAAAATAAAAATAAAAATTCAGTTATTTAAGTTAGAAGGTCGTTATTCATTAAAAAAAAATTGGACTGGAGTTCTCTATTCTCGACAGTCGACCATCAGCAGCGTCATCAGTTATCGGAAGGTTGAAGTAACCAAAGCGCACACCAGATATGTAAGGGTGACCGTGCTTTTGGAGTGTCAGGACCTTGAGCCTGGAAAAGACTGCCGCATGCTTTAAGAGTCCTTTTCAGACAGTTGTAGTCATAAAGTCAAAAACATTTCATCTTCATCTTAACAGTTTGCGAAATTGTAAATAACCAATTAGGTAAAAATGCAAGCAAATAACAACTTGTAAGCTTTTAAAGGTCATTTCAAAAAAAATCTCCGGCAAATTGTAATTTAATCCCCTTTTAGTCGGTAGTAAATGTTAAATCATGCAATGTCCAGTGTTTTAAATATAGTGTCCTCCGTGTGCATTGTCGTTTCTTCTCCAAGCATAAACTTTCTAATAAAAGTTTATCGGGAGTGACCTGCCAGGTAGTATATTTTATGTATCCGTTTGCAAATAATAAAATTAAATAAGTGCCTAGAAGTGATTTTTTTACAAAAACGGCGCTTTACAAATCACCCAATTATAACTTAACTGTTATACAGTTTCTTGATTTTTTTTTTCAGAGAGTGGAGATTTTATTAATTCTCTCTGATAAAAAAGTTGAGATGGTATGGGCACATAAGACGGAGACCATCAGACCACACAGTGAAGCAGGCAATATCTAGGGAGCTTCATCGACAGTCATCTAGAGGAAGACCGAAGAACTCCTGGATGACTCAATGCTTCAAAATACTTCAGAGAAACGGCCTGGATGAAGGCGATACCCAGAACAGAAGAAATTACAATCTGAGAACGAGAACAGCCTACCTAGGCAATGAGTTGGGACAGCGCAAGGAAGAAGAAGAAGAAGAAGAAGAGAATTAATAAAATATGTTAGGTACCTACTCACCTCTTTTAACTGAAATCGAAACAACAAACAAAACAATGCATAAGATAGTAGATACTAGGTAAATATCATTTACTGCTTATATCATATACATATATAAAAATGAAGTATGTACCTAATTCTACGAGTATAAATGAGATAGTTACATTTATAAAATTAGCTTCCAATTATTAACAAGCACTTGATACAAAAAACTCATGACACGTTTCCAGGGTTTCATTGCTCGATAAAACACGATAAAATCCCTGTTCTCCATTCCACCATGAAGAATAACTACCCCAGTAGGTACCTACTCATCCCGAGTTACTTGAGAGTGCACGTGCATTTCCCAATATAAGGGATGCCAAAGCCCCGTCCCTCCGCAAAGAAAGCCAGCCCGAGCTAGGGGCGAAGGGGGGGAGGGTTGGCTTCGCAATCACTGCCGAAACCTTTTAAAGTTAACGAATCGTTATTGCAGTGAATTTTCATTAGCGACGGTCTGCTGGCGAGGGGATTCACACTCTACTTTGCAGGCTTTATACGTGAAAGGCGAATTTGTATGTTTTCGTTTAAAGTAAACCTAACTTTAAGGTGTTATTTATGTACTTAGCTTCAAAAAATGTTTGTAAAAACGATCTTTGGCAGTAAGAGATAGATCTGTGTATGATTTTTTTAAGTATGGATCAAGTAGGAGGAGGTAGAAGTTAGTAGAGGTTCTAAAATCTTTCCTTTAGGAGTGTGTTAGTGTATACCTACTCGTATATTGTGACTGCAGTATCTAAAAAAACGTAGTTACCTCTTTTAGTTTATTAGTTCCTCTATTAGTTTCTCTTTTTATTTAATTAGTTCCTCCATTGGTTAGCAGCTGGGTTACTTTATTAGTATTTCTTTTGATACCCTGTTTAGATAAGTTTGTTTATCTGAAAGCATATATTCACTAACGTGTTATTAATGAATTAATTACGTCCCGGATTGACAAGCGTTTGGCATGTCTCCCGGCTGTTCACTGTTGTCGAAGGGTTCAATGGTATTATTTCTTGAGAGTATCAACCATTGAAGTACCGGTGGAACAATCATATCGTTTCCATCAGACGTCTATGATCTAAAAGATTGAAAGATTTCAAACCGTCCAATTTGGTACAGAGCACGAAGTAGATTCATGAAGTCGTATTAACCCAGAGTACGTTTTTTCGGGTAGGTACGAGTATCGTAGAAGCTCCGGTATTTCCGTATTTCCAAAACCTATACCGGTTCAGTCACGGTAGCGACAATTTACATTTTCAATATCAAAATTTAAATATTTAGAAATAAAATTTTAAAAAATTAAAGATTATTTTATCTAGATTTTAGAACAATTTTTGTTTCTGCAAAGTGATAAAAAAATAACCAATATAGAGGTGTATTAAAAATGTAAATTGTCGCTACCGCGATTGAATCGGTATAGGTTTTGGGAATACGCCTCCAGGTCGAAGGTGGTTATTAGAAAGAAAACCATTTGTAATACGTATATACCTTCTTAATTTTTGTAAACCTTGGTTTATTTGACCTTAAACGAAGCGTTTTTGGAAATATGTATAAATGTTGGCTGGCACCATCTTTGCAAAAGATCTGCCGGTCGCTTTTTTTTGTATATTTATTTCGGGACAGTGCATATTTTAATAAACGTATTATATTTTGCATTCGAGATGCAAAAGTGTCACAACGATAGCAATATTTGCTAATTTAACACGCGCCAACACGCCGTAAAACTTTACACTAATTGACGGTTGGCGAGCGGTCCACGCATACTGGAGTTATTCCGGCTTTTTATAACATATGGTATCAGTGGGGTGCCACTACACTTTGATTTTGAGATGATGAATTGTTAAAATATACTTTTCAATTTTTAGAAATGTACTAGTACAGAAATATTTTTATAAAAATACAAATGTTATGTGTTTCCTGACAATACAGAAACGTATTTTTACGTTCACGGAAAATTATTTATTAAATACAACAAGTTTTTAACGAATGTCCTTCGTTCTTCTGTTAACACAGTTTACTACAGTTTTAAAGAGAAAGACACGTAATAGAATGTAAGGAAAGGAAATTTATCTTTTTTTCTATCTTTTTATCTCCTATCGACATCAAAATCAACTTGAAAAAATATTTTCATTTAATAAAATTTTGCCAACTAAAGTACCTTTATGCTGTAGAATTTTATTTGTCTCTGGAATAAATGAATTGTAAATTGATAAATGAAAAAAGGATGATTTCCAATTTGTGGACATTTCTATAACAGCTCGCGACGGCATTATTCGACGACCATCGAAACGTCAACAAACTGTCAAAAATAACATATATTTATACTGGTTTTAAAGATATTCTTAATTACGCGAGAATAACCCAGTTATAAAAACTCAGTTAACATACAAATATGTTTATAAAATTACAAGAAACTACTCAGAAAAAGGATACATAAAAATACAAAAGTATATTAAAAAAGCTCACTCAAATTAAAAATATTATAACGAGAGGCAACAGAAATGAGAGACACAATAATACACGTCGTTAGCTCATCAATTGTTAAATGTTTTTAACAATAGAAGACAGTTTTTTCTGAATCTGTACAAATTATCGATGAAAATGTCTACTACAGCACGTTCAATATTATGGAGTCGTTTGGGTCAGAGGGCTTAAATTGGCGATATTATTTTTAAATGTATTCAGGTGAAACATTCAGGCGCGTTTAAAAAAAAAGGAAATTGGGAACATTTCTTTCAACATTGCTAAGACATAATGTAGTATCAAGATGACCATCGATTATTTTATGTATACATAATTTTAAGTGTATTAACCTTAAAGTATTCAAGACTAATTAATAGGTAATGTTTCCATATTTTTTTTACGTTCGATTATAAACTAGATGTTGGAGATTCGGGGGACCACACAGTAGTTTATAGTTGAATATGTTCACAAACCATTTTCACATTTGAATAGATATCACCAATGAACATGAGCTTTTTAATGAGTTTTAAAGTAGCACAATATTTGTCAACTTTATGTATTTTTGACTGCAAGCCGCTGGTAGTCATACCCCATCTGCGCACTTCTCTTGTTGAACACATGTCATTTTGGAGATCACACGACGAAACAGTATTTTTGGACACAAGTACCGGACAAATCATAAGTAACACGTAAAAAGACAGAATTATTACTGAGCGTGGCAGACTGCATTGGCTGGATGTGGGAAAAGAGTATTTTCAAAACAAAAGTGCCAACGAGAATGTCCAATTCATTTTTCGTTTTATTTTGACGAAAAGTTTTTTTTACGAGTAAGTTTTTTCAAGTTTGTAGGAGTTAGTATCTCCACCAGAGAACAACAATATTAAAAGTACATTTATTTAATACTAGCTGGTCCCCGGCATGCGTTGCTATGCCATTTAATAAAGAAATTGTTTCTCCCTGAGTGTCCTTTCCCATTCGTCCCGTTTCCCTTCCGCCTCCCCTTCTTCTCCTGCGTCCGTCACCTCCACCTTCCTTCTCCCCACTCCACTCCCCCCCCTCTTCCCCCTTCCACCGTCCCGCGAACCCCCCTCCCGAGTTCCCCTCCCTCTCACACGTCCCCTTCCCCTCCCCCGTTCCCCTTCCACCTTCCCCGCCTTCCCCGCCTTCCCTCTTCCCTTTCACGCTCCCTCGTCCCGCCAACCCTCCTCCCGCGATCCATATATTCAATCCCAGTACATTCAGTTTTTAAACAGCCCGCGTGCCACCTTTTACAATTTTTATTCAAATTTCCATTTTTCGTGTATATTAAATTTGGTATCTAACATAGGTACCTATTTAAAATATTTAAAATTCTTGATTACGATTCAAACTATTAGAGGAGTACCTACTTTAAATAAATTTATCAACTAAGGATTTTCAAAAATAGAATCCTGATTTAATAAATAATCAAAATGTCATTCTCAAACACGCAATCTGTCAAACGTGCGATGTTTTCTGAAATTATCCAATTTTTTGCGCAATTTTCTTAATTTTTCTCTCCGTAAGAACCATCCTCGTACTTCAAAGAATATCCTAAAAAAGAATTAGCGAAATCGGTTCAGCTGATCTCGAGATTTGCGCTTACCAACACATTTAGCTATTCATTTTTATATTATAGATTAATAATTTGCAAAGAATAAGTTAAAAGCGCCCTTTAGAAGATGCTTACTAAAAACGTTAGGTGCTGTTTAAATTTGTCAAAATATCATCACTATGATAAATCAGAATTTTTTTATATCTGAAGCAGAAAAAAGAACTCTGGTGGAATGAAATTAGCTTTCCCTTTATGTTTAGAAGTTCTGAGTTAAAAGACCTATATTTCGCCTGCAACATCATTTATACCAAGAGGTAAGGAGCAACGGAAAAAAATTCTGCTTTATAAAAACAATAGCAAATACTGTTACAAATTAGGACAAAAAGAAATATGCTCATCGGTTCCTTAGCGATTACGGAAATTTGAAATGCCGAAAAGGACAATTTAATCCAAAAATGATTTACTTAAATATCTATTCTTTCTCCAGTTTTTGAAGTGAAAAATTCTTTAGCGCTGTTGGGATTTGAGACTTGATGAAATGGAAACGAGCTACACTAAAAGAGACAAACACATTCATCTACAGGATTTAGCCTGGTTTAGTTTTCTGAAGGTTTCGCTTCTACCGGGTGTAAACTGCGCACATGATTTTTTTCTCTTTCGATTTGCGTCGTCGAAATATTTCCAGGAAAATAAGTGCGTCTCATACGAAATGCATTTGGAGAGGTTTTTTTCTGAAAACATTAAAAATAATTAAATACTGTTATAGAAATTGACAAAAAAATGTAAGTATTCTAAAAGATCTCTCCGACGTAATTATATAATAAAAACTCATAATTGTAAATGATAATAATATTATTTGGCTAATTCACATAGCGCCGTTTTTATGAAAAATCACCTCAAGGGCGCTGTACAAATAATAATATAAAAGAATTAATATTAGGTACTGGCTTATAACTAAGATTTACAATTATAACTAGTGACTTATAATAATAATAATAAATTTGGACAACTTATATAGCGCTGTTTTTGCGAAAAATCGCCTCAAGAGCGCTGTACAAATTAACATGGATTTTACATTAGAATTTACTTAACTTAGGAGGCTAGATAACAACTCGTCTTGCAGCTATCAAGCGCATGGATTATTGAAATTCTAGCCCCCCGATAAATTAAATAAAATATCTTTTTATACGTATGTATTTCAATTTACTTAACTATGTAGGGGATCTAAGACTTATAGCTAGTGACTTATGATTAAGACATATGTCTAAATGCTGACCTGAAACTGGTGACTTAATAACATACATACGATTAGCGCCAGAGGAAGTAAGAAATTTTTACATAATATTACAATTTAAGAACCCGAGTGCAAAAATGATCTGGGTTGACGGGAAGGTAAGTCTTGGTCTACAAAAATAGGAGATATGATTTTTTTTTAATTAAAGACTTTCTTTTCGCTTTTCTGAACATTTACAGCTTTTTAAATTTCTGAGGTTGATATTTCCCAACGCGAATCCGGGTAGTAATGTTAGATTTCATTATTACTCAAAAAGTAATAAAGTACTGAGTCACGTGAACAAGCGTGCGGCATTTTCCCCCGATATATGAATAGTTCTGCTGGAACAAATCTCACCATCCCCCTTCCTCCCCGTGGTGCGCCCATCAATTATCATTATCGTGCTATGGAAGATTAATGACTCGGAATACTCATATCCGCGAACTGGATACTGGATAGCCACATCTACAGAATAGGAAAATACGTCCAGGATAGCATTGGTAAAAGACCACGGTTCGACGTAGCAATATTGGTAAAGACCCGAACGTTTCCATAATCTTTAGGTACTAATCTCTTACGTATCCTTATGAACGAATACTTCTCGCCTTCTAAAAGCACGCAATTATGCAGATACTTATTACTTATTACTTGTACATATAAACTAAAATTAAATAACACAAATTAAAATAATCGAATATAACGAAGTTTAAGAAAAGAAAGTTAAGTTATGAGTTTTAAGTTTTTAAGAAACCCAACTTTCTTGGGATCTCCACATAAATCATGTAAAGGAGAAAATTACACCCATAACTGGTGTATTATACAGACTCCAAGGATTACTACCCATTCCTTTACTAACATCAATGTACTACGCCATGGTACATTCACACCTTTCTTATCTCTGCTGTATCTGGGGTTTTGCCTCAAAGAAATTGATAGCTGATCTGCAGGTGGTTCAAAACCGAGCTCTCAGAATGTTTTTGGACTTCCATGGGACACCGATGTCAAATCACAGTCCTTCCTAAACATGAAATCACAAGCACCATCCTACAAATTACCCAACAATCAACTCACACTAACATCAAGCCACTTTACAATCAAGACATCCACACTCACAATACTCGAAATAGCAATAAAATCCGCATACCTCAAACACTACAAAATATGGGATAAAATCTCTGAACTATGTTGCCTACACCCTACACACTATATAATTCGCTACCAGATAATATGTACAAGGGAATCCAGCAAAATAAAAAAAATCAGAGTAATGCTTTAAAAGAATATTTTTTAAGTACGTTTAATTTTTTATTTTTTTATTTATAACATTACATTTGATACATTTGTATGGTTTAAGGATGAAACTATGTAATTTTCTTATCATGTTCAGTTGTTTTGTTTCTTTTTCTCTTCTTTTCTTTTCCATTTAGTTGTAATCATCCATATCTGTATAAACTTAGATACGATTTTAGATTTCACGGCCAAAAGAATTTTTGTTATTAGTTTTTGGGATATTATGACGTGTTGCGCTACCTCCTTCTTTAGCCAACGTTTCGGACAGCGTTACAGTGTCCATCATTAGGGCATCATCACATCTGCCCTGATGATGGACACTGTAACGCTGTCCGAAACGTTGGCTAAAGAAGGAGGTAGCGCAACACGTCATAATATCCCAAAAACTAATAACAAAAATTCTTTTGGCCGTGAAATCTAAAATCGTATCGTATCACGCAATATCCCCAAAACTAATAAAGTAAAACTTTTTAAAATTGTTCGTTTTTTCTTTAATTGTTTTCTATTGTTGTTTGTTCTACTCAATCTCTCTTTTATTTTTCGTCTATATTGTATGTGAAACTTATATTTTTAATATCTAAATTCCTGTGTAAAATTTTAACCATTTCCTCCCACCCATGAATTATATGTTCCTCCTCTCCTAAAATGAGTTCTGTAACTCATCGGGATTGCTCTAGCAAGAAATGAAAACAATAAAAAAAAGAAAAGACGTCGGGAAAAAAGTAGTCTAAGAAAAATGACTTCGGCATATCTTGTTATCTTGTTGTTTCACAGAATTTAAAAAATTCGTCCAACTTCAAAGTCCCGTTCTCCACAATTCTTGAATAATAACAATAACTTAAATAGAACTTTCACAGATCTTTTTGTGTGTTTTTTTTTAGCTTAATTTTTTTTTGCATTTATAAGCTGGTGTATATCAATTCTAAAACTACTTTAATAATAATCTACCTCTGCACTAAAATTTGAACTTCAGGACGTTGAGAAAAAACCAACCACAAACTGCAATTTATAAATTTCATGAATTGTTAAAATTCTGCGAAACAACCCAATCATTAAAAAAATGGTAAAGACTAAAGGGTATTTTCTAAGATAATAGCCCTGGTTAAAGACTACCTTTTAGAATCGAAACTATCCTTGAAATGACTTTAACCATGTTTCATGTCCAGATCTGAATAACCATCTACTTTCAACCTTACTCTTTCCCATTCCCTTCCCTCCCCCAATCCCTTAAACCCTCACAAAATGCCCCAATTGTAGATGTCATACTCCCAATGACTCTGGATAGATGGACGTTTGTGAAGTATGCACTTTTAAAAAAGCACTGAAAAAACAGCAATAAACAACAAAAATTGTTTTCTGATTTTACCAACAGGGTGTTTGAATGTGTAAACATTGTACAGGTACGAGTATAAACAATGCATAATAATTCAAAATTATTGTAGCTACCTTTCACCTAATCCAATCGAAGACATAAAAAAAATATATTCTCACAAATGTAGTAGCTAGTAGTGGCACCCACGTGACCGGAAGAGCACAGACGTGAGGCGCCACGTGCTCCTAAAAGCCGGAAGTTGAGTTTGCCACGTGGCCCGGCACCGGAACTCTATAGATTACGAGCTAAAAAGTGTTGTGGGGTAGTTTTTGTAGTTTAATACCTAGAATCCGCGCGGAACAATCGATAGTCGGTGTGTTAGCGGTTATGTCTCATCGGGTAGATTCGAAAACTGATAATAGGTTATTATTTATTATCATACAACCATGTGATTTTTTCCCTGTTTCATAAATTTAATACCTAACATTTAAAAACCATACTTGATGGAGATACCTACGTCAGAAATTTAAAATTAACCGAAAATATTGGCAACCTTTAAAAAAACACAAAACCAATAGGTTTAGGTTCAAATTATTTGAAGATAGTCTTATGACCTCCTTGGTCAAGGGGTAAGACTCTTGACTCGCAATCTGAAGGGCGCGGAATCAAATCCCGGCGTGGGAAAATAAATTTTATTTGATTGATTTGCCTTTTTTCACAATTAATTCATTTAAAATAATATATTTGCGGCACTTCCAGATGGGCAAATACTCTCAGTATCGCCCTAGTTTAAGACCACCATTCAGAATTGAAAAATTGCTTGAAATGGTTTCAGCCGTGTTTGGTAACAAGATAATAGCCAGATACTTCCCCACCTTCCTCTCCCCTTCTCATCCCCCTTCTCACTACCTTCAGCCTCACAACACACCCCAATTGGGGATGCTATAGTCTCCTGACACCAGATATGAGCAGCAATAATTAAAAAATAAATCAATAAAATTCTTGTCTAAATACTGTACGTACCAGCGTATAAGTACAAAAATCAACAATGTAAATAAATTCGATTGATAACTTGTTATTAAATGTATTTTAGGCGGATTTTAGGTTTGAAATTGATAAATAATGATTAAAAAATTATAATCTCTTCACCTCTTCTCTACATCTTCTCTACATATTATAAATTAAAGTCCCCCGCGTCGTCTGTCTGCATGTCTGTCTGTCTGTTCGCGATAAACTCGAAAACTACTGAACGGATTTTCATGCGGTTTTCACCAATAGATAGAGTGATTCGTGAGGAAGGTTTAGGTATGTAATTTGTCAAGGATTTGTGTAAATTGGTTGAAACATAACGATAATTGTTAGAAGTGTCGGAAAAAGTCGAGCCGCCTAGTAGCTTTCATCGAAAACGCTGCCTAATCCTTTTGGGATATAACAAAACAATGCATGGTGGGATATTCCTCTTTTATAGGCCTACAAAAAAGTCCGCGAAAGCATATATATTTATCTTTTACGGATAGCTTATTTTACCCATTCTATCTTCTAAAAAAATGGTCATGTAAATTGCGGTAATTGATTGAGTTATTTAGACGGACACAGTATTAATCCTTATTAACTTAAATACGTTAGTTACCCCAAGCATTTCATGCACAGTATTATAATCTTTCACACCATCTCTACGTACCTATTATAAATTAAAGTCCTCCACGGCAACTGTCTGTCTCTTCGCGATAAACTCAAAGACGGCGGTGGTTTTGGGTAACCATCCAGTAGATGACGTTGTGTTTTATTAGCCACAGCAACGCGTGGCCGGGTCAGCTAGTTTAATAATAATTATAACTTCGAGGGGCCAACTGGCAGGGGATCAACTGTCGGGTCACAATAAAACCATTATTATGATTTTTCTGACACCTTGAATTAAATGCGACATGATAACACGAGAATTATCATACAACCCTATACAATGATTGGATGGGTGGTAAAATATTTAATTTATAATACGTATCATTCAAAGAAAACAGATTTTTTTCACTTTGACACTCTTTGTGCGGTTCATTTGCACATTATTTAAAAATTAAAAACTTTGCTTCGTGAACCAATGCGTTCTACCAGAGTCACAAAGACAGTCACGAGTTAATCAATTTTCACGGGTAAACTAAAGCTTTAAGCTCCCAAGCTTATCCCTTGAAGTTTTCCTTGAAGTGCAAACCGATTTCTGCAAATGCCACATTTGTAGATGAAAGCAGTCACAATACATTATACAGAGGGCAGAGAACCCATCATGCAAGACCCAGCAGTAGAACAAACCAGGTCTTGAATCTGTATTATTAATGTTGATCCTGCGACTGGAACGATCGAGTCCTTCCTTTATTACCTTCACTGTTTAATGATTGAATTTGCAGTTAAATATCGCACGCAAACAAAAACAACATGATTTGCTTGAACCATATTGCTTAAATAGAAATCAATTTACGATGGTATTTTAATGCTAGCTGCAAGTGCTTAGCGTTGCGGTCGTAGAGCATAAGTTGAGAACGAACTGGGACGACCGTCTAGAATCTTTAACTCTGTTCTCCGAGGTCGCTTGTTTATTGAAGAGAAACTTCTTTAGCCCCGTTGTGATTTGAAATTCGCATGAAACGGAAATGACGCATTACAGTATCAAACTGCTCTCATTGGCCGCTTTGATTATGATGTCACTTTTCAAGGCTCTTATTGGTTGAGATATAAACGAAAATGACGCCAGGTCTGCGCTCATTGACGGCTTTGATAATTACCTCACTTTTCAAAGCTCCTATTTGTTGAGATTGTTTTGGTAAAGTTTCACTTCTACAGCGTGTGAACAGCACTCGATTCTATTACCCAAAAGTAACGGGAATTGTGCTGTGGTGGAGAGGAAGAATGGGGGAACACAATTTTGGACCAGGTATCCGGTAAGGTCACTCCTCCTGAGTCCAGTGTATGAAGTTGTGTCGCTGTGAGTGCATCGGGTCGCCCGTGAGAATTTTTTTAGTAAAACAACTTTTTCCATTTCGACGAAAGAGCTAGGTACTTTCAAATCTGCCTCTTTCCTTATCCTTTTCTTCTCCAATTCTTCTTCACCTCTTTCAACCTACCTCTTTCCTTATCCTTTTCTTCTACAATTCTTCTTCACCTCTTTCAAACCTACCTCTTTCCTTATCCTTTTCTTCTCCAATTCTTCTTCACCTCTTTCAAACCTTCCTCTTTCCCTATCCTTTTCGTCTCCAATTCTTTTTCACCTCTTTCAAACCTACCTCTTTCCTTATCCCTTTCTTCTCCAATTCTTCTTCACCTCTTTCAAACCTACCTGTTTCCTTATCCTTTTCTTCTCCAATTCTTCTTCACCTCTTTCAAACCTACCTCTTTCCTTATCATTTTCTTCTCCAATTCTTCTTCACCTCTTTCAAACCAACCTCTTTCCTTATCCTTTTCTTCTCCAATTCTTCACCTCTTTCAAACCAACCTCTTTCCTTATCCTTTTCTTCTCCAATTCTTCTTCACCTCTTTAAAACCAACCTCTTTCCTTATCCTTTTCTTCTCCAACTCTTTTTTATCTCTTTCAAACCAACCTCTTTCCCTATCCTTTTCTTCTCCAATTCTTCTTCACCTCTTTCAAACCAACCTCTTTCCTTATCCTTTTCTTCCCCAATTCTTCTTCACCTCTTTCAAACCAACCTCTTTCCTTATCCTTTTCTTCTCCAATTCTTCTTCACCTCTTTCAAACCTACCTCTTTCCTTATTATTTTCTTCTTCAATTCTTCTTCACTTCTTTCCTTATCCTTTTCTTCTCCAATCCAACCTCACTACATAACTCGAATTGTGGATAAGTACAATAGTCCCACTTCAATTTCACTGAGTATTTGTGGTTCTTTATCGACATCGTCGCTAACTCCTGACTTTTGCTTTGGAGTGATACAATTTAGCGGAAAAATTGTAAGTTTTTATTTTCGATCTAACTAACTAACCATCAACCCGTTTCCCCGCAGGGGTAGGCAGAGAGGATGAACTGCCAAACAACTCGGTCTTGGCATTCACTCTTTGCCTCATTCGGATTCATCATCGTCTCATACATACTCTTCTATTATTCTGACTCTTTACATGTCCCGTCTCAAGTATCTGATTCACTTGATCGTGCCATGTTTTCCTCGAGCGTCCTCGACTTCTTCTACCATATGCCCAAACCATCTTAAGGTTCCTTTCTTAATCTTACTCATTACGCTTACATCAGCTTTACATTCTTTGCGGATCTTCGCATTTGGTTTTACCAGATACACGCCTCAGGGATCTCATTTCAACAGCATTCAGTCTGGTTTCATCCTTCACAGTTCCATGCCTCACTGTCATACATCAGGGTAGGTACCAGCACTCCATTGTGGACTGCTTGCTTCGCTTCTATCTGTCATTTGTAATTTTATAAAATCTTTCATCACCCATGAGATAGAAATATCTCCGTGCCACGTAAACGTTGTGCCTATGTTGTGTACAATAGTACCAACTGGGGATTCAGTGTCAGGATATCAAGCAGTGCAAGAAAAACCTGTCCATATAATAGAAGAAGAGAACGATTTTCCCCAAATATTTACATCTAAATTTAATATCATAACTCAAAATCAACCTCGCGGTTCATAAAACATGATTTACTTCAATCGTAAAGAAAACAGCTTTACGATATCTAAATAGTTTTATGGGTTCTGTATTTAATCTTGTATTCGATCGTGGTTTGAATTTCGAAGTCCCAGAAGGGACATTCGGTTCGTTTTGCCGCCATTTTCCGTATTTCCGTTTCCTATGCATTTTCCCATGGGTACCGTTGGGCGCGTGCACAAAATGGAAGCCATTCTGAAAGGCAGTACGTACATAACCATGAATTTTTAATGGTTGTTTTATATTCGTAGAGGGTTCACGGAATGAAATTATATAAATAAAAACGAAGGGATCTTTGTTATTCAGACAGACCTCTTGGGGTGTATGATTTACCCATCCCCTATAAGAAGAGTACCTACCGTCAAGTCAGTATTTGAAAGATACATGAAGTTTTCCTATGTTTATTTTATCTGCTATTTATAAAATTGTTTTACGACTTTTTATGAATTAAAACTC
Source organism: Limnephilus marmoratus (assembly GCA_917880885.1). Taxonomy (NCBI): domain Eukaryota; kingdom Metazoa; phylum Arthropoda; class Insecta; order Trichoptera; family Limnephilidae; genus Limnephilus; species Limnephilus marmoratus. The sequence continues at coordinate 27,485,406 of OU862916.1, forward strand.
TTTTATAACCTTCTTGTGTTTTTTATTTACTTACTAGCTGACCCGTCAAACGTTGTTCTGCCATATAAATTATTTCTTGTGAATATTTTGGTTATTAAATTAAAAATAACGAATGTATTGTAAGTGTGTGGGGATGGGATCTATGACAGGAAGAAGAGTGGAGCGCTGTAGACGATGACCGCCGATAAAAGCAAAAAAACACTAACTAAAGTAGAAAAATGAAATAAATAAAATCAATATGAATTTCGAAGAGTGTACAATTGAGTGTACGATATTTTTTGTTACTCCGTCTTTAGCCAACACAAATAAGCTCGATGGTTTGCCCAAGCGAGAACATGATGCCGAATGAAATATCAAAATGACGCCACGCTTCTCGTGAATGTCATGCGCATGTGTGGATAAAAGTTCGATGAGGCGGACGTAGCGCCATCTGTCATTCAATAACATAAATAATTTCGTTCTGTTTGAAATACGAAAGACGGTTAAATTTGTTCATACAAAAATACTAAAATCGCGATTAAGAAATGGAGGGTGGGGGGTAGGAGTGTTCAAATTTTGTGTTAAAGGTAGTTTTTGATGCCAAATAAAAAAATAATACAAAAAAGGTAGATAGGGACACCCTAATCACCTAGCGGTATGAAATGTACTTAAAAACCTATTCTCATACCTACCAAATATACATAAAAAAATTCATAAAAATCGCTCAAGCCTTTTCGGAGGAGTGCGACTACGAACACCGTGAGAAGAGATTTTTATATATAAGATTTTAAAGTTGACCGGTGACATCTTATAACAGCTTCATATAACAGGCATCTTTAGACCATTTAGAAAAAATCATTTTAACATGGAATTCCACATCGAATAAATCTATGATTTCAAAACTTGAAATAATAAAAATTGGTTTACGTTTTAGGTACTATCCTGTCATAATAATGCAAATTAAAATACTTTCAGAATTGAATAATAACGTTGAATGATTTGTATATAGCTCTTACTCTCTCAATAACAAACTGTTATCAATTCAAAAATATAAATGAATACGTACAACGATCAAAACCAAGAATCTTCAAATTAATGTAACAATATTATTCATTCAATATTATGATTTCGTGTTATTTATATTATTTTATAAAATTATTTATCAAAACACAGGCTGCTCCTGGTGAGGTTAAAAATTGAAATCTAAACAATAAATACGTGTGAAGAAACAATGGTTAGGCATATAACAATATGTTTTTTTTGTTTGTTCGAAAAAATAATTAATTATATTTATATCACAAGAATGGTAGTTACACACTCTTTGGATTTAACAGAGACACCTAAAATGGATTGTTTTTTAAAAATAGTATCCGAACAAGTGAAGACTGTCATATCTGTTTGTTTGAAATTTTTGCTGTTCATTGTAAAATCAAATTTTGTCTAAGATTGAAAACTAAATACCTACTTGCAAGTTTCAAGTCACAAAAGGATTGCACTGATTGCACTTACGATTGATTGGATGAAATTACGGAGGCCTCCAAGCTGCAAAGTACTGCAGTCAAGGTTGGTGATTCTGTTTTTTCCTTGAGATTTTGTCCGATTGCTATTCTTTGTGATATACTGTCCGCGCAAGTAGATTTCATAATCATATCTTTTAAGTATTAAGCCCAGAGGGTCTGGCGTTATTTACACACCTCAGGTTCGCATATTATAATACAAATAATAAAGTTATGTATCGGAACAATCAAAGAGATAAGCGTAGATACAATGAAATCTGTAGATTCAAATCTGAACTTCCTTGAAAATCACCGAGTGGTTTGTAACTATTTGATTTATAACTAAATTGGCTATAACTCTGTTTAGTGTATTTTTATTGACAAGAAAACCGCATTGAAGCTGAAAAATTTATTAATTTCAAGAGCGATTTTAGTTCCATTTCATGTATTTACAGACATTTCAAGTAGGTACATGATATGGCACCACCCACTATTGTCGGAACTGTGCGTGTGTGCATTCGAAAAGATGTTCAATGTTCATAATAGGCAAGCAACCCTTCGATCACCATCTTCAATAACTATAGGTAGATTCTCATTACCTAAGCGCAATCCCAATACCAATTCCGGGAACCTTGGGCTTTTGCAGTAGCAGGCCCAAAAGCTTGGAACAAACTTTATATTTGCGAAAGATCGACAGCTCTTCTGAGTTCAGAGCAAAAATAAAGAATCACCTTTTTCAATTATCGTACCCTTTAAGTTTTAACATTTCTTTTATAACTTACCACTGACAGCAAGGGCAGTAATCATAACAATATGTATTTATAAATGTAAATAAGTAGGTATGTTAATCGTAAATCTCCAGTTTAAGTCATAGTTGTAAGTCATATTAAAGCAGTATTGTGTAAATACCCACTCGGTAATAAAAATAGAATAGTTTAAGTCTTAGCTGAAGTTACTAGTTATTAGGCTGGGATTACACTCGTAAATTTTTTCCTGTAAATCACTTGTTCAGGATCTCAACTTCCGCTCTCCTGACAAAGCAATCCGGCGTGGTAACACCAGATTCCAAGGGAAGTGTGGCTGGAGTAACTCTTCAATAATAACTCCAGCTCTTGAATAATTGGTCTTTATTGAAACAATAAAAGACCCGTAGGGTAGCTCATGTACGGTGAGCCCAATGATGCTATCTCTCTCCGCGGTTTTATAACCCACATGAAGTGAAAACCTGGCAGCAGACGTTTTGCCCAAAAACGACCCGCCCAAGACGGATGGTAACAAGAGAAGAAGGAATTAAAAAATCCGTGGCAATACGAAATCGCCCTGGCAATTGCCAACACAAAAAATGTTGCCACAACCATTAGGGTGACAATCACAAATATTAATATTTCAGTACCTGAAATCTTAACATATTCCCGCCCAAAACGAGTATTAAGGAATAGTCGTTTTTCATAAAATAATATATTAGAAGAGATTGCAACATTGGTACTCGGAATTTACCCAACGAGTTCACATACAAAAATAAACAATATTCAATGTATGGATATCAAAATAATAACAAAAAACTTATAACTAAGTATATAACCCTATGTCAGACTTGACATTAAAAAATGAAAGTTTAATAACGTAGAACCTTCTGGTGCGCTGCACCCACTTATGTGAAAATGGTTTAACACTTGGCACTGATGAGCCTGACGGCACTTTGATTTACACATCACATCACTTTTAGCGTTGTAATTGGTTCTTAATCCAGGTTGGAGGAAGCATCCTCCATGGGAAGTAGACAGAGCTATGTCACGGCTCTTTTGGTGACACCTCTGGCCGTCCTCAAGGAGACGACGCGGACGCGTCCGTCTTGGCCAGGGTGGATCTCCGTCACTCGCGCCATCCTCCAGTACTGCGGAGGTAGCTGGTTGTCTTTGATGATGACCATGTCACCAGGCTGTAAACTGCGTTGACGTCCTTCTTGCCATTTGACTCGGTTCTGCAATTCTGCTAGGTATTCCCGGCTCCATCTGTGCCAAAAAGATTGAACAACGGTAGACATCTTTTGGTAAATATTAAGCCTGTTTGTAGGCAGATGATGGATATCAAGCTCAGGCAATGCTAACAGGTTGTCGCCAATAAGGAAGTGTGACGGAGTGAGGGCGTTTAAGTCATTTGGATCTGATGTTAATGGAGTCAGAGGACGGGAATTTAAACAAGCCTCAATCTGTATTAGTATGGTATTCATGCCTTCGTATGTCAAAACAGTTGACCGCATTGCTTTTTTTAGATGCAACTTGGTCATTTTAACTGCACTTTCCCAAAGTCCCCCGTGATGCGGTGAACGGGGAGGTAAGAAACTCCAGCTAATATTCTGCTGGGCCAAAAAATTATGGATTTCTTTATCAGATGCCTTCAAAAAATCAAATAGTTCAGTAAGTTCCCTATAACTACATGTAAAGTTATCAGTAAAGAGTCGTGAGGGTTTACCCCTCCTAGCTATAAATCTTTTCAATGCATTCATAAATGCCATTGAAGTTAAATTAGTCACTAATTCTAGGTGAATTGCCTTCGTTGAAAAACAAATAAATAAACATATGTAAGATTTTACACTCTTAGCATTTCTGGTTAAACCAGACTTAATTAAAATTGGACCTGCAAAATCTATGCCGGTTACATAAAATGGTCTTTGGATTCGGAATCGGTCAGCAGGAAGGTCACCCATGAGCTGGCGACATTCGCGCGGACGGACTCGGAAACATACAATACATTTATGCAGTGCTCGCTTCACTGCGTTTTTACCATATATTGGCCAAAAACGTAAACGCAGTAATGCGAGCAGAGCATTACATCCTAAATGTAAATTCTCATAATGCAGATGGGTTATTATTAAGTCAGTCAACTTATGATTTTGTGGTAACAAAATTGGATGTTTTTGAGAGGCTGAGGTAATATCGGATTGTGATAGTCGACCTCCAACACACAACAACCCATCCTGCATAAAAGGATTTAGTGCCTTTACTTTGCTCTGCCTAGATACAAATCTTCCATTACTCACAGACGCTATTTCATCATGAAATGCGAATCGCTGAGCGTTCAAATTCAATACATGCATGGCATGTTCCAGTTCGCTTACAGAAAGCTCGTCGACCCGCATCGGTCTTCGTTTAGAACAGTTATGTATGAAACGTAACATATAAGCAACTACGCGCCTCAGTCGTCTTAATGAAGAATAATTATTAAATATTTCCCTATTTCTAAAAGATTTTTTATTAAAGCAGAAAATTTTCCTCGGTACCCGAATATGATTTGCTTTACCGAGACTCAGCGTGTAAATCTGCCAGGCCAATAAAAGGTCATTGGGTAGCTTGTCATCCCAGGATGTTTTTAGCTTCCACAATCTTTGCATAATTATCTTACCGACAATGATTACTGGGCCTACCAGTCCTAAAGGGTCAAACACTTTTGAAATTAATGATAAAACTTGACGTTTTGTTACTTCTAACTTTGAGTCTATGCTTTCTACCTGATAGGTAAACTCATCAAGTTTGGTGTCCCATATTAATCCGAGAATCTTAGCTTCATTGGATTCATTTGGCAATAATTCTAAATTATCTTTAGAATCATTAATCGAGGGCGCATTAGACCTCCATTTTCTAATCTCCATGCCTGCTGTAGCAAGCGCATTAATGATTTGTGATTTAAGCAAGTGACAAGTATCAATGGAGTCACTACCAGAAAGAAAATCATCTACATAAAAATTTTCCTTAAGGGATTTACTAGCTAATGGATGAGTAAATGAAACGTCATTACCTAGCTGATGCAGACAACGTATTGCTAAATAAGGCGAAGGAGCCAAACCATATGTCACCGTGTTTAGCGTATAGTGTTTCGAACAATCCTCCGCATCCTTTCTCCATAATATACGTTGGTAATTTCTGTGTTCCGGGTTGATATTAATTTGGCGGTACATTTTTGCAATATCTGCGGTGACTGCATATTGATGTTTTCTGAAAAATACCAAGTGGCAAAATATATCATTTTGAATGGTGGGCCCAATCATTAGAGCGCGATTCAAAGAAATCCCTCGAGCGGGTTTAGCCGACCCGTCAAAAACAACACGAATTTTAGTAGTTGTGCTTGATTCTTTAAATACAGCGTGATGTGGTAAATAATAAGTAGTTTCATCACGTATTGGCGGTTCACATTCAGTCATGTGACCTAACGCAAGATACTCATCAATAAATTCCGAGTATTGTTCCTTTAAACTAGGTTGTCTTAAGAATTTCCTTTCCATTGACACTAATCTACTTTTAGCAATACTAAATGAATCTCCTAATTGAGATAGGTTAGATTTAAATGGTAAGTTCACTACAAATCTACCATTTGCATCGCGTTTATGCGTGCCTTTGAAAATCTTTTCACATTCACTATCTTCCAGAGAGTGATGCTTACTATTTTCAATTTCTTCAACCTTCCAAAACCTTTCTATTTGATTCTGCAAAGAATTTAATGAAATATGACAAACTTTAACTGGCCTCGTATTTTGACGCCTCTGTACAGCTCCTGATATTATCCAGCCTAGCTCCGTTCGATGCAATGTAGGTTTATCCTTTCCTAACTGTATCTGATCCGTACGAACCACCTGCCAGAATATCTCTGCTCCGATCAGCATATCAATAGCAGCTGGCTGGTAAAACTGCGGATCAGCTAACTGGATGCCGTCTGGAATGTTCAACATTTTTGGATTAATCAAGGTCTGTGGAAGATTGCAAGAAATCTCATCTAATACCAAACAAGATATTTCATCCCGGTATTGAGAACATAATGATTTAAATTTAATGTCAACTGTTTCCTTTACATGAATTAAATTATTATGCAAACCTGAAACAGGTATATTCAACTTTGTACAATGCAAATTTAATCTTTTACAAGTATCCTTTGTAATAAAATTAGACATTGAACCCGAATCCAAAAGTGCGCGTATTTTGTGTGTTCCACCATACGCGTCTTCTATTTTTACTATTATGGTAGATAGTAAAATTTCCCGCCCGTTCATGTCACTATGACATGCTAAATTTACTGGTGCCTCCGACTGACCCTTGCCAGTTGAAGTACCCGCTTGTACATTATCAGTATTGATATGTAACAGAGTGTGATGTTTTCGATCACAAACACTGCATTTTTCCTTCCACCTGCACAACTTTGAAAGGTGCCCCGGTTTTAGGCAGTTATAACATAAATTGTTCTCTGAAACGAGCTTTCTTCGTGCCGCTGGTTCTTTGTTAACAAATATTTTGCAAGAATAAATGAAATGACTGTCATTACACAGCATACAATTAACGTTGCTCGACGCTAACGTAACCTTGTTTGTAGACTTCTTTTCCTTAAAATTAAAAAACTTTGCTTTTGTTGCAACTGGTTCCGATTTCTGTTGCATTCCACCAATATCACCTTGGATAGTTTCCAGGATCTGAGACCTTTGTGAAATAAAATTGCTAAACTGCACGAACGTAGGATAAACTTCGTCGCATTCTAATGATTCCCAAAGGCTACGTGTGTGATTATCTAACTTTGAGGTTAGAATATGAATAATTAAAGTATCCCAATGTTCGGTTGGTAGCTTAAGGTTGTGTAAAGCTCTCAAATGAATGTTTGCTTGATCAATTAAATTCCGTAATTCATGATGATTCTGTCGTTTTAACGGTGTAAAACTAAATAAGAAATTCAAATGTCTATTTGCTATAAGTCGGACATTTTCGTATCTCGAAATAAGCATTGTCCAAGCTGCACTATAATTATCCCCGGTTATTTCTAGAGAACTAATCAAATCAAGTGCCTCTCCGGACACATAACTAATAAGGTAATGAAATTTCTGAACATTATTTAATTTACTGTTATCATGAATTAAGGCAATGAACGAATTTTTAAAAGTCAACCATTTATGGTTGTCACCTGAAAACACTGGTATAGAGATTGGTGGTAAATTTACTGATATATTTGAGACATTTTCAATCTTCTTAAATTTTGATAACATTTCCTGTCCTAATGCAATTACATTAAAATATGTACCTTCAAAATTATCCCTCGCGTCATTATCTTCTGATTTGTTCAATAAATCAATCTCCAGCTGAATTTTGGAGAATTCTATCAGAGAAGGTTTAATGGCTTCCAACCTCGATGACAACACGCCAGGTGTAATATCATTTTCGTTGCTTAAATAGGTTTCGAATCTCGTTAATGAACCTTTCAAAACCCCGCGCCGTTTAATCAACTTGTCGAGTTCCATTTTTTACAAACGAAATAACACTAACTTGATTTCAAAACTGAATACACAATACACAACGCGACAGTTTGACGTAAACAACAATGAATAATACCATAAATAATATACTTTGGATCATAGAGAAACCACTCACAATACTATAGCATACAAAGACGAAACTTGCAACCGCGTGGCTAGAAATGTAGGTAGGCAAAAGCAAAGTTATTCTGCAGACTGAATACAACAATAAAAATTATTATCACCAACAAATTTATGCTATGTAATATTGAAAGCATCTGATTATGAACACCCGAATGTAATTCGATATAATCAATACGAAATAATGTGGCATCTACACAGATTTTTAGCTTTTTAAATGGAATTTGAAAGGACAATGAAAGGAAGGCTACAACCTGATTTGCTGTGCATGCGAGCGTCGTGATGAGGCTCGCTTGATCAATCCAATGATGGTGATGAGGACGCCGACTGGACCAATCCCGATGATGATGAGGCCGCCGACTGGACCACTCCCGATGATGATGAGGCCTGACTGGGCCACTCCAAATAATGATCTTCAGTCTCAAATGGATCAATCCAAATAATGATCACCCAGCTTGAATGAGTCAATCCAATAATGATCATCCGGCTCGAAGGACCAATGTTCAGGATCTCAACTTCCGCTCTCCTGACAAAGCAATCCGGCGTGGTAACACCAGATTCCAAGGGAAGTGTGGCTGGAGTAACTCTTCAATAATAACTCCAGCTCTTGAATAATTGGTCTTTATTGAAACAATAAAAGACCCGTAGGGTAGCTCATGTACGGTGAGCCCAATGATGCTATCTCTCTCCGCGGTTTTATAACCCACATGAAGTGAAAACCTGGCAGCAGACGTTTTGCCCAAAAACGACCCGCCCAAGACGGATGGTAACAAGAGAAGAAGGAATTAAAAAATCCGTGGCAATACGAAATCGCCCTGGCAATTGCCAACACAAAAAATGTTGCCACAACCATTAGGGTGACAATCACAAATATTAATATTTCAGTACCTGAAATCTTAACATCACTCTTGTGAGCGATTTATGGCCAAATTACCTATGTAAACGACAGCAAAAGCCACTTAACGTAATTTATAGCAAGTTACAGAACTTATTCTTTCGGAAGTTTTTTGACAGGTCTAATCGCGCCCGCGCGAATTTCCAGCCTTCTTACAGCTTATAAAATCAGTTTGATAAGCTAAGATACTTCCGCAAGAAATAGTTCCGAAATGTGCCGCGCACCGTTGCGAAATGTCAAAAATTAAAAGACAATTGTTTTCGTAGGATTTTTTTCCTACAAAACTAGTATTTATTTCCACTTATTTAAGTTTTCTGGAAAATGAGCATCCTTCTATTCAATTATCGGTCCAATCCTTTCCAATTTAATGTTTTTGTTTTTAACATTTACGTATTTGAAATTTTGAATTCGAAGTCGGTTGCTGTCAGCAGATGTCAGGTAGCTGTCATTCGAATGAAACGAAATTAATTGCCGCCTTTGATGGCACAAAAGTGTGTGGAGAATTGTTTAATTAAAGCCACAATCTATTTCAATACTTTATTTGGGCCTTTTCGTCTTTATTGACAAAATCGCGTAAATTTGACAGTTCGTTGTTGACAGGAAGCCATCTTACTGCAAATAAATTTACAGATGTAAACGGTCGCATGAGCATTTACACAGGTCGAACTTCCGAAAAACTTCCGTGATCATTAATTACCAAAAGTCGGATGCATATGTGAACGCTCCTGAGTGACTGAGTGACCTGTCAAAATCTTATGTAATCCGTAAATTTTAATTACGAGTGTAACCCCCGCCTTAATCTTAGTTAAAAGCCATTAGTAATAAATCGAAGTTACTCGTGGATGTATATGTATAAGTATAAGTGGAAGTGATATGGTATAGGTTAAATGTATACAGTTAGTAAAGCGCCTTTGAGGTGATTTTCTCACGAAAACGACGATATAGGTACAAATGATCCAAACATTTTATCTTCAGATTTTATGTCCGGGTTAAATATTCCCCACAGGAAAAACTAAACCCTTTCACACGCTTTTCCACAAATGATCATCTAGTGAATTCACGCTATGCAATTGCACTATACTCGTATAAGTTTAATAAATACAAAATAAAACAAGAACAACATATCAACCTAGAGACCAAATGGGAAAATAATTCACCGACTCCAGATATTTTCATATCAGAGGGTTCGGCTCGGTGGAACTCCTAATTTTTTTTATTTTTTTTTTTTATTTTTTTTTTTTTTTATTTCATATATTTTTTATTAGTAACAGATATTTGGGTTTTTTTGGCTACCACACTAGACTAAGCCCGTGTTGTGGTAGTCGTACATTTAATATTTTAACATTTCAAAAAATATTAAGAAATACTTAAAACTAAAGAAAAAAAAAGACCATATTTTAAAGAAAAGTAAAAATGAAAATTCAAATTCAAATTTTGAAATACAAAAATTAATAATAAAAATTAAATGTTAAGAACTCAAGTGTTCTGTATAAATTAAAACATATAATTATATAAATCAAAATTAAAAACATATATAAATTTAGTGAAAAACTAAGAGAAAAAAATAACAACATTTTAAAGTAAAATAGAAATACAAATGGAAATTAAAATTTTGAAATGCAAAAATTAATAATTAAAATGTAGTGTTAGAACTCATGAATTCTTTAAAGTGCGTTCGTCCCCTTTCAAAAATCCAATGTTGTACACGTGTTATAAAAAGAGAATTAGAATTACTTGACTTTATGTCAGTACTCAGAGCATTATATATTTTAGGAGCGATGAACCAGAATTGTCGTTGAGCGAATGAGGTGTTAGTTTTTGGGACCACGCAACCCAGGTTTGATGAAAAGCGGGTGTGTGCTTGATGTTGTGGAGCAATTAGTAGATTATTTTTTCGTATATAACAAATGCTTGTTTTAGTAAATAGCTGTCGAATATCTAAGACCCTGATTTTTGCAAAGAGTTCATTTGACGGATGGGTAGGATGACATTTAAATATAATTCTCAGAATTAGTTTTTGAACTAAAATAATTGGTCTAATAATGGATTCAGCACAACCACCCCATTGGACCTATAAATCCGACTGATCCCTCAATATAAATATTTAAAAAAAAATTGTAATCCTACATGTATTTATGACTGATTACTAATTAATTACTAATTGAGGACTAATAATAACTTAATAATAATACTGGAATCTATTATAAGACCGTTCAAAAACTTTTTATTTCTAAAAACGAATTTCTCCGTAATATAACAATCTGTACGCTGAATAGCGCTCCTTAAATCAATCGATCAATAGCCAAGGCGAGGGTCTTCCTTGTATCAATTTCATTAATGAAAGTCAATTTGACGTAAGTGCAGTAGCAGCGACCCAAGGGCTTATTGTTCCCTGTTCACTCCCTCACGAATGTCGTTCCACATGTCGTGTGTTCCAACGCAAATGAAACGGCTGGTGAGGCTGATTAAATTGAACAAAATTTAATTTGGACTAATGGCGTTTGTACACAGAGCACTGAGGAGTCGGACCAATAAAGCCAGCAAATTGCTAGACAAACCGTGGGTAACTAGGTACCGGTGGTTACTTATGCGGGTGGGGAGAGTTCTTTCCTTGGGGTGAATGGACATTATCGTAGATGAGTATTTTTGAAATACTGTTGTAGATTTTTTTTATAAAACCATGGAAGAGTTCCTTGCCATTTACATCCACATAGTGATATTCGCCAGGGGAATGGTTCGATTGAATCGTAATTGTGGAAGGGTGAAGGATAATGGAGAATTTTTATTTGGGAAGTTTCTGGCCATCTTAACTAAATTAAAAAAAAAAAAAACTGTAGTCATGTCCCATTAAAAGCTCAGTAAATGCTCAGTGAGCTCTTACATCAAGAAATTTGCGCAGTTTTTTCCGCTTGGGATTTTCAATTGGACGTGATTTTTAAGTTTGTGGGGTGAGAAAGATCATTATCGGAGATTTGAAACGTTGTTTAGGTGTCGGATTTTCTTTAAAGTATCATTCTTTTGCCACTGTTCAGAGCCAAGGATGAATTTTGTGATGTAAATGTAAACAGGGGAAGGGCAGAAGACGAAACGAGAAAATTGGGGAATTTATGACTTACTTACTTACATGCTAACCCTGTACAAATCACAAGTTCGCCCCACGGTTGAATTTGGCAGCCACCTCTGATCTGGAGCTCCAAAATATCTGAAAAATACCTTCGACTCTGTGCAGAAACGCGCGGTCCGTTTGATAGATTCTCCCATTTTAACAGACGGATTGCAATCTTTAGAGCACAGGCGTCGGGTGGGAATGCTATCCTTCTACCGATATTACAATGGAAGATGCTCCAAGGAACTAGCATCATTGATCCCTTTGGCACCGGCGCATAGTCGGGAAACACGCCAAAAGCGTTGTACATTTGTACACGGTTGACATTTGTCACATGAGAACGGGTCGTTTCTTCGTCTCGTTCTTATGTTCAACAGCTCGGCTGTGGAATGATTTGCCGGCCTCTGTGTTTCTTCCTTCCTACAATATGGGTCTCTTCAAGACCAATGTTCATTCCTTCATCTCCATTCCAGCATCCCAGATGTCATAGGCCCTGAGGGAAATTATTTTCCTCAAGGCCTCCTGTGTGAAGTTAATGTAAAAAAAAAATATAAAACACTGAATATATATCTTTTAAAGTAACATTACTAAAAAATTCTTCATCAGTGTTCACTGGCGTTATAAAATTTGTCACTAGATTTTCTAGATCTAGATGTATTTAGACACAACTTTAGTAACTCAGAAAATATTTTTTTCCCAATGATTCAATCTATAAATCACAAACCTAAAAAATACAACAAAAAATCGTGCAATATCTGAATATATCGTACTCCCGTCATGTGTTCCCTTTTTAAATAGTTACCGCATGTTCAATTCTGCTTGCGACGCCCAACGGAGGGTGAAGTGCGAGCGTCGCGGCGCTTCCATGGCTTCACAACTGTTACTGTAACTATGATATAATAAGAACTGGTGGCAGTCGAACAGATGTTGAGCTCTATTGGATTTTAAAGCACATTAAGTGCGGATGAAACCTGACAGTGTGTTAAGGTACAGATGGTGTAATTTGTAATTGATTCGGGTGATGTAATAATGAGTACAATAACATTATATAATTTCTCTTACTATTGCTCTAACGATAGGTTCTTATGCTATATTGCAAAGAGTTGAAATTTATAGGCAGTCTTAAATATTTAACGAACTAATGCACCGTTTCTCCATAGGAGTGGGATTGGATGTAATGCCACACTCCTCAAATCACAGAGATATCTACTACGCATAAGCACCTAAAATTCAGACTCCTACTTTTTTTCTCCCGGATGATGGTGATATTGAACGACAGAGGAGAAGTATCAGTGTTATGTCAAATAGGATTGCCCGAAGATTCTTCCGATGCAACAATAATGTTAAAAAAACATTATTTAATGCATTCTGCACTAGCCTGTATACATGTGAAACATGGTGTCAATATCGAGTAAGCTCAATGGAACGTCCCCGGATCCAATATAATGATGCGTGCAGAATCATATTTGGATTCAGAAGGTATAGCAGCGCTTCAACAATGTTCACAGAATTAGGACTCCATGGATTCGCCAGTCTGATGAGACACCGGGTCACTGGAGCCAGGATGCGGCTAATGGCCTCCGACAACACGTTGGTGACTGCAGCCTTCCAGCACCAAGCTCCACTCCTGAGTGAGCGATGGGCCCGAGCGCACTCAAGATCACGCCCTGCATAATAATTGATTATTTATTTTTGTTATTATTAATTTATATAACTATTTTTTTTCTACTTATGTTCTTATTTCTTTACTGTGTAAATATATAAATATGTATAACTATATAGGACGTGTGGGATTGCACTATTCTCCCCACATCCTGGAATAAGGATTTATAGATTTATAGTATAAGGATTTAGTCTTACTTGGAACATAGAACACAATTAGTACTTATTAATGGGTACGAATCACCTCCCGTAATTGTAACATCAGGCGTACCCCAGGGGTCTAACCTTGGCCCTCTGCTATTTTTAATCTTTATTAATGACCTTGGCCCCATGTTACGCTGTGATTTTGTTCTATTTGCCGATGATCTCAAGATTATGTTACATTATTACTTTTACTCGTAACAGAAGACGAAAGGATTATGCATATTCCATTAATAATGTTCTATTAAATGCAGTCACCACTATAAGAGATCTAGGAATCACTCTTGATTCAAAGTTTATGTTTGATGTACACATCAGTAAAATTATAAGTAAATCATTGAAAATGATTGGATTCATCCATAGAATATCAAAACCATTTAAATACCCCCAATCCATTATAACCTTGTACAACTCGTTGGTCAGAAGTAATTTGGAATATGGGAGTGTTATCTGGAATCCAAATTATTTAAAATATTCTAAAACAATTGAATCTGTGCAAAAAAAATTCCTAAGACTGCTATCATTTAAACTTGGATTTAATGCCATACTCCAATCCTATGAGGAACGATTACAACACTTTAATTTTACAACATTGGAAAAAAGAAGACAATTTGCTGACTTAATATGTTTATATAAAATTATTCATAATAAACTTTTAACCACTCATTGTCTAAGCAACATACATATTAAAGTTCCTAATAGACGTAACTTAAGAAGTCAAAATATATTCCATATTGAAATATTTAATAACAATATTGCATACTTCAATCCACTGTCTCGAATGTGTCGTTTGTACAACACAATTGAATGTGACCTTATTGATATCTTCGCAAACAGTCTCGAATATTTTAAAAAACAAATTAAAAATCTTCTACCATGATATGTCATGGAAGAAGATTTTTAATTATTGTTAATTGATGATATGTCAGGATTAATGATATGTCACGATTGTTAATTGATTTATTATTATGTCTTTTCTTTATTTTAACTTTATTATCCTTTCCAGAAACGTTTCTTTCTCTGTACACTTACCATGTTTTAAATTTCATGTCTTATATTTCTTTTTTATTATTATTATTATTTCTGTTTTCTTTTCACTACTAGCATCTCCGTCTAGCAACAACTAAACCTTAATTACGCATGCTGTGAACATTTCTAATTGGAGTGTTAATATCAGTTCATATTCCAACGTAATAATATTAATGCAATAATTTGTTAACACTCTGTAAATGTTTCAAACAATAAATAAATAAATAAATAAATTTATTATTTATTTATATTTAAACAGCTTAGTCTTACAAAAACAACCTCGACTACTTCTTTTACTACTTCCAATAACTTTTACTCTCGTCCTCCTCACTCCCCAACTTTTCTTACTCCACCCGCCTTAAAACGATCTTCTCATTTGCATTACAATCGTAGGAGGTTTTCATTCCGCATTCATTCGAAACTCGTACTCCGTCTAGTCCACCATAAAAACTTTTATTAAAAATTTAAACCACATAATAAGAACAATAGAAGCAATAAAGACTTTTACCTAATGTCTCAAGTCTTTGTACAAAAGATGTCTAATTTTAGGTAGTTAGTAGGTAGGTACCTTCTACAATGTGAAGGAGATTTAAAAATATTAATTTAATTAAACAAATTTACACAGCGTTTTATGACTTTTAAATGTATAGCTTAAATTGTATGAATGCATAATTTCATTTAAAATACATACAAATCGTATACTTTAATTTACGTGACTTACAAATTCGACAATTATTTAAAGTAGAGTAATAATAGGCTTTGTATTCTTTTTAGTATTAAATTATAACACTTTTCTTATTGGATTAACAATATTCGAAGCGTTTTACCTCAATCTGTCTCTTACTGAGGGACGAATTACTTTAATCAAATTTTTGTAATATTGCACCGCCCATCATTTACTTTTGCTTTTCTTAACATATTTCTTTAAGACCGTGTTATATAATTGAAATTGTTGAAATCTATATCAGGATGAAACAATAGCTTTTCCAATAACATGTGTTCCTAATTATGTCCGCTGCATGCGAACTGTGCATCTAAATTTCTCTAATAAATAATAAACAGTGTTATTCTCAAGAGACCTCCAAGGTTATTATGGTCTATTTTCTGGCTGTACAGAATATAAATAAATAATAATATATACTCGTAAATAAATTCTAACGCAGCATTGCGTTCATTAGTCAAATGCATTGTACAAAGAGTTTTGTATTAGTGATCAACGAACCAGTGGATACAGTCTGTTAGCCATGAGTTAATAATTATAATAATATTTAGATGACTTGAATAGCGCCGTTTTTTGTGAAAAATTACCTAAAGGGCGCTATACAAACTTATAACAAATCTCTACAATCTTACTTCCAACTACAAACTAGACAAACCATCATAACAACCTGTGGCTAAAAATTGTATCCACCGGTTCATCGATCACTGATACGAAAATAAATTATGTACAATGATTTGATCACTCAACGCGATACTGCGTGAAAATATACTGTATAGGCAGAAAATATACAGGACTATACTTACCTGGAAGGTCACTTGAAATTAACTCTGTTTATTGTTCATTTAATGGAGGGGGGTAGGGCGGATAGCTACGTTATCCGCCCTATCCGTCCCAGGTGCCACCCATGCTAGCCTAAGCCAGTAGTCAATTGTGGTCTGTAGCGTAGGCTAGCTTGGGTGGCACCCAGGACGGATAGCACAACAGGAGGGGCGTAATGGGATAGGGTAGGACGGGTTCTAGCAGAATATTTACCACAACGGAGGGGGCGGAATGGGATAGGGTGGGACGGGTTCCAGCAGAATATTTACCACAACGGAGGGGGTAGAACGGGGTAGGATGGAGTGGGGCGAAACGAAATACCATAATGGCCACTGACCACAAGGTACAATAATGGTTAACTGAAAATTGTCCCAATTTTTTTTATTCAGACTTCTCGACCAGGGACCGACGGCGCTGGCTCGCTTATTGACCGGCGGGTCATCGCGAACCATCTTCTATCCGCGGACCACTGGTTGGGAAACCCTGATTTAGAGAAATTTGGGTACAGTTCGCATGCAGAGGATATAATTGAGAACACATTATATTCAATTCTGATATATATTTTAATGATAATACATAATAATTTTTCTGAGCGTTTTTGGGAAAACAAAAGCAAAATTTTATGATGGGCAACACAAAAGTACAAGGATTTGATCTTGATTCGTCCCTCGGCAAGAGACAGATTAAGATAAGTTATTATAATTGTCTAGTCTGTAGTTAATAACAAGATGGAGCATTGTGATATTATTTCATTAATATAAATCAAACTAGAAGTGTGAAAGTAATTATCCCACTTGCATATATTTTAAGGAAAATTGTAGAAAAATGAATAACAATATTATTTATTCTGCTCATTCAATGAGGGATTTGACAATAATAAAATAATAATTAAACGGTGAATAAAATGTTAGAAGAATTTTTGTTATAAATTAATTCAATTTGCCGGCAACCCATGCGTTTATTGAGAAAAAATTATCATAAACAAACAAGTAACCCGCCTCACTAGGAAACAAATTGACGATACCTATATCGAAATCATTCAAAAACCTCCAGATGGCGCCAGATGCGAGGCGTGAAAATATACAAGTTGATATATGCGGTACATAATATTATTAAATTGGTAAACTTCAGAGAGAGTTCCGATTCTTAAAAAAATTCACGACATCTCATAAAAAATAAAAACAAAACCACTTGTTTTACGTATTATATTTTTTTTAATACATTAACTCCACACAGGAGGCCCTGAGGAAAATAATTTCTCTCAGGGCCTATGTCATCTGGGATGCTGTATGGAGGGTCTTTTTGAGGAGAGGAAGGAATGAACATTGGTCTTGAAGGGACCCATGTTGTAGGAAGGAGGAAACACAGAGGCCGGCAAATCATTCCACAGCCGAGCTGTTGAACACAAGAACGACTCCAAATACGACCCGTTCTCATGTGACAAATGTCAACCGTATACAAATGTTGGGCACGCGTTTGGTGTGTTTCCCGACTATGCGCCGGTGCCGAAGGGATCAATGATGCTAGTTCTTCGGAGCATCTTCCATTGTAATACCGGTAGAACAAGGATAGCATTCCCACCCGACGCCTGTGCTCTAAAGATTGCAATCCGTCTGTTAAGATGGGAGAATCTATCAAACGGACCGCCCGTTTCTGCACAGAGTCGAGGGTATTTTTCAGGTATTTTGGAGCTCCAGAGCAGAGGTGGCTGCCAAATTCACTTGTGATTTGTACAGGATTAGCAGTTGTGTACTATTAAAGTGTCTGCGGGCCCTGTACAGCACGCCCAGTTTTTGGGAGGCTAACTTGTTTCGTAACTAACCTCTTGTTTGGTTTTACCGGGACATTTGTGTTATTTTTCGAAATTCTTCTGTCAAAATAAATTATATTCTCATTCTTAAGGAATTTTCATTAGTGGCAATAAAACTATTAGATACGTACGTTGTAAATAAATTAGGACACCATGAAGTATTTTCGGAAAAAAAAATTAATGATCCCGCCTTTAACACAAAATAGAAATAGTTGAAATACCTTAATAATTCAAGCGTGCATTATGAAAAATACACATTAATTTGCGGATTTGTTTTAGCTTGCTTCACAAAAAATCTTTAATAATTACTTCAGCTGTTAAACCGTTTTTGTCAACGTCAAGATTAAAAATGTTGAATTATAAATATTTCAATTTGTATGAAATTTAAAAAACCTGTCGCTTGAATGGCGCTCCGTCAAACTTGTAATATCCATTATGCTAATGAAAATTATCGACCATGTCGTGATAGGGGTATTAAAATTTTACGTTTCATGAACACAGTAAAGCAAAACTTTAGTATATCAAATGGAAGTGGAAATATATCAAATAAAAAAAATAAAAAATGATTAAATGATGATTTAATATAACAACATTATGTCTGTATGTACAATGCATATATTTATGCATGTGTGTATATTGTGTATGCATATATTTCTATCCTTTTATTTTCGTCTTTTTGTTCTGTCTTTTTGTATTATTTTTTTTTAAATATTTTAATCTTTCTATACCCATGTCTACTTTAATCTTATAATAGACTTTAATACATATTTTTTTACAGAAGTAGATATGAACCTACTGTGTTCAAGGCTGGTTGATTTGGTCAAATTATGATGTAAGATGTAAGTATATTTTGGCAAATTTTCACGTATGTCTCAATCGTCTCAATTGCGCGGAATCGTGCAACGTGTTTTATTTTGAAAAATTTCTTTGTGAGACTTGATGATTTGAAGATTGATGACAACAAGAGTTAACTACTGAAAATAAGTCACTAGTTATAAATTCTAGTTGTAAGTCACTAGTTATAAATCATATTTCTAAGACGCTAGTTATAAATCTTAGTATAAGTCACTAGTTATAAATCTTATTTGTGAGTCACTAGATATAAATCTTAGCTGTAAGTTATTAGTTTTAATAAGCCTGTGTGATAAGTCACAGGTTAAATAAATTAAGTTGTGACGCGCCCTTGTGGTAATTTTCCCACGAAAACGGCTTTATACGGGGTGTCCGGGGGTAAAGTGCATTAACTTCGGGAGGTGATTCTACACGAGAGTACAAGTAAAAAAGATAAATAACTTTTTTCGAAATTCCAACTTTTAAGGGCAGTTTTGAGGTAAAAAGATAAAATTAGTCCGGCGTGTGCGGTCAGATTTATTATTTTCCGCTGTTACGATACGGGCCAATCACAATCGAGTCGGGCGTCCGGCAGGCTCTCAGCAAGTAAGATCGTACGACTAAGGATTTTTAGTAAGTACGTCTTTTTGTAAGGGAAAAAAATGTTGGAATTTCGGAAAAGTTGTTAATCTTTTTTACTCCTACTATCATGTAGAATCACGTCCCGAAGTTAATGCACTTTACCCCCGGACAGCCTGTATAAATAATAAAATTATTATTATTAACTTCCCCAGGTGTAAATAATGTACAATTGGCCTTAGACTTATTTTAAGAAAATGTAGGTATGTAATTAAAAACCGTCCTCGCTAGGCTTACAACCTATAACCTCTGAGAGACGTTTTTTTCCAAATCTGAAAGGAAACAGTATAAGGAGAGTTATTATGACCCAATTGTGTACGGTAAAAGAAGTCGGGGAAGTCCGAGAAAGACATTGCACAATCAAGTGAACCATAATCGAGTTGGGTCATGTCAAAAGTCAGAATAACCGAAGTATGTAGCATGTGAACAAAGCAAGGAGTGTGTCCCAAGAACAGTTGTTTGGCGGTCCATCCTCTCTGCCTCCCCCTGCGAGGAAACGGCTTGATGGTTAGTTTGATAGTTAGTTGTCGCGGTTGATAAATTAATTTGTGCATAATGTGTTAAAGTTATAAATAAATGCAATCACTATCGCCAAGTGTTCTTAATTCATACTTTCCCGTTACCACTATAGCATGGTATCTATATTCCAGGTAAAGGAACGTACCCATACTACGTGACCAACTTTATGAAATTTTTAACCCCCCCTCCCCCCCCGGTGACCAAAAACCTAAGCCCCCCGCCGCTCATTTGTACCAAGCGTGGTATTTTGAAGACCCCCCCCCCCCCCCTTCTTGAATGGGTCACGTAGTATGGGTACGATCCCTAAGTTATACCATAGAGCTAGACTTAAAACTCACCTTTTCAGACAGTCGTATCCATAAACTCAAAATCTTTCACCTTCACATTCAATGCCCTCGACACCTTAAATAACTAACCTGTAAAAACGTAGAAAAAAAGGAAAAAAAAAAAAAAAAAAAAAAAAAAAAAAAAAAGTAAGCGTTTGTGAAGGTCATTTCATGAACATTCTCCAGCCCTAAAGAGTCCTAAATATCAACAATACTTTTGCCACTAATCTCCAATAGTCCTAAATTCTCCAGTATTTTAAAATAAATACCAACTCTACTTTTGCCACTAATCTATTTATAAATGTAATACTAGGGTAGCAAATAATGTAAAATCATGCAATGTCCAGTGTGTTAACCGTAATGTCCTCCGCGTGCAAAGCCGTATCTTCTCCATAAACTTTCTAATTAAAGTGTGTTTATCGGAAGTGACCAGCCAGGTAAGTATGTTTCTGTATCCATTTATAAATAGTAACATTAGTTAGAACCTAAGCATTCCTAATAAATTGTACAGCGCCCTTGAGGTGATTTTTCACAAAAACGGCGCTATATAAATTATCCAATTATTATTATTATTATTATCTCCGCAGCTATACCACCATGGAATCAGACAACGCTTTGTTCAGATCTAGCCAGACAGGTGTTTTCCTGACTCGGTCACGTACGACATCGTCTGACTCTTGACGTTTTGACCCAAATTGTGCGATTTGTATTATCGTTATTTAAAATCGTGCGCTCTTTATCAAAGCTAGTTTTTCAGGAATATTTCTGCCATTCGACTGTCAGATCTTTGCCATTTGGTCGGCAGCTGTCTCCTCTGGATGTTGGGCTCCTGCGACTTATTCCCGCCACCGAAGCATTTGGAATTTCGTGGGACTATTTTTAAGACGATGGGACATTCGTGCTTTCGCCTTTCGCCCGAGACGGAATGGTATTTTCAAAGCTTTCCGGGACGTTGCACCCGTGATGGTGGAACGTTGTAACCTAGGAAAGTACAGTTTTTTGTTTGTTCCTCAATAGCTAAAAAACGTCATGAGGAGGTAACATTATATTGAGAGAATGACGACAATCAAACTATACTCGTTATGTTGTACAATCTTAGCTGAAGCGTGGTATTGCGTTGGTTAGTGATGGCTACAAAGAGGTAGGAATTTGGAATCAAGGAAACTTGCCATGAAATAAATACCACTGTAAAAAGAGTCTAAAACAAATCGCTAAAACTCGTGCTGAATAAAGACTAATTCCCTTCCTAATTATACTGATTTGGTAATGAAAAGGCTCCAGGAGTCTTTTTCTAGCCACTTTTAAAATTTTATATGACACGGCGCGACTTGTCACTTCATGTCCACGACATACCGTCTCGTCGATCGTTTCATGTTTTACATATCGTGATCGCGAACGACGTTTTGTACTTTTCGAGTGTTAACGTTATGGCCTTTGACCAACAGCGACTACGTCTCCAATATTTATTGTATATAGATCGCCGTCGATTGTTTCTTGAAGTAAAACTTCTTTACGCACGCTTGACTTGGGGAGTAAGCTGGTGAATGCGTGGCGTGTGAGGCGAACGGTAGTTGAGAGGAAGATATAAGTTAGTGAAGATGGAAAGAGAGAGAGTTACGTTTCGTATATTACCGTAGGGGCAAGAGAGAGAGAGGTACGAGCAAACATTTTCTTTTTCTCTTCTTCGCTCATAGCCAGTTACGTTTCGTATATCTAGACACAGTGCAGGCCTATTGTCTGTATCACACTGTAGGAGCAAGAGAGAGCAATGCGCGCGCACATTTTCTTTCTCTCTTCCTATCATAAAGATGGAGCTAAAGAAGTTTACTTCAGTCGTGTGGTCTAAAGCACACTCGTTTTTTTTTAGATTTAGGTACATCTTATCAATGTCCTTCACTCGTTGTAAAAACATTATAATTTACGATTATAAAATAAAATGTGAAACGTTATAATGTGTAAAATCCGTAAAGGATCTCGGTGTCGTCTTTGATCCCGAACTGACATTCTCTTGCCATATATCGCAGCTCACTCAGTCTTGCTACAAACTTTTTGGATTCATCATCAGGACTTGTAAGCAGTTTGATAACCAAGAAGCTATGCTAGCGTTATTCGATGGCATACTGAGAAGCAAGCTGGAGTATGCGAGCGATGTTTGGGCACCGTACCACCAGAAGTACATTGATATGTTAGAGCAAATCCAGAAGAAATTCCTCAGGTATGTTTATATGCGGAAGCATGGAACCTATCCAAGGTTCATGCACCATATTGACTTACTTGAGGAAACTGATTCTGTGAGCCTAGAAACTAGAAGGAAAGCAAGTCTTGCTATTCTGTCTTTCAAAATTTGGAACAATTTCATCAATAGCCCATTTCTCTTGGGATGTTATGATTTATATGTACCAGACCACTACAGCCGAAGTCGACATCATGACTTATTTAAAGTACCGAACGGCAGAACAGACGTCTTGGCAAAGCATAGCATGACGAGGGGAGTGGTGCTGTTAAATGAAATTGCAAACCATTTGGATGTAAGTGACTGTTCTTTATATGCCTTAAAAAATTTATTGAAGAGTCACTTGCCTAAATGCTGATAGGGTAACCAAATTGTACTGTAATTGGAATTATTCTGTTGTACAATAATAATAAAAATATCTTGTAATAATAATCTTGTGGTCGCGAACAACATTGCTGACGTCTCCGATAAGTGTTTATCGTATTAACGTCTTAAAAAAGGTAAATAATAAGAAGATATTGGCAACATCCGCTCCTAAAAATAAAATACTTTGAAGGAACGTCTTATATATTTTTGATAAATTTACGGAAGATTTATTTAATTATTTTGTTTCTTAATGAAAACATCTTATTACGCATTTGGTAAACGACTTAAAACCTCGATGAAGGTGAATTGAGGTGACTACAATAATTTTGCAATAAAGTACACAATTTTTTTATCATTTTTTTTATTAACCAATCGCTTTACATTTTTGACATAAAATAATAATTCAATCAAATAACGATCGTAAGGGGCCTTAAACTCAACATCTTATAAAGTTAAAAAAAGGCTAATTTAGAATCTTTAAAAATATTTGGAATTAATTTTCCTTTGTCACATTTGCTTTGCTGTTTATCTATGTGTAATGTGTATCGTCGGCTGCACTAAGGCCGTAGCCAGAGAAAATTTTCGGGGGGGGTTTTCTTTGGTGGAACAGTGTTTATAGTCCAGTCAGTGGGGGGTAAAAAAGGCCTTTACTTGCAAAAGGTCAAGTTTTTCCATTGGTGGATTAACATTAACGCCAAACCGTTTAGTCTTTTCTGGAATTTCTGAGCCGTTTCAGAAAAGAGACAGTCAATTGCAATAAGTTAATTTTGTACAGTCGGGCGTCGGTAGCGTTTAACATCATATTTTCAGTGTGCTTTATTAGATTTCGGGGGGGGATCGAACCCCCTTGATCCCCCCCCTGGCTACGGCCTTGGGCTGCACGACGATTTATTTGCAGAACAACATGAGATAAATGAATAAAATAAAATCATATATCTCGGAATACAAGTCTTAAATGGAAGGACCAAATCCGTCAAGTTGTTTAAAAGATTAGTAAATTAACATCTACACATACATAATTATAAGAATATGAACATTTGTATCATTAAAAAAATATATTTAATATGCTATGCACTAATAAATCCACTTAACAAAAAGCCGTTATTAGTTGGGTTCGGCGTATAATACTAAATATAGTACAAAAATTGATAACTATACAAACTAAAACTATACTTAAAAAACTAAGGATTATTTTATAAAATTACTACGCGAAGAATTTCAAGTACCAAATCTAAGTGACGTACTATATATGTTCAGTACTTCAAATACTAAAAGAAAAACAAATATATCAATTCTTAAAAAAAAACCACACCACATTTAAAAACATTTAGTCACATGAATAAGGGAATGATTATGAATGAATCGATGTGGTTTCATGATACGTTAGGTTGATTCCGAGACCGATTTTGCTTAATTTTTCTCACAGAATTTAAAATGTCCATTTGCAGTTCAATTTTTTCACTTTCCGTCATATCCCTTAAATACGGTATAAAGGACTGAAAGAACTTTTCATCGTCGCTCATATGGAATGATGTTTGTGGAATCGCGGTTATGGTATTTCTTAATTGTTCAAGTATTTGCATACTATCTAAAGTTCCTGTTGACGTTGTAACTTTTTTGTACCTTTTTGGTTCATGTGGCAGAACATTGTCTTCATCATTATTTGTTGACAAATCTTGCGATGTATTGCTAAATGTATTCACATCTTTCACGTCAACAAAATGACTATCGAAGTGGTCGATTGATTCTTGGTTGCTTAATGAATCTGTAATGTATTCCTTTTTAGGGCAGGGTTTTATTAAAAATTGTAGATATTTCCCATAAATGTAGTTCTTCTTTACCTGTCCCGATTTTGTTTTTAATGATTTCAGGAAGGAGTCCTTTATGTTAACCCATTTTGTTGTGATTTTCTGTCCTGAAATATTAAAGAATAGATTAGTGACTGTGTAGTAAAAAATTGATTATATTTCCTGTTCCAGGTACGTGACAAAAATTACAGAAATGTACTACAACCAAAGAATCGGTAGGGCGACTCTAAGCAAAATTAGCGTAAAGTTTGCTTTGGAAGAAATGCTCAGTTTACTTTGACAGAAATATATCCAAGTCGGGATGAAATTATATTTATGATGTGTAAATTAAAAAGGTCGAATGTTTAAATCTGATAAACAAAAATTTTAACAAAACAAAAAAACGACTTCAAAAAATGCACTAAAAAGTAAAAAAATAATTTCATATTCTTCTACAACTTTATAATCAACTTACATTTTCTACTCATCAATATGTAGGTACGATTGTTATTTTTGGAGTCGGTGTCGGCGGGAGAAGAGCTGTCAAGTGAACACGCCGGGCCGCGGGTACCTTGGTTGACACCGACTCCAAAAATAACAATCGTTCCTACATATAGATGAGTAGAAAATGTAAGTTGATTATAAAGTTGTAGAAGAATATGAAATTATTTTTTTACTTTTTAGTGCATTTTTTGAAGTCGTTTTTTTGTTTTGTTAAAATTTTTGTTTATTTTTTGATTTTTAGTGAATCTGAAGTACACAACTAATTCGATTAAGATTTGGCCGAGTATCGTAAATTTGTTCTTCAGAATTGGAGAGTTCCGTTACTTTGTCATGGATCCCATAATCAGAACCTAACCAAACTCTCATCAAACTATCCTTGAAGTACATCCTTTCCAATAAAAAAAGAATCATCGAAATCGGTTGGCGTGATATTGAGTTATTCGTCCATTTGTCGCGCACATACTTGATGCAAATTTAAGACTTATATGATTTTCTCATGGATGCCATTGTCAGAACTGGACCAAATTAAAATGGGACCACACGGGAAGCACCAGCTTTCAAATAAAAAAAGAATCATCAATATCGGTTCACCCAGTCGAAAGTTCTGAGATAACAAACAAAAAAAAAAAAAAAAAAAAAAAAAAAAAAATACAGTCGAATTGAGAACCTCCTCCTTTTCGAAGTCGTTTAAAAACTAAGCCAATTGAATTGGCTTGTCAGCAGGTGCTTATATTTTAGTTACACATAGATTTTTTACATTTAAAATTTACATCTTATATCTACAGATTCAAAATTTTTTTTATACATATCAATATCAATATAATTTTTTTTTTCTGATAACCAATTTTTCACCATATATTTAACCTTATTCATAGAATTACATTTCTTTATATTGTCAGGTAATAAATTAAATATCTTCGGTATGATGCATTCAAACGTTCTCTGTCCGTACTTATTGTTAAATTTCGGAATTATTAACCCGTCGTTGCGCGTGAATCTAGTGCTGTATTTATGATCTAATTTCTCTTTATGCTGCGGGGTAAATATGTGTTGAATTATAATTTTGTGCCATAGTATTGCTTTAACAGGTAAAATTTTGGCACTCTGAAACAGCAACGGTGTATCATGTCTCTGTTTGAAAATATTAGGGACGACTAATAATTTTACAATTGCGTATTATAATAATTGGACAATTTGTAGAGCGC
Organism: Limnephilus marmoratus; assembly: GCA_917880885.1. NCBI lineage: Eukaryota > Metazoa > Arthropoda > Insecta > Trichoptera > Limnephilidae > Limnephilus > Limnephilus marmoratus. Next base: position 27,511,940 of record OU862916.1, read on the forward strand.
CGTTTAATACGCGCTTGGAATCTTATCCATTAGCCACTAAATGTGGCAAAAATGTTTAGGATGGTCGTAGTGAAAGCCATTTTTGTGACGCCTCACAAGGGCGCACTTGCCTGTCCAGTGTCCAAGGAACTATATCGCTATTAGAGTAAGTTCTGCATTTTGCCGGATGCCTCCCAGACGTGCTTCCTTTTAAAAGTACCTACTCGAGTTCTAGGAGCAGGCCCTGGGTCCGAGTTCTTGGGTGCGAACACGGCTACCGGTACGCATGGGTTCGGCCGGAGCCGGGCATCGGAGCCGGTACCCGCAAAAAAACTCGAACCCAGGTCCTGCTCGGGAGTGGTTCCGGGCTTGGATCCGAGTACTGGACCGGGTTCTATGCGAGTAGTCGATTTGAAAAAGGAGTAGGAGTAGGATCCACTTCCCGCGAAAAACCCGAGTTCAAGAACCCAATTCAGCTGTGCAAACTTGACATTTTTAGTGACTTTGGAAAGATCTCATCTAATAAAAAAAACTAAAGTAGACAAGAGTGGGGAGGCTATGAAGCACCGCACAACGAGGAGACCGATTGTTCTATCTCATTCTCTCGCAGGCTAAATCCTATAGATGTACGTTTTTGTCTCTTTTTAGTGTCGCTTTTTCGTTTCATCGATTTTCAAATCAAAACGGTGCCAAAGAAGTTTTCATTAAAAAAAATTAATTCCATTTGTATTAAAATCTAACAATTTTAAATAAAAAGTAACTTACCAATTTCTTTTTGTTCGTTATATTGTAATTCATAGTAATCCTCTTCTAAGAGTTGGAATACCTCAGTCCAAGCATTTTGCTTCATAATTTTGTCTTTATAGTCTTCAATGCACTTGTTCCACAGGCACGGTCGAGATTCAACGAGTTCTATTAAAGTCAAAACATCGTATTTGAAGCCCATGTTTGTAAATGTTAATTTTATATTATAAAACAATTCGAAAACAAGCAAATGCAGCCCTAACGTCCTCAACACGCAAGAGACGCTGCGCAAGTGAAGAGGAAAGCGGTCGGCGGGCGGGCAAACCCATTGCGCATGACCACTCACACATCAAATTATCCTCGTAACTACACACTACACTCTCAAAATTACCGCACGGTTTCACCGGGGAGCTACCTACACGGCAACGGCACGTTAAATCGATAACCTTCACGTCACGCTATTGCCGCGAACAGAGATAAAAAAGTCGTAATAATATTATTATATCGTGCCGTGCCGTTATGCGCTATACCGTCACAAATTATAAAAGCCGCCGACTACTGCCGCGGAATGCCGTGGCAAAAAGAACAACCACTGGGGACGCTATTATGAAGCCGTTATTGGTAGAATAAAAAAATTGTGAACAGTAAGCTCGGTGGTGATGAAAATTGCACATTTTTTCAGAAATTTCTACGTTATTAGTTCGGTTCGAATTGCTTCAAAGAATCTGAACCAAAGTTCGGTAATTGAACATTGTCAATTTATTTGTTAGTTTTTTAATCTTTCTTTAGATTCTTTAGATTTTCTCATACATCTTTTAGGAAAAATACAAAAAAAAAAACAATTTAAAAGGTACAGTTACATGTACAAATAGGTTTGAAAAATTCATTTTAAGAATGTAACTTGATTTAAGGTGGCTTAAATAATATTGGTGAGTATGTTCGTACTCAAATCAAAAATTATCTTTTACATATATAAACCACAGGTCCTACGAAAAGTGGTCAGGCTAGACTTCCTTTACGGCATTTGGTAGGTTATTATTTATTATTATAAAGTTTTTGCCTTTTTTAGTTTCAAAAGTTTAGTTTTGGGAAGCCTATTGTAGGTTTTACACCATCTGTTTTTTCAGCCCGATTCCACTTAGAGACCAAAGTCAACATTTTTCGCTTTACGCGATCGCTATTTTCATCTCTATTTTCATATCTACGATTTCTATTGTCATCACGGTAAACAACACACTAACCATGCTGTTTGCTGTGATGCCAACCGAAATAGTAGATATGAAATGGGCCGAAAAAAGAGATGGTATGAAACGGTCATAAGATCTCTGCGTCTTCTAATAGGATAATTGTTAACATTTTCATGGTACATAATATTTAAATTTTGTAACAATTTTAACTCTTGTTGCATATTAAAATCATCCTCATCCCCCAATTTTGTATAACCTGTAGTTCATTATTTTGGGCTTCGTTACATAAGAATAAAACACTAGAGCAGTGGTTTTCAACCTGTGGTACGCGTACACCTGGTTAAAAATGCCTGAAGTCGTGTTACACTCTGTAGAAAATTGCGTAAATTGTGTTTGTGTGACTTGATTGGTACGCCGGCTTAAAAAGGTTGAAGACCACAGCACTAGAGCAATAATTTAAATTCGGAGTTAAAATAGAATTGTAAACAAGGCGCGTTGTCTTGAGATCCAAGTTATTTCGGATCCTTTTTAGGAATCCAACTTTTTTTGCAAATTTTCTGTGATATGCATTTTAAGTGTTCGTAGAATTTTAATTTATCATCTAATATTACACCCAGATATTTAATATTGCTAACCCTTTCTATATTTACGTTATATCTACAAGATACACAATATATTGTTTAACCTTGTGGATCGTCGGCTGCACGACGATTTATTTTTGCAGAACAACATGAGATAAATTAATAAAATAAAATCTCGGAATGCAAATCTTAAATGGAAGGACCAAATCCGTCAAGTTGTTAAAAAGGTTAGTAAATTAACATCTACGTATACGTAATTATAAGAATATTAACATTTGTATCATTAAAAAATTATCTAGGATGAACGAAGTATGTATGAAGAATGTATGAGTTAATGATGAATGTAAGTAAGTCTAAAGTCATGGTGTTTGAAAGAGAGAGTACGAAAACAGTGTGCGATATAGTAGTGTATGATGAATACTTGGAGCAGGTGGATGAGTTTGTTTACCTGGGTAGTATGTTTACGAGAGATGGGAAGGCTGATAGAGATATTGAAAGGAGGGTAAATGCCGGTAACTCCATTAATGGAGGACTGAATGCCGTTGGAGCTAATAAAAAACTTTCAATAAAAGCGAAGCTAGCAGTCCACAATGGAGTCCTGGTACCTACTCTGATGTATGGCAGTGAGGCATCGAACTGGCAGAGGAAGGACGAAAGTAAACTGAATGCTGTTGAAATGAGATCCCTGAGACGTACCTATGTGTGGTAAAACCATGTATGATCGTGTTAGAAATGTGGATCCGCAAAGAATTCAAGGCTGATGTAAGTATAATGAGCAAAATTAAGAAAGGGACCCTCAGATGGTTTGGGCACGTAGAGCGAATGAATGAAGTAGTGTTAAAAGAATATATGATGCAAATGTAAATGGTAGAAGAAGTCGGGGACGCCCGAGGAAGACATGGCACGATCAAGTAAATCAGATACTTGAGACGGGCCATGTCAAAAGTCAGAATAATAGAAGAGTATGTATGAGACGATGTATGAATGTGAGTGAGGCAAAGAGTGTGTGCCAAGACCGAGTTGTTTGGCAGTCCGTCCTCTCTGCCTACCCCTGCGGGGAAACGGCGTGATGGTTAGTTAGTTAGTTAAAAAATTATATTTAAAATGCCATGCACTAATTCAATCCACTTAACAACAAGCCGTTATTAGTTAGGGTCGGCGTATAATACTAAATAAAGTATAAAAACTGATAATTAAAAATATACTTAAAAATCTAAGGATTATTACATAAAATTACTATTCGAAGAATTTCAAGTCCCAAACCTAAGTGACGTACTATATTCAGTAGGTACTTCAAATAATACTAAAAGAAAAACAAATATGTCAATTCTTTAAAAAAAACCCACACTAGATTTAAACATATTTAGTCACTTGAAGAAGGAAATGATTATGAATGAATCAATGTGGTTTCATGGTACGTTAGGTTGATTCCGAGACCGATTTTGCTTAATTTTTCTCACAGAATTTAAAATGTCCATTTGCAGTTCAATTTTTTCACCTTCCGTCATGTCCTTTAAATACGGTATAAAGGACTGGAAGAATTTTTCATCGTCGCTCATATATATATATGTATAAATATATATTTTTTAATTATTATTTTTTTTACATGAATACCGCACAAGAGTCCCAACCGCTCCCGTCTGGAGCCAGTGAGACTATGGCATCCCCAATTGGGGTATGTTGTGAGGCGGTAGTGGGGAAGGGAAGGAGATGGGGAAGAGGAAGGTGGGAAGTACTTAGAATGATGTTTGTGGAATTCCATTTATGGTATTTCTTAATTGTTCAAGTATTTGCATAGAATCTAAAGGTCCTGTTGACGTTATAACTTTTTTATAGTAGAAATTTAATTTATCATCTAATACAGTGTTCCTCAAACTTTTTTGTGATCAAGGTACACCTACCAAATCAAGAAATTTTAAAGGTACACCGAAGAAAAAACCAATGTTATTTAATATTTATTATTAAAATCAATAAAATATGAAAATATTATGTTTAAGAGCCCATGGGGGACTTTTTAATATTTTATGGTTTTACGTGTTTTCGCCTGTGCATGCACATAACAGCACCTTAAAAAAATATTTGCCATATTTTTTTTAGATGCATATACTCGTATGTTATATCCCACGAGTTAAATCTAAATATTGACAAATAAGGAATCTCAGGGGAAATTACCGCACGTTACAGGGAAAAATCGAAATCGAAATCGAAAACGGTCGTTGCGGCTTGTTCATTGTAAATTGTGTATCTTGTAGATATACAATTTACAATGAACAAGCAATATTAGAATCTAATATTAGATTCTAATATTACACCCAGATATTTAATACTACTAACCCTTTCTATATTTACGTTATATCTACAAGATACACAATATACAATGAACAAGCCGCAACACATGTTTCTTTCTTTCTTTCCGATTTCAAATATACCTGATTAATTCCCCGGCGATTTCAGATCATCATATTTTTATACTGGGAAACAAATAAGCACTTTGCGCGTCTATAAATTAAGCTTCTCGCGAAGTCCGAGTAACGAGTAGAATTTATACTTCCGACCCGAGACTTATGGCAGTCATCTGTCAACCAGTAAAACTCTCGTCATTTGGAACTAAATCACTGCAAATTAGCCGCTTCTCCTGATATTAAACACAAATATTTTGAGTAAATATTGCCAGTGCCATTTTACACGAGGCAATAAGTTGTGGATATTTTCATGGTAATAATCTTGAAATGTATTTATTCATTTAACTTTAGGCTTACCTGACATTCATTTAAGGTATCTGCTAGGTACCTACCTATATACACAATTTGATAGATATCAATATACCCAGGGCCGGATTAACTATGCCGGGGCCCCTAGGCAATGCATATGTCTCGGGGCCCCTTTACCAATGGCGGACTAACACGGGGGGGGGGGGGGGGGGTTGAAGGGGCTTCCAAACGCCTCCTTGTTCCCTTGATCAAATCCTTAAAAGGCTTTAATGGGATGGGGGGGGGGTAAAGGTTTTAAAACGTTTGATTTTTTTCTGAATGTAAAAAATGTCAGCATATTGAGTACTGTGTCAAAATTTCAAGTAAATCGGAGCAAAACTAACGAAGGTACAGCGTTTCAAGCGACCTTAATTTTCCCAAGCAGATATAGGTAGTGCATACTGAAGCTTGTACTACATTTATATTTTAAACATATGTATGTATAATTAGAAATAAAATGAAACAAATGCCAATATAAACCACACACGGCACCTTCAATCACTTCAGATACTAAGTAATATGGCAACAAATAGAAGGAAAGAAAAGTAAAATACAACTGGATACGCGCTATAAAATATATTTAAATACATTTGGGCATTAGTCTCATTTAAATTAATAATTTATGCTATGGGACCATGGGGGCGCCATCTATGGTGGTTGTATTATATTGAATTTACCTATGTGACATTGAAATTCAGTATATTCATGCAATTTCTTACCTCTGTGGAGCAAGCAATTACTTCCGACGTGAGTGTTGGTGAAAGCCAATAGATGTCAGTACTAATCAAATCATTTACCCATAATTGAATTATTGTTGTGAAGTTTTGGCACGTACGATTAATGTGCAAAATTCATATTCATTGTTTGAACTTTCTTCCTGTGAAAAACATCTGTTGAGATTGTACAATACCGCCTTGGCAAATTCAATATTTGAAAGAAAATAGTGTCGTTTGTCTGGACATCGTGTGGAGAGCGTTGTTTTGTTTTCACTGAGGATTTTGGAATTGCTGTATAATCTGTTTTGTGTCACATAGGGAAGGGTTCATTTTTCATTAATTTACATAGGGTAGTATTCCCTCGTGTCTGGGGCTATTTACACGTTCCTACAACATGTTTACATATTTGTTTTAATTATAGACTTTTTATTTATTAATTAATTATGCATGATGTGAATATTAGTTATTTATTGGGTTATAACCTAATTATTATAATTTGTTGTTTTCTTTATTGCGTGTACCTAATGTTATTAACCAGTAAATGTTCCTAATAAAAAAAAATATCTTGAAAGCTGACTTTCCGAAACGTCGTTGCTCACTAATTGAAGCAAGTCATTTTTTCCCAGGACGCGGAGCCCCTAGCCGATGCGGGGCCCCTAGGCAGTTGCCTACTCTGCCTTAGGGATAATCCGGTACTGAATATACCTGCTTTATGTCAAATTGTGCCGTTTTTTCAACAAAAATATACCTACCTCTAGTTTATAAAATCTTCCGAGAAGCTAATTTTATGTAAAGAATCCCTGAACACCAGCAAATTGAAAGAATAAAATTTATTAAAAAGAAAAAAAAAAACTTTTATTACATATATGGATAAATATTATTAAAATGGATAAATATTATTAAAATGGATAAATACGTTTAAAAAATTATTATTAATTAAATTGTAATACTTAATATTAAATAAATAATATAAATTATAATTATTACAAATAGTGCCATATTATTATAATTTTAATACTGTATATTTCTTACTATTCATATGTAAAATCCCCGAAAAAGGGCGTTAATAAATAAATAAATTAAATTAATAAAAAAATCAAAATATACCTCAGGAAGAAAATAATAATATAACAATTCTGTATTAGCGCCGACCGAGTATACATTTAGGCATAATCAGGTTTAAAAAAAAATAATTCACCAGTTTGGTAATTAAACATAACTTGATCGACTGATGTAATATAGTACCACATTATGAATACGAACCAAATTCATTTTTAGAAAATGAATTTAATAAAGTATATTATGATATAACTATACCAACAGACAGAACAATTAATAATAATAATAAATTTGGATAACTTATATAGCGCTGTTTTTGCGAAAAATCGCCTCAAGAGCGCTGTACAAATTAGCATGGAATTAGTCATAATAGACCAGATATAGTTTTACATGACAAAATTAAAAAAAATTACTAATGTCATTGATGTCGCTATTCCAAATTCCTGTAATATTCAAAAATCTGTTTCTGAAAAAATCAGAAAATGCACAGATGTAGGAAATGAGATTAAAAGAATTTGGCATTCTCAGACTATAAAAATATTACCATTTGTTATTTCGGCTATTGGCATTATACCTAGCTCTCTCATACAAAATTTAGGCATATTAGATTTGTCAAAGAGTTTATACATAAAAATGCAAAAATCAGTCATTTTAAATACATGTAGAATTATAAAAGATTGTTTAAATATTTATATTGAGGGATCAGTAGGATTTATAGGTCCAATTAGGAGTTCTACCAATCCGAACCCTCTGATGTGAAAATATCTGGAGTCGGTGAATTATTTTCCCATTTGGTCTCTGGTAGGTTAACATGTTGTTCTTGTATTATTTTGTATTTATTATACTTACTTAGTGCGCTTGCATAGCGTGGATTGACTAGAAGATCATTTGTGGAAAAGTGCGTGGAAGGGTTTAGTTATTCCTGTGGGGAAGATTTAACCCGGACATAAAGTCATAAAAAAAACATTATTTTACACGACTAACTCTAAAACGTGATAATTAACTTACTCAGAAACTAGCATAGATACAAATATTTCAAATATTGCTATTTTGATTACATTATTTGTATTTTCCAAAAATGTTATAATTGTTTCTTTGAGAATATTTTTAAGAATCGTTGAATATTATTATTTATAATATTTTTTCTTTATTTTTTCCCAAGAATTGGTGACTATGAAGAGATTAGATGCCTATGTTAAGAGAATTGTTGCACAGCATGGTTAAATTGCACAGATCTACAAATAACAATACCTCATTTTGTAAAACTCATAGAGTGCTATGTTTTGTAAATAGACATCAAACATAAAAATAACAACCAAGCAAGAAAAATATTAGGTCCTTACATATGAAATTGGCGTTTTATGTGGGAGGAACAAAGTCGATTTTTTAAAATATATTTTTAAATATTTATTTAATCAAAGTATGTACCATTGCTATCTATGCAATTTTGCCATCTCGTAGGTAGTTCATCGATCCCTTTACTAAAAAAACCATTCGGACGGGAATCAATAAAATCTTTGAAGGCGGTTTGGACTGCCCCATCGAAGTTGAATTTTTTCCCTTGCAAGAAGTTATCCAAATTTTGAAAAAATGGTAATCTGTTGGGGCAAGGTCCGGAGAGTACGGTGGATGTCTTAGACATTCCAATTGAAGCTCCTCTAATTTGGTAGCCGTCTGTTGTGCAGTGTGTGGTCTAGCGTTCTAACGCGCGTTTGTTGATTTGCTTCACTCAATTCGTGAGGTACCCACCTTTCAAGCTTTTTCACCTTCCCAATTTGCTTCAAGTGTAAAACAGTTTTATCACTAACACCGCAGCCTGCAGCTAACTCGGACGTGGTTTGCGATGAATCCGCTTCCACAATAGCCTCCAATTCTTCATTATCAACTTTGGTCTCCGGCCGTCCACGGGGCTTGTTCTGCAGGTCGAAATTTCCAGAACGAAAAGGTTGGAACCAAAAACGCACTGTGTTTTCTTTTGCGGCACCGTCGCCATACACATCATTAATCCTTCGAGCCGTTTCTGCAGCACTGGTGCCACGGTAATTCAACTTTTTCAAATTTAACGCGATAATTCAAGTTTTCCATTTTGTAAACTAAGTGACGCAAAGAAAAAAAACAAATAAGGAAAAAACAAAAGAATTATAATTTTCGAAACGCAAATAGGTACATGAGTAAATAGCTGTATAAATTTGAATTTGGAATTCCTAACCAAAGAGAAGATATTTGAGATCAAAGTTGCCAGTAAGGCAAAACGCCAATTTCATATCTAAGGACCTAATATATACAAAATGTCACTTAATTTTTAAAAAATCGTTCTTTGTTGCGTATAAAACGGTCTTTAATACTCCTCGTGCCGTTTTATTCATTCCACTCGTATTTGTCCCAAACTCTGACAGGTTTATATTCCTAACAATTTTTAATTGGACATCTATTCGCCGATGAAATTCTCGCGATGATTCATTAAAGTGGTTGTTAATTAGGAATATCTGGCATTTTATTGCTTTTTCTAGAATAAACGTGATTTGTAATGTTTTTATTCAAAAACAAGCCTCTAATATTTCTGCATAATTAGGCGATTGGATTTAAAATTGCTCGATAGGGGTTATTATGGGTTTAAGATTCGAATGGTGAATATTTCCAATTGCTCAATTTATAATTATGTTAATAATTGTTTATTTGAGGATTTTCAACTTAGGTAGGTAATAGATGGAGGATAGTTAACCGATAATGAGGCTTTAACGAACCTGCAAGACGAAAGAGTGGATCTTGGAGGTGAGGAGCACCTTAAGTATTTAAAGGCCTAAACTTATGTGACTGAATGGTTTAAAGGCAAACCTCCGATTATAGCGTGAGGTAGGTACTAGAGGGAAGGGTTAAAGTGAAAACAGCACCGTTGTGATTTAACCAATATAATACGATAAATCCACGGTCCAACGCAAGTCTCCGTTGGTCTAGTGCAGGATGGCTCAAACTTGAACTGCTGGCGATCTACCTCAATATTATTATATTATTAGACTCCGATCAATCGACTCTGAAAACTGAAAGGCTGTAGCGCCGGGGGGGGGGGGGGGGGGGGGGGGGGTAAAAATCCCTTTTTTTATTGCGACCTCATCTTGTGCCGATTTTTATATCACATATGACAAGTATTCTTCCGTTAAATTATTAAATTAAAACTTCGCTCAGAACATAAAAATTGTTTTTCTTTGATTCTGGCAGTACATAAATAGTCTGCAACTAAAATTTTATAACTGCACTTCCAAAAAGATAATGCTTTTCTTTCGAAATGTGTCAGCAGATGAATCCACAACTAGAATTTTACACTCTTTATATCCCTAAGAGCAAGACAAATTATCTTGAAAATGTATTTATAGGAAGAAGCTGTAGCACATTTAACAGATTATGCCCAAATATCGACGTGTTTAATACAAACCTTGATAAATTCACAGCATGCATAAAAAAATAACGCTATTGAATGCCACATGTTTAACTAATAACTTAATATTTCATTGATTTCTGTATTTCTCTTTTTTATTTTTAGTATCACCACATTTTCCCTTCTACTTTTAGCAGTTCGAATACAAATAAAATCACTTCCTAAAATATATTATTGATATCCATCAAAATTTAAATGTAAACCCTTGAAAATTTTCAGTTAATTACTTTTTGTAGATTTAAGTAAGAAGATACACTTAATTCAGAATTGTTATCAGGTACAGGTATTGTGGATTTTTGTAATATGGTTCTAAATTTCAATTTGTCGTTATTTTATTGGTCTATGACATACATATTATTATCACTGTCATTTATGAATTTTGTACAGACTGTTTATAACGCTAATAAATAAAATAAAAATAAATAAAATTCTGAGCACAAAACTGGTTTAAATTAAATCTGTACGCGGTGAATTAAAACTACACTCAGAACATAAAAGGGGCTTTTCTTTGATTCTGGCAGCACAGACATGGTCTGCAACTTGAATTTTATGACTGCACTTTGAATAAGAGAATGTTTGGCTTCGAAATATTAAAACAGAAATTTTACATAATGAACTGAATTAAATTAAATCTGCGTGCAGCGAATTAAAACTACACTTAGATAAAAATGATTTTTCTTTATTGTGGCAGTACATAAATAGTCTACAACTAGAATTTTATAACAGCACTTCAAATAAGAGAACGTCTTCCTTCGAAATGTGTCAGCAGATGAATCCACAACTCTAATTTTACGTTGTGAACACAAAACAGGTTTAAATTAAATATGTATGCGACGAATTAAAACTACGCTCAGAAAATGAAAATGTTTTTTTTTTATTCTGGCAGCACATGCATAGTCTACAACAAAAATTGTAAAATTGCACTTCGATTAAGATAATGTTTTCCTTCGAAATGTGTCTGATAAAAACTGTGAATAGATCTATTTACACCGGCGAATTTTTCTCGAGATCGACTCAACAAGCACGACGGTTTGAGCACCCTGGTCTAGTGTTATAAAGCGCCTCACGAACCTTAGCGGCCAGACATTAAGCGGACCAAGGATCGAATCCTACGAAATCCATAAATTTTTTTTTTTTTTTTTGTGAAATCAATTTCCAATCTTCAAACCACTCCAAAGTGAACAGGCAAGAAAACACAAAAGAAAGCTACATCTAAAGACTCCGAAGAAAAAACACAAATATTAATACGATGACCAAATGTATAGGAAAAGGTGCCCTGAAATTCAACGACAAAAATATGGAAAAAATCATCCTTCACATTGATAAAAAAGTGCTTCGTAGTCTACCCACTCTTGTCTACTTCATTTTTTTTAAAGTTACACTTCCACCGCGTGTGAATTGCACACTCTGATTTTTTTGTAAAATTGCAAAAGCTAAAGCCATTTCAAGCAACGTTCCGATTCCTGATGGTGGCATTTTATCAGGAGACGATACTGAAAGAATTCACCACTCTATATCAAAATGTGTTGTTTTATAACCTCAACTTCGGTCTTTAAGGACATAACATGACAGTAGTATTTATGAATCAGAAGCTGTGTCGATTCTCTCGGCGAGTTTGATGAATGGTATTTTCCAACAACGCGAAGCACTGCCATAAATCAATCGTGACAGCTTCCCAAGTCTGTTGGAGTATTTTTTCAGCGTCGTGTTATATTTATTTTCCGCTTTTCCTACCGTACGCCAAGGTAAGAATAGACAGTCTTCCTGAACAGCTGTGCGATGGGCTCGTAGCGGCAGTACAGAGGAACCGGACTATTGAAAAAAATTAATTAACTTCTTCTTTTGATTATTGTACATAGTATTTTAACCCTTACGTTCTATCATTGTTTGATGATTACATCAGTATTTCCAGGTTTCCAACTTCCTAATTTTCCTCTACCCATCTCCTTCCCTTTCTCACTTCCTTCAACCGCACATGATACTCCATTTTTGAATCCCGTTGTCGGTTAGGAGCAGTTAAACGCTATTTTTCAACATAAGAATTATTCATGAAAATACAGTCGAATTGAGAACCTCCTACTTTTTGAAGTCGTTTAAAAATAGGTTAAAATTGTTTCAAATAAGTGTCTTGTTTGAACTTTGAACGGAGGAAACCTACTGATGTATGTGATATAGGAGTGCTGGTACCTACCCTGATGTATGGCAGTGAGGCATGGAACTGGCAAAGGAAGGATGAAAGTAGACTGAATACTGTAGAGATGAGATCCCTGAGGCGTATGTGTGGTAAAACCATGCACGATCGTGTGAGAAATGTGGAGATCCGCGAAGAATGCAAGGCTGATGTAAGCGTAATGAGTAAGATTAAGAAAGGGACGCTACGATGGTTTGGGCATGTAGAGAGAATGAACGAGGAAAGGAGTGTAAGGAGAATATATGACGCAAATGTGAATGGTAGAAGAAGTTGGGGACGCCCGAGGAAGACATGCACGACCAAGTGAATCAGATACTTGAGTCGGGCCATGTGAAAAGTCGGAATAATAGAAGAGTATGAGACGATGTTCGAATGTGAATGAGGCAAGGAGTGTGTGCCAAGATCGAGTTGTTTGGCGGTCCGTCCTCTCTGCCTGCCCCTGCGGGGAAACGGCGTGATGGTTATTTAGTTAGTTTTATTTGATCAATATTATGTATTTAAGGAGTACTGTAGGAGTAATCTTAGAATATGAACACTCACTACTAAATTATTATTTTTAAATTATGTATAGTTATGCACACTTGAAATGAAATAACACAAAACTGCGTTATACACCTATTACGTTATTGTAAAATTATTGTTATTAACAATGTATAAATAAATACTATTTACCGCGATTGTATTTCGAATTGGGCACGGCAAAGGAAAAAAAAAGAAAAAAAGTTTTCCTTTGTAAAATTGAAAAAGAAAATTCTTCGTCACGTCTCCATTCTAGGAATCTCCGCCGTTGGGCAGTTTCTTGTCAACGAAACCCAAATACTCCAGCCGATGTGTTCCTCTTCCACGTGGTCCCGGCGCGCAGCAGACGCTAGGAGCAGACTTATTTCCGACCGCCACGGCCCGCGGCTGACGGATGGTACCCACGTGCGTTCCACGCGGCCAGTACGTAAATACACAATACACACACTCTGAATAATTAAGATTCCCAACAAAAAGCTTGAAAATAATGGAAAAAGGGACCTAAAGTCCAATCAAAATTATTATTTTTGAAAAAGTCGTGTTTTTTCATATTCACTTTTTGACACAGCTGGGCCGGCTATTGGTTAATGGACAATTTCAAAGAAAATAAATATTTTTTAAGGTTTGTCTCCCCAGGAACTGGAGGGCAACAATGCTAAAAACTGAGCCAGATCTCAATTGGATGGAATTCTAGAAAAAAATGTGTTTTTTTTACATTAACTCCACACAGGAGGCCCTGAGGAAAATAATTTCCCTCAGGGCCTATGTCATCTTTGAAGATGCTGTGTGGAGGGTCTTCTTGAGGAAAGGAAGGAGTGAACATGGGTCTAAAGAGACCCATGTTGTAGGAGGGATGAAACACAGAGGCCGGCAAATCGTTCCACAGACGAGCCGTTGAACTCAAGAACGAGTCATAGAAACGACCCGTTCTCATGTGACTAATGTCAACCGTGTACAAATGTTGGGCGCGTGTTTGGCGTGTTTGGCGTGTTTCCCGACTATACACCGGTGCTGAGGGGATCAACGACGCTAGTTCCTAGGAGCATCTTCCATTGTAATAGCGGTAGAACAAGGACAACATTCACACCTGACGCTCATGCTCTAAAGATTGCAGTCCGTCTGTTAAGATGGGAGAATCTATCAAAAGGACCGCCCGTTTCTGCACAGAGTCAAGGGTTTTTAGTGTGTGCGAGTATGTAGGCATTAGTGCCACCAAAGTTGATGAAATGCATTGTCATCGGTAACGAGTTTATTTGCTGTGTTTCAGCTCGGTAAGTGGGAGTAATTTCCACTTCCAATATTCAATTTCATTTATTCGTACCATGAAGAAAACAAAATCGAAATTCAAATAGACGTTTATACAAATACCCTTTTTGTTGTTGTGAGGAGGTACCTACCTGATTTCAGTTGTAAGCATTTTTTATATGTTATTAGAAAAAAAAGTTCATTAAAGAGGTAAGTTAAACACTCTAGCCACGAAGCTCCTAAACACGTCTGGAACAATGAACATTGAGATTCGAGATCCAAATAGAAATAATTTATAGTCGTCTTCTTGTTTTGAGTCGGTACTTTCAGTAGAAAGACTTTTTTTTTGGAAGGCACATATTCACCTGTATACCTATGGTTAATTTTTTTTACTGAATAAATTTTTAAAATGTTAGGAACAATGAAAATTATTGGGAATCGGTTTTCAGTCTGAATTCGGAACTTTTTTGTTTGGACTTAGTACTTTTTCTTGGAAATGGGTATACCATACATTATACATTCATTTTATTTTAATATGATGTAATGGAAAATATTATGTGGTTCTGAAGATCTTGTAACGTTTGCATAACCATTTTTTCGGTGGAAATTACGTAGGTACGAGCATAATTTATTAATAACTAGCTGGTACCCGGCATGCGTTGCTATGCCATTTAATAAAGAAATTGTTTCTCCCTGCGTGTCCTTTCCCATTCGTCCCGTTCCCCTTCAGCCTCCCCTCCCTGTCCCGCGTCCCCTTTCCTTCTCGCTTTCCCACTCCACCTCCTCCACCTTCCCTCTCCCCATTCCACTCCCCCCTTCCCCCCCGAGTTCCCCTCCCCCTACTTGAGGTCCCCTCCCCTCTTCCGCATTCCATACATTCATTCCCGGTCCATTCAGTTTTCAAACAGCTCGCGTGCCACCTATTGCAATTTTTTTATACAAATTTCATAATGCCAGAGCTCACCAGTAGTTTTATATAAACCTTGTCCTGACAATAACGAACACAGAAAAAAAAAATTATCCTATTTGGTGCCGTCGTTTGGAAGTTATGCGCGTATATACATTTCGGCGATTCATTTTTATTTATATAGATATATACATAAAATTTATTATATAAATTGGTCAAAAATTTTAACTTTACTTTTTAAGACTGAAATATTTCAATTATTAATAAGAACTTTTATTTTAATATTTTCGCAAAGATATAATAAACAACAAATCGAATAATTCATTTTCTGAAAAAATGTCAGCTTTTCATTTAATGAGTCATGGTCAGTTAATGTTCCACTGTCTATTTTTTTAAGAACTTAATTTAATTTAATAATTTTTAATTAATAATGGGTATATCCGTAAATTAACTGGTAAAATTCTAAACAAAAAAAATATAAGAATAAGTTTCATAAGTCATATATTTAGCCTGTACAAAAAATCAGGAAAGAAAATAAGGAAGGATTTGCTGGCCGCTGTGTTTCCACCCTCCTCCAACATGGGTCTCAAGACGATGTTTACTCCTTCCTATCCCTCCACACAGCATCCCCAGAGACACTGGCCCCGAGGTAAATTATTTTCTTCAAGGCCTTTTTGTGTGAATGTTAAAAATAAACTCGGAAACAAATCGGAAAATCTTTCACCAAATTGAATATGATTCAACCTAAGTAACGATGTTGAAACTTTCATTTAGCTCCCCGGGATGACTACTTCCATCTGGTCACAGATTTACAAAAATAATATCAGAAGTGAGGAGTATTTTTATACGAGTGTAATGTTATGGGGTATTGACAGATTGCACCAAATGTTACCACCGTTTAAAATATGCCGACACCGCTACTGAAATAAACTCGTGTAGGCACGACCTCTTACAATATTGGCACGTGTGTTAGTTTTTTGAAATCAACAATTCTATAAACTTTATAAAAGATAACTCCAGTCCTATTTTTTTAATGAATAATGACGATCTAACTTAAATAACTGCATTTTTATTTTTATTTTTAGAGTTAGTTTTAATATTTAAAATAAATGTCAAAGTTTTAATTTTTCAAGATCCCCGAAAACCACCGTATGTATGGTGAATCGTGTGACGTCATCACTCCTGAAAAAATAGTATAGGATTGGGCAATTAGCTGATCAATTGCCGCCATTTTGAATTCCATTGTTCGAAGTATTCTTCCTAGAAGTAGCATTGCTAATTTTTTTGTGCAGTAGTTTTTGAATATTTTCAATAATAGAGATAAACTAATAAGAGATACCTTTATTTTTGAAACATTATTTAGGCCTAAATAATGTTTCAATAAACACAACAACTAAATCTCTATTAACAGTATGTAAATAAACACGAATAAATTAATACGATGGCTTGTGTCATATCATACATTCCCATACAATGACTTTACGGTAACGTCAGAACACGTCGAACAAGGCGATGCGATGGACCGATAGAATTCGGTTGGAGAGATCAAAAGGCCTCCCTCAACCAGTCACCTAATCCCGACCGCCACACTGTGGGTGGGCAAAAGTATCCGCCGCCAAGACCTAGATAAACCTCACCCCGTGAACCCGTGCACCCCTGATAAGTCACCAAACTTACCGAACCACTTGAGGGATTTCGCTTTTTGTATTTTCAAATTGTCGTACACCTTACCTACATCTTGACGGGACACAGCAATATCTACGGCAAACACCCAGGCATCGTGCGTTCAATAACTCTCGGCAGGTTAAGTCCTTCATCAAGGCAAAACAATATGTTACGCTTTCTGTTATGGCAGTAGGAGATTTTAATATATTATTAGGTCATCCGTAATGTAATCTTAGTTTTTTTTAGATGCACGTTGTAAGATAAGGACTTCCACGTACATTGATGTTAAGTTTGCACATCAAATTTAAAAAAAAAGTTTGCCAAGTGACAATATATGTGTAATGGTGATTGGACTACTCAGAATGAAACCTTCAAAGAACCTCCTTTGAAAAGTCATTAAAGGTCATGAAAAAAAAATGGTTAAATATATTAAGGTGAAAAAATATGAAAACATGAAAAAATAATTTCAAAATAGCCCATAACCCTGTTATGGGCTATTTTGAAATTATTTTTTCATGGCTTTTAATTAGTTTTTAAAGATGTGTTGAGTTTAATGGATTCTGAGTTGGCGTAGAATCATGTGTAATATAATATAGGTAGGTATATATGTTTATACGAGTACATACACAATTTATTATTGAACTTATGATAACAACAACAACTTCTGGCAACCAAACTTTACAACATCCTTCCTCCAAGTTTGAAAAAGATAGAAAAGATAAATAAGTTTAAGGAAAAAATCAAAACATGGGTGAAATAAATGAATGCAGACATACTAGAGGATGTATTAAAAACATCATAGAATCTAAATAACGAAAATCAAAGAAATCTACCAGTCCGCCTCAGCACAGGACCACCTAGTGAGGAGGACTAAGAACAAACAGATGAAATATTTATATACATTATCATATCTTGTAATTCTCATCAAACCTGTAATTAAATCGTCACTAATTAAAAAAAAATAGTTACCCAAATAAATAAATTAATCAAAATAAAAATTATGTTGCTTAAAAGATCAGCAAAAAAATCATAAATTGAATATTCGAAAAAATGTAAGCAACCCATAACTGACTTTCAGATTTCCACCCCTTTGAATAATACCCCATAAAGCCATTTTCTCCCGCTCTGGGAGGCTCTGTACCGGAAACCCCTCGCGAACCGCCCCGACAGGCATCGATCGCCGGCGGCCATTTTGAATTTCCCGCCAATAGAAAACCCCGTTGCTAGGCGACGTTTTCACTAGGGGTTGCTAAGGCCGGGTAGATTCAGGTGCTTAACAAGGCCTTGGGGAGGTTAAACTATGAATATTCCGGCTTTTAGGCTGGCGGGAAATGCACTCTGAATGTGAATAAGGCTTCGATGATCAATAGCTTGCATTTAATTTTGGAAAAGCCATGCATTGTACTCGCACATCCAATTTTGTATTGTATGTATTTTCCATTATCCACAGCCCATGAAGCGAATGTTTATTTTTAATAAATGAACGGTTTTGGATTTGGGAAAATTTTGAAACATTGATTGACTTTTGTATCAAGGCACACACCTCTACCAGTATGCTTTAAGTTAATGTAAAGATAATAATTCTTAGAAAGCTTGTCTATATGTATACAAATCTATCTATCTATCTATCTATATAAATAAAAATAAATCGCCGAAATGTATGTACGCGCATAACTTCCGAACGACTGCACCAAATTGGATTATTCTTTTTTTTGTGTTCGTTATGGTCAGGACAAGGTTTGTATAAAACTACTGGTGAGCTCTGGCATTACGAAATTTGTATAAAAAATTGCAATAGGTGTCACCCGAGCTGTTTGAAAACTCAATGTACCGGGACTGAATGAATGTAATGCGGTAGGGTGGAACTCGGGAGGAGGGTTCGCGGGACGGGGGAAACGGGCGAGGGGAGTGGGGAGAGGAAAGGCGTTGTGGGAACGCGAGAGGAAGAAGGGGACGCGGGAGAGGAAGGGGAGGCGGAAAGGGAACTGAACGAGTGGGAAAGGACACGCAGGGAGAAACAATTTCTTTATTAAATGGCATAGCAACGCACGCCGGGAACCAGCTATTTGAAAAAAATCGAATTCTGGGCAGAAATTGACTGCCAATTGGTATTTGTGTTTGAATTACCACACTAATTAAGGGAAAATATCTCTTATTTCGGACACACCAGACACGCCACAGAACACTTCTACCAGTTTATCTTTGAGTGTGCTTACATTTAACACTTACAGAGAGTTATTTTGAAACACTTATGATCCTAGAAACCGCAAACACGTTCATATTGATAGAACTAGTAAAACGAAATGGTAGGCTGATGCGATAGAACGCCACTTAATTCAATATTTACATGCACACACTTCTTGCTTTATTTATATTCATCGTTTTTACAGCCATGATCATAATTCAAACGTGATTTAATGTAGTAGCTAAACTGGAGTATGCTAGCGGTGTGTGGACTCCGCACCAAGCTAAATACGTTAATATGATAGAACAAATCCAGAAAAAAATCCTTAGGTATATCTACATGCGGATATATGGAGCTTATCCGAGGTTCATGCACCATGCAGAATTACTTGAGGCAACAAATGGATTTTGCTTAGAAACTAGACGTTATGCAAATCTTGCAATTCTTAGTTTTAACATAATGCATAACCGTATTGACGGCCTGTTCCTCTGCGATTGCTATAGCTTGTATGTGCCTGAAAATTTCATCCGTAGTCGTCGACACGACTTATTCAAAGTACCATACGATAGAACAGATGTTCTACCACAGCATAGCATGACAAGAGGAATGGTGCTGTTGAACGAAATATCGGAAACACTAGATTATCGGAAACAATCTTCTTTAGATAGCCTCAAGATTTATTTGCATAATTTTCCTAGGTGTCCAGACTGTCAAAATGAGAAAATTGTACGGTAATTGGATAATTAATCTGTTGTACAATTTAAAAAAATAAAAAAATAAAAGAAAAAAAATTAAATTAAAAAACCTTAATATGCATACAAATTCGTCACCTTGGTTGGACAGGTTTCTGACTTCACTTAACCGTGTTCTGGGTATGAGGTGTCAAAGTTTGCAAAGATGATATTTTGGTTATAGAAATGAGCCAAACAGTTTTGCATTTAAAGGTCAATTTTGAAAAAAAAATGACGGTTAGAACCTTGTCCAAATACGAGTTGTCGAAATAGTAAATGGTTTTTGTAAACTAAAAAAAAAAATAATTCTTGCATCTTTCAATGATAAACATGATATACGGAATTTAAGAAATTCTGAAGATAAATGAATGAAAATATTTTCAAAGCATGCTTAATATTTGTAGCCTTGGCACAGTCCGCAATTCTTAAGACTAATCACTGAAAAGTAAACCGTAGCTTCGAGTATTTAAAGTCATTCACGCCATCAAAATAAAGACGACAAAACACAAATGTAAAAAAACAAGGTGGTCATAATATTGAAGAACGTGTCCGACAGAAAGGGAAATATAATTTTAAAGCATGTTTGAAATCCAAGAAACGAAAAAAATTCCTGTAATTTAATATTATTACGAGGTGGAATGCTTACCTACCTATTTTGTGAAAAGTCTAACTTTCTTCGAAGTATTCATAAATGCATTCTGTTTAGTTTAACCAGTGTAGTCAACCTGACTTCCGACAGGTAAAAATGAACCTGTCTGACGGGGCTGTATTGTTTAATTGTTTTTAGAGTTTAAGAAAGCAAACCGTGCCTTTACTTGGTATCTCTGTAAATTGTAAACGCTATTTTACCCTCGGCCTTGACGTGATTTTTCACCAGAACGGTGCTAAACAAATAATTAATATTATTATTACCAGATTTCGTCGTGTAATTTTTACACATTAATAATAACGCCTGTATTGCATGGATTTGACTTTGTATTTCTTAATAATATAATAACAACAGGCCTATCCCAATGTGAAAACGATGTGCATACACATTTTATATTCCCAAAGGCTGTCTGTCAGGTAAATCTTACTCACGACTTGCTAGAATAACAGAAAATGGGGTAAAAATGCATATGGTAAGATAATATTGTTAATTCTAAAATTTGAAATATGAAATTGACAAATATGACGTTTTGACAGAAGGTGGCAATACCGAAATTGGTTAACGCGCACGTCCCGGTTAGACGAGAGGTCTGGGTTCGAGTCCCAGTTGTGACCATTGTCTTTTTCGATTTTTCTATGTCTTATTCTCTTTCATATTTTCGTTTTGATCATTATTTATCTCCTTCTTCAATAAAAATGCATATTTGTCTAATTTCTACATCGTCTTTTCTCAGATTGTCTCAAGGCTAATTACAAATTGTCTTTTTCTATTTTCTGTGTCTTGTTCTCTTTCATATTTTCGTTTAGATTATTATTGTTATCGTTTTCTTCAATAAAAATGTATATTTGTCTAATTTCAACATCGCCTTTTCTCAGATTGTCTTAAGGGCCAATTACAAATAAAAAAAATGTGTAAGGTGTAATTAGATCCACCCACAAATTAAGTGCTTTTTGCGAATAAATACATAAAAATAACTTTGAATATGAGTGCGGTTCTAAGAATTTTTTTGGTCTAGTATAATTCACGCATTAGCTAAACCTCTTGCCAATGCTCAAATTATTTGCAAATAGCCTTTATTTAAAATTGGACAGCGCTCTTGGGGTAATTTTTTTTTCAAAAACCGTGCTATGCAAATATTACAAATCATTCAAATATTCTAATTATCATTACTGTTAAATAAATATGATTATCATATTATGTACTAATTCCGCAGAAGTCATGAGATGATAACAATTACGATGACTTCACTTTGTGTAAACCACTAAAAAATCATTTTTTTTTACTTTGATTACACACGGGATACCCCGAGGAAAATAACTCCCCCAGGGCCTACGTCATCTGTGTGGAGGTCTTTTCAGAAAAGGAAGGAAAGGAAGTTCTGGGAAGGAAAAAGGTAAGAGGGGTGAATGGGGATCTGGATGTCAGTGTGTCCAGGAGTAACGGATAAATGAATCCAACCCTTCCAGTGGGGTGCAAGGCAATGTTCCGAAAGAGTCCTGCTGGAAAGATCAAAAGGTCTTCTCAACCAGTTTCTTCCGATTTGACCTGCAAATGCAGTTGGTGGGTGGACGCACCCGCCGCCAAGACCCGGACAAACCTCATCCCAAAACCCGGGCACCCCTGCTAAGTCAAAAAACGTAGCGAACCACTTAAGTGACCTGTGGCAGAGATGTTGGTTATCCAATAAATGGTTCCCAGGGCGGAGGTACCCGCCTCGTAAATTATAATCACTGATACGTAGGTATTAACACCAACACAACTATTCATATAAACCCCATGCGTCCATAGAAAATAACTTTGGCGATTGCCAATATGATATGGTTTTCTTAGTGGGAAGAATAATGTACACATAGGTATATTGTAGGCAGCTGCTTTTGTATAGAATTTCTCTCAAGTGTGTAAAATATTATTTATGACATAAGCCTTTCAGTTTTACCAATTATTTTGTATGAAAATACATGCATCACTTCAGAATATTATTCTAAGACTCGTGGGACGAATCAACGGCGACGTTTACTAGACAAAATATCCACACAACTTGTGCAGGTACGTGCTTCAATGCTCACCTGTAAAATACCTGCTAATGCAAACAAAGCACATTCTCGTAAAACTTACTATTACCTGTCAGGTGCATTGTATCTCTTTTCCTAGGAAATGCACAATTCTTACATCCTCAGCGGCACAGCATC
Source organism: Limnephilus marmoratus (assembly GCA_917880885.1). NCBI lineage: Eukaryota > Metazoa > Arthropoda > Insecta > Trichoptera > Limnephilidae > Limnephilus > Limnephilus marmoratus. Next base: position 27,534,670 of record OU862916.1, read on the forward strand.
CAGTAACAAGTTCACTAACAGACGAAAGCCAGTAGAACAATGGTTGTTTAAAAGTTACAACCGAGTTCTGTTTACTGTTTGTTTTACCTCATTGTTGGGATATTTTAGTTTAAAGTTCTCAGTCTATTATATTAGTAACCTTCTGGGTAAAAAGGGGTAGATAAAACACCTCGCCCGTTGTAGCTGTACCATTTTACCATTACTACCTCATAGCAATTTACATTGGTATGAAATCACACCTATTAGTGGGAAAGCTAAAATATTGATGATTTATTTCCAGAATGGCTAGATATTCTCAATTTCGCCATATTGAGAGACAACCATTCGGAATCAAAACTTTGCTTGAAATGGCTTTAGTTGTGTTTGATGACAGATCTTAATCTCAAGATATTACACAACCTTCCTCTTTCCCATAGCTTTCTCTTCCTCACTCCATTCTGACTCGCAACACTACCCAAATTGGTGATAACTTAGTCCCACTGTTTCCGGAGGGTCTGGAGCAGTTGGGACTCTTTTGCGGCATTCATATATATGAAAAGAGATTTTCCTCTTTGACGTAAGAGGAACGGCTGCAAGGCCTTTTTCATACAAAACTTGAATTCAGATTTGAGGCGAAAATACTCATATTATCAAAAGTCATAGAAAATATCTAGTATGAATATAAAAAAAGTATATCTAGCCGCCCCGGAAACCATTTATTGGATAACCAACACCTCTGCCATAGGTCACCCCAAATGTTCGTTTGGTGACTCTGCAGGTGTGTCCGGGTTCATGGGGTGAGGTTTGTCCAGGTCTTTGTGGCCGATGCATCTGCATCTGTTTGAGGGGTCTTTTGTCCTCTCCATCCAGAATCCCTCGACTCATCGCCTTGCACCGCAGTTGGAGAAATGGATTCATACATCCGTCACTCCTGGATACACTGACCTTCAGATTCCTACCCATTCCTCATACCTATTTCCTTCCCAGAACTTACTCTCCTTCCTTTCCTTAAAAAATTCTCCACACAGCATCCCTTAAGATGACATAGGCCCTCCAGGGAAATATTTTTCCTCAGGGCCTCCTATCTGGAGCTAAAGTAAAAATAAAAAAAAATCTCAATACTCCGACGCATTGGTAGGTACCTGATAAAAGTTTGAGCCAGACAAAAAGTTATATTAAACTGTGGGTAAATTACATATTAAAAACATGTTGATAAACCCCGATTATACAAATGAAAGCGGTAATTACAGCTATTTGTTTTAATTTATCGAACTCTTGACGCCTGGCTACAAACCTGAAACCCTGTAACACCCCACCACAAACCGGTCAATTAAATGTTTAGCCTGTTTGCTCTTCGTGGCGACAGGAAAAAAACTTCCAACATCGTCGGGATGACCAAAGCCGGGCTCTCGGGTCTCGTGGTGACCATACAAGGCACATCCTCTCTGCGGAATATGGAGCGGCGCCAGATGGATGCTGTGAAGATGAGAAACCCTGAGTGACCCTGGTCCATAATAGGGATGCAAGCTTCAAATAACAAAAACACATCTCGTTTAACTGGAAGTGGTTGCGAGTGACTTTAGTCTCCATCATTAAAACATGTGTATTTACTTTATATACCAAACACCAATGATTGCCCGAGAGTCCCATGTACAGGGTAGGACACTTGGGACATAAATGAAATGCTAAATATAGAAAGACCCGAAAAATTTGAGCACTAAAGTGTAACAAAAGCGTCATATTGATGATTTTTGTTAAACTGAGAGTGATTTCGCTGGTAACCAAATTCCGGGCTCGTTTTCATTTGTGCTCGATCTTCAACCATTTAGCCTCCTTTTACAAGCATGACATTAATCAATAGATTGCAGTCATTTGATGGTAAAAATTAAAAATTTGACTCAATATCTGCATGTATGGTACGTAATCAAGGTTCGTTGAAAATGCGTTTACCAAGTGTGCGTTTAATCGAGGGGGTGGAGCGGTGATTGGCTAAAATGACGTACCTTGAAGTCCATGTTCCACTGGGAGATTCGAATTAACTGCATTAAAAAAGTGGCAGCGTTTTACTTCAAGCTACGTCACGCGTTCAAAATTTCGAAACTGACCCGACGAGTTTTTTTTTCGAAAAAGGCCCGTATGAGCTAACGAACCTTGGTACGTAATTCCAAAAATTAATTCGGTATGAAGTATGAACATTCACATTTCGTCGAAAAATTTGGTAGGGCAAAAAAATACCAAAACGAAAGGTACCGTGGAGCGCGTTTTCAAGTCCCATTGTTAAATAATATCCTCTTCTTCTCTTACCTATAAACCAATTCGTAGAGCCAAAATAAATCTCCACTACGCTTCTGATCTAGTTAAAAGGATGCTTGATTTTTATACAAGACACGTTTTAACTACGAATCACGATGTTATATACATTGTAAACATGGCCTTAGCAAGTACTTTTACCAAAAAAATCATTAATTCTCTTCCACAATCAGTTATTTATATTATCTTATAACTTACTAGCAGACCCGACCACACGTTACTGTGGCTAACGAAACAGAACGCCATTACCCAACCTTTATAAAATCCACACCACCGGCTTGCCTGCTGCCCGCTGCCCGCTGCCTGAATTGAATATTTGAATTTCTCGGTTTTTATCTAGGTACTATAATAACCGTGTATTATACATATAAACCTTCCTCTTGAATCATTCTATCTATTGGTGAAAACCGCATGAAAATCCGTTGCGTAGTTTAAAAGATCAATGCGCAAATACATTTTGAGCGACTTCATTTTATAACAATTATTACGAGCTATCGCCACTAATTATACAATACTTGCAATGCAACACTGGATATTTGAAAAGGGAAAATCAAATACCTACTTACTCTAGGACATCTATTTTCCAATTTCTTCCATAGAACGAATTTCAAGTGAATATAGTACGGCCCGCCAGCCGTTATAAATCGCACAAAATATGTTTTCCTTGAATTTCTCGGCTTTTCTATAATATAATTTACACGTGTTATACATATAAACATTCCTCTTCAATCACTCTATCTATTGGTGAAAACCGTATAAAAATCCGTTGCGTAGTTTAAAAGATTAACGCGCACATACATTTTTAGCGTCTTCATTTTTTACTATGTAATGATGAAGATGATGATAATTAAGACACCAAGGGACCAAAATTCTCTGTCCCACCTTTGGTGCAAACACTGCAAACTGCAACGCAGTTTTAACAAAAAAGTGGTTTAATTAATCGCAAAACACATAGTTTTTAGAAACGTTTTCAATTCTAGCGTTAAATATTGATCTCGAAGTAAGTGACCTTATCACAGAAGATTATGTTAGCTCTCCATAGATTAAATCGTTGGTCAGGTTATAAGTTTTAGTAATAATGCATACCTAACTAGAAAAATAAAAACATATTGTTTGCTATTTCACCCCACGTTCGCTTAAATTAATTAACCCATAAATGTCATGCATTTATGTAATCCGATAAAATCTATTCATAATATGCAATCTTCTTACTTAGAGTTATTTCTACAGCCGGCGGTTTTAACATACTTTCATTAGAACCTCAACTTATGTTATTATCATCAAACCATGCAATTTAAATTGCATATATTAAATTTACACTTGTATTAAAGATTGAAAACGATATATATTCTTATTTAGAACATTATCTTGCCTTATAAAATAAAATAATATTTATAACGAATATGAACGGCTACGAGAAGGATACATTAAAGTAGTTGGTCTTTATACATTGGTAACTACTTTACAACCTTATTATTTACCCCGATACAGGCGAAACCTAGTGGGGTTCATAATTACTTATTAAAAATGTATTTAAACTGTGAAGAAGCAATAAATAAATAAATGAATAAAAATAAATAAATTATTACAAAAAGAATCGACAAAACAAGAATCGACAAACGACAAAACAGAATATTACAATACATTATTACAAAAATGAAGACAATTGAGAATGTGAGATAGGTGGGAACTTACGTACCAATCTTACTTATGTATGATTATCAATCTTAATTAATATATCGAAGTTGTAAGTCTAAGTGATAGTGTAGGTATAGGTTAAATGGGTAAATTAAGTTGTAAAGCGGTGTTGTTTTCCTGGAGGTGTTTTTCTTACGAAAAAAATAAGAAAATAGAACTGATCCAAACATTATTATTGCAATTTTCGAGATGGGACATGATTTGAATACAGAAAAATCGATTATTATTTTTATAGATTTCAGTATTTTGATACCCAATGTTAGCGATAGTTTTCTTTAGTAATTACTAGCGATAGTTACTCCCTTGAGATTAAGAGTGGTTCTATATTTTTTTATGAAACCCAACGAGAAGATCGAACCAAAACGAATAAATTCAATAAGGCTTTTAAAAATAGCATTTTTTAAATGAAGTCACATGTTAGTAGTTAAAATAGTATATATCTACGTAGGCATGGTTTTATAAAAAAAATATTTTTTAATTAACCTAACATAACCCAAGCACTTTACCTAAATGTTTCATAACGCTTATGGATTTCATTCGTTTTGTGCTCCGATTGTCATACGGGATCGGAGGAACCCAGATTTTGGACTTCCGCACAATAAGGGTGCCTACCTACACGGAAAACAAGTGTCAAGCGCTTTATCGTCGGTCCGTTGCTAACCACCGATCGTATCGTGACATTTCGCTGTACGCCGAAGTGTTAATTCATCATATCGTTACATAAAGTGTAAACCTTATCGTTTTTATCGTATACTTTGTGTGAACTTGACGTGACTCAGAATTCTATCGTCTATTATCAAATAGAACAATCTCGAGCGCTTATGGACATCTATGACTGTCACCAAGCTAGAAGACACAACAACCGTAAGTACCACTTAATTGTGATATACCTTTCTTGTTTGGTGGTTGGGCATAACTTATCGAAATCCATAAGCATCTTAGCAAGAGTAGCCGCAAGGTTACCCTCATCCCCATGCCCCGTGCATGATACATCTAAGTAGGCATGGTTTTATAAAAAAGATATTTTTAAATTAACCTAACATAACCCAAGCACTTTACCAACTGGTATGTATTAGTTATGCCTGGGTAAATACAAAATTGTTATTTTAATATGCACGTCACCTCAACAATTCAATAATGTAATCAAAGCGCGTCGGTATAAATAATTTTATTTTATTAAATTAGAAAGGAAATGTATTCAAATAGTCTTAACGTAACTATAATGTTAATTATTGTCCACTGGGGCCCATGTTTGAGTGTTTTTGTGACCGATGCCCATGTATAAATATCTCCATTGCTTATTAGTCTGGACGGGTGCCTAGTGGCGCCGCGGTGGCGGGTGTCGAGACAATACTTTACTTAGTCGGTGCCTACTGCCTACCTGGTTCCCGCCTCCTGGACACCGGGCACGTAGGTGGCTGATTATTTGATGGACTGCCCATAGATCCGTTGGCACTGATATTACAATCATGGCGCTTTGTTCTAATGTCTTTGTTGAAGTTTGAATACAGTCAATATACTGACAAATTTGTTGGAGCGGAGATACTATACAATGCGTAGATTAGGAAAATATATATGGACCTCCGTGGTAGAGCGGTAGATAGGTGCCTACTGAACCACGAAATCGAGAGGACATTTACCTGTATTTGAGGCCCGGTAGTGATCATTAGAAAAGATGCAGAAGATGGTTTGGAAGGGAGGTACGTAAATACGAAAGCTAGAGGGAGTGCGCTAATAAAAAAAAAGATTATAATTTAGCGAAAAATATTTAACAAAATGCGGTTGGTTTAAAATAGAGCAAAAATATCTTGACAAAATGTCTCAAGTAACATTTAACGCACTGTGACTTTTTTCATAACTTTATCATGTTAAATAATAGAACAAAATGTATTTTCAATAATTTTCGTAGCACGCTTTGCGATTTTTTCTATCGGGAGAATTTCATATAATTGCCGTTCCGGCTCGGCAAATGTATTGCCTATCTTAAAAATAACTTATATTTTTTTAAGAACTTAAAATTTGTGTTAATGATCAGATCTTAATAGATAGGTACTTGCTAGACATCATCTTCTCCTTTTTATACATTTAACAGCCTCACACCCTGCCGTCTCCGTGGAGTTGGGACTATTGAATTGTGTTAACGTAACACAAAAATTTCGAATGAATAGTGCTGAAATCTCGATTCAACAAAAAAATCGAAAAAATAGCATTCTAGAGAGGCAGATACTTTCTGTATCGCATTAGGGTACGATCAGGTACAAAGCGGGTTTCGGTTTTCTGATTAGTCGGCGCATGGGCGGCCGACTGGCGCAGGCGTGCTGACAAGAATGTTTGTATGTCAACGTATCAGGCCAAACATAGTGAAGGCAGGTTCAGATTTATGTCCGCGCGAGGCGGCGCCGATAAGCTTTACCGGAATGAATTCTTAATTCCTGCTCGCCGGTGACGCCGGTCAGAATCTGATATCAAAATGAGCGACCTGTTAATTGCCGCTATTTTCAATCAATCGCCAATCTGGGATAAAAGAAATACATTCCATACCACCAGAAATGTTGTTGACAAGTGATGGAATGAAATCAAAAAGATAAAATTTTGAAATAACCTCAAATTTCACAAGTGAATTTCTTTCAGGCACGTACTTAACATATTATCATGTTCTCCTGAGGTTTTTTTTTCATATTTAAAGATACCAATTACCAAATACCATTGTTTTATTCCTTAATTTTAAGAAAGGATTCTCCAAGAGTAAATAATCGTCGTCTACGAACTCGACATTTCGTAAAACTGACAGCTGCTGTCAGGCTACCGCGCAGGTAGCGCAAGTTTTATCCGCGTTCTGTTTGTCCACATCTCGGCGTCAACTGCCGCCGGTGGAACAGGGCACTGAACGCCGTTAATCTGAAAACCGAAACCCGCTTTGTACCTGATCGTACCCTTAGTATCGGATTCAACCAGCACTCAGAATTTCTTGACTAGATCTGAAGGCCATTCCTCCCTTTTTCCTTCAAGCTAACAGCATTTTGATCCATTAAAAAATGTCGTCGTCCAATTTTTAATTCGTTAAGTGAATCGACTATTTACTCGAGTGAATTAAATTAAGTATTTTAGATTCTAAACACTCGAAAGATTCTTAAATCAATTATCTTAGAATGTAATCGAATGCTGAAATAATCGAAATTTTCGACAATATGCCTCGATTATTCCCATCACTATTTTAAATACCGACAAATCATATTTAGGTATTCCCAGCGAACGCAAATCGATTCTTAGATTTTCTCGGCCATTTGCTGTTTTGAATCTGATCTTATTAATAACGCTTTTGACCCGCATTTGTCTTCTTACCTCACCTGTCCACATTATGCAGCAAGAAAAGACATTGACATATTGTAAGGTACGTAATCTCTACTGTAATTCTATGTAACACGGAGCTTGAAATAGAATAAGTCCATTGCAAACGATTTGTCAAACTCGACTACAGTTTGTATTATTTATAGATAACTAATATTTAACATCCTTTGGTACATGATATTTATTGTACACTCTTAAGAAATAACGGAATAGAGACTTTATTTATAGAATATGAACAATTATTACTACACATGAAACAACATAATTCAATTTATTTTTATTTTTTTTGGAAAACATTGCTTACACATTTTGACTTTGATATTGCGCGTTTACTTGATTACTTCTGGTTTCATCAAATGCGGCGTGTTTTTTTTTTTATTTAAAAAAAATCAAATTTAATGTAAAAAAAACTTGCCTAAAATCTTTTTTTAAAATTTCGTTTTATTTACAAAATTCCGCCAAACTTACAAATTGCTTACCTTATAAGCATAGATTAAATTATGGTAACAACGTCTCTTCTAATCCTTCGTTGTGCTATAGTATCAGGAATACCAACATCACAAAAAGACAGAAATTATTAGAAATGGCCGATATCTCGTACGACGAAAGCAAATTTCTAATTCAATATTTTTCATCGCCCTGAATGTAAACAGTTGTCTTTTATAGTGTTAGGTGATCAAAAAGTTTTTCTATAAAACAGTTGCATGCAAGTCCACTGGTTTTTTGAAAAAAATAATTTAATACATCATAAAATAATTTTGTGATAAAATTGATAAATAAACACAATTAAAGAAAGAAAAAATAAAGAAATGAGAATTAATGAAAGATTATATATAAATCTAACTATATTATATTTTCTACTTTATCAAGTATTTTGTAATGATATTAAATACACAATGTAGATAATACTACATATGACGTACTAAAAATAAGATAAAGTAGTGCCAGCGAGAGATCGTACGTGACATCTAGTATCTTCTTTTACGTTTTCAAACAAGACGTCAGAGAAGGAAGAGGACGAACTCTCGCTGGGACTAGTTTGAAATAAAATCGAAACATTCGTTTGCACGTTAAGTAGGTACTTCTTACGCTTTAACTTTTAATTATTTTATTTAATTTTTGCTACCTTTTATTCACAGAAACCTAAAAAATATATTACGAACTTAATGAACCCCACGGACATATGAATATGGATGGACCCGCCTTAAGTGATAAAAACGTATTATTTCCCCCTCCCCATGGAGCCAGCTGGAGCTCCTCTTTGGAGCCAGCTCGCTCCATGGGGAGGGGAGAGAGCTTCGCTTGAATCTAAAATATGTGACCTCATCATTCTTGTCCTGACCAGCGCGGAACTAACATCCATACATTTTACGAAATAACACGCCAAAAACGGTAGCTTGTGCTATACATTATACCCACATATTATATGGACGTAGCGAATGTGGGCGGTTCTCCAGTGTGCTCGTCGCTGGTTACAGGGATAAGTAAATTATGAAACATTTATAAAAGTGTCTTAACTAAACACGGCAACAAAATATTGCTATTGATTAGGGGCGAATATTTTCGGGGCGAGCATTTGGCCTTCGCAAATATGTTATTAACGTGGCAAGCAATCCGCGCTCCCATGTAAAAAGGTCTATTCATTCAAAGCAGATTTTGCTTTTAAGAACTAAATGGTGGTATTACAATTCGAGATGCCGATATACTGTCAGATCGATTTTTTAACGGGTCACAGTCATCTTTCCTCTCTTCGCCCCCCATAGTTTGGCTTTTCCCCTCATCTGTATCTTCTGGTCTATTGAATTTGGATGTCTATGAAGTACCCACTAAATGAACTTTATTTCTGTTGCCGTCGCTTTTACCAATACAAATGTAAAGAGGGAGAATGTCAGAATGCGAAAAATTAATATGTGACCTAAGTACTAAGTATGACAAACTATTGATAATACAGTTTCTTTTATTTATAAATATATATTCCTTTAATAATAGAAATTTAAAAAAATATATTAATATTTTTAAACGTTTACATATTCAACAAAATAATAATAGCGTGTTACTCTCATCAGGAATGTATTAACCAATTTTCTCAACTTTGTGACACTAATTTTATTACCTGTTTTTAAAAGTATACAAATTAGTTTATGAAGTGAAAACGTATTTCAAGAACTGAAATCTGTATCGAAAAAAGTGTACAAAATTGTTCACGTGTTTATAAATTAAGCTCTGCTCAAAATTAAACCCGCCTATCTAATCTCATTCAGAGACTGCCTCTCATATTCTTTGAAAGTAATAAATCATTAATTTTTTCACGGTTTTAACCCATCATTTATCGATTCAACAATTTTCTAATGCGTCTGAATAATATTATAATATGCTGAAATCAAGCAGAACGTATCTAAAAAGTAAATTATAGGCAATATTGCTGGTTATAATCTCTCTCGCACGTCTGCACAGCTCTCAGTGGCATGACCAGATAATAATAATAATAATATTTGGATGATTTATATAGCGCCGTTTTTGTGAAAAATCACCTCAAGGGCGCTGTACAAACTTATAATACATTTCTAAAATCTAAAAAACTACAAGCTAGACAAACAATTAAAAACAACTTATGGCTAAAAATTGCATACGCCGGTTCATTGATCACCGATACGAAAATATGTGTACAATATTTTGACCAATGAACGCGATGCTGCCTAAAATTTAATGAAAACAGGACCATACTTACCTGAGAGGTCGCTTGAAATTAACACTGTATATTGTCCATTAAAAGAAATTTAGATAGAGTTCGCACGCAGAGGACATTATTGTGAACACATGTTATTTAATCCTGAGAAATATTTTAATATTATTATGTAATGTATTCTTTGACGAGTGTATTTTGGAAAGTAAAAGCAACATGTAAAGGTGGGTGGTGCAGTAGTACCTATAAGGATTTGATCTTTCTAAATGTGGTTCGTCAAGAGACAGATTGATGTGTAAGGAATCGAGTAATTTTAATTCAGTAAGAAAAGTGTGATTAAGACATAGCACAGACAATACAAGTATGATACTCTCAAATAGGTATATTTAAATTACGGGTATGAGAGCCCAAAAAGGAAGGTTTTTAGTTTGGACCTAAACTCTGTTGGGCTTGTTATGCATCTTAATTCCGGAGGGAGTCTATTCCAAGCCTTAGGCCCAGATACTCCGAAAGCACGATCTCCAAACATAGTATTTGGCTTTCGTTTAGGTTCTATTAGTCTGCCTTTAGCAGATGAAGTTGCTGATCTAAGGGTTAATTGTCTCGGACCGGTATTTTCCGGGACGCATAATTCGGAGATGTAAGGTGGGGCCATTTCGTTGATTGATTTAAAAACCATCCCTATGTAACACTACGAAATAATGCAAATTCATGTGTTTTTAGTATGAAAATTTTACCTCTTTGAAGTACGAGTATTTTAGATGCCCTAATTAAATACTGCAAATAAAACACATCTTTGCCTTTAAAACGATCGAGCATTAGTTTGTTAAGACTTTTTATGAGCCCAGAAACAAATTAAATATCTGGCCTATAAAAACTGCTTTAAAGTTCAATATCTTCTACTTATGAACCCCTTAAGTAAGTCTAAAGTCATGATGTTTGAAAGAGAGTGTACGAAAACAGTATGCAATATAGTTGTGAATGATGAATACTTGGAGCAGGTGGATGAGTTTGTTTATTTGGGAAGTATGTTTACGAGAGATGGGAAGGCTGATAGAGATATTGAAATAAGGGTGAATGCAGGTAACTCTATTAATGGAGGACTGAACGCCGTTGGCACCAACAAAAAACTGTCCAAAGACGCGAAACTAGCCGTCCATAATGGAGTAGATACTGGTACCTACCCTGATATATGGCAGTGAGGCATGGAACTGGCAGAGGAAGGATGAAAGTAGACTGAACGCTGAAGAAATGAGATCCCTGAGGCATGTGTGGTAAAACCATGAATGATTGTGTGAGAAATGTGGAAATCCTCAAAGAATGCAAGGCTGATGTAAGCGTAATGAGTAAGATCAAGAAAGGAACGCTCCGATGGTTTGGGCATGTAGAGCGAATGAACGAGGAAAGGAGCGTAAGGAGAATATATGACGCAAATGTGAATGGTAGAAGAAGTCGAGGACGCCCAAGAAAGACATGGCACGACCAAGTGAATCAGATACTTGAGTCGGGCCATGTCAAGAGTCAGAATAATAGAAGAGAATGTATGAGACGTCGAATGAATGTAAACGAGGCAAGGAATGTGTGCCAAGACCGGGATGTTTGGCGGTCCGTCCTCTCTGCCTACCCCTGCGGGGAAACGGCGTGAGGTTAGTTAGTTAGTTAGTTAGATGAACCCCTTTATGGTTATAGTTAAATTGCGTAATATAGAAATTTAAGTTCTTTGAAAAATGATCGTAAAAAATTTAAATATTTGCGCCTGAACTTCACAAAATAAAATAAAACACATTTTTAGCGATGTTTTTTTCTTGCATAAAACACTTGGCTGTAGTTATGTAGGATTTTAAGCCTTATCGCCATCTACATAAGGAGTGTTATTGTTAGACGACGTGGTGCATCGCCTCAGGTTGTGTAAGTTTCCGAATAAATCTCGAAACCTGCACCCTGATATTGAATAATATTATGGTGATTGGTATAACTGTTAATACTGAACACTCTTATTATTGTATGTAATGCCATATTATCCTATGGAAACTTAAAAATGAATGGAGGCATGGAGGTTGGTTAATTTCGTTGAATTGCTTGAGTTAACCACTTTCAGGTAATGACTTCATTCGGTTGGTAAATGGAAACTTCCTTTTTACAGTTGGGTAAATAAACGAATATTGAAGCAAATAATCCATAATTATGGGGATAGGGTAATCATAATTAGTGGCGATTATTTTTAATAGTGCCAATTACCAATGGCCATAGTGTAAAGGATTAAAAAATAATCTTAAGATCAGTGCATGGTCGAGACACGTAAAGAACGAAACGAATTTAAATTTGAAAAAATGCAACCATAAACTCATGACTCATTATCGTGAATTAATTTTTTGGGTTATTGCTGTGTTTCGCTTCCTCCTTCTTTAGTAAAGCGATCCTTTTGAATAACATGTTTCCATCTATCGCGATAATGGTACCATAGTAGGCTACTTTAGAGTTCATTATCGCATGACGTTACCGCAACAGTTGGAACCTTGTTATTAGGTAATAAAGATCAGGGTGGAAAGGTCAGTGTTACGGTGTCCAACATCAGAATAGATGTAGACTACCATTATTGCGGTTATTACGCAAAATTTTGGTAGTAAAAATCTCAACTTATGTCACACGACGTATTGTATAGTAAGGTGACCATACGGTTGAGTTGTATTCTAATCTGCTTCGTACTAACGAGCAATACAGATGTTTTAATGTTTTAACTAGCTAATAATACTACTATTATAATATTATATACTTAAATCAACGAAACTAAATCAATACAAATTAAATTAGTAATTAATTTGGGAGGCGGGAATGGATACCGCCAATCCGGGAACCATATATTGGATAACCAACACCTCTGCTGCAGGTCACCCCAAGAGGTTCGCTGCGTTTGGTGACTTAGCAGGGATGCGTGGATTTATGGGGTAAGGTTTGACTAGGTTTTTGCGGCGGATGCGTCTGCCCACCCACTGGGTGGCTGGATCGAAAAAGACTAGTTAAGGGAGACCTTTTGACCTGCGCTGCCGGACTCTCTTGACCCTCGCCTTACACCGCATTTGAAGGGATGGATTCATACGTTACTCATGAACCCACTGACCGCCAGATTCCCACCGATCCCTCATAATTTTTTCCTTCCCAAAACTTTCTCTCCTTCCTTTCCTTAATAAGACCCTCCACACAGATTCCCCAAGATGACACAGGCCCCGAGGGAAATTATTTTCCCCAGGGCCTGCCGTGTGGAGCTAATGTATTTAAATCTTACAAATACAGTGCTAAACGAGGGCGCTGTCGTCTATGACAATACATATTGTGATAGTAAGATAACATATGCGATATAGGTGTTGGTTCATGTTTACACCAGTTAGTACACAACTACTAACCTTGTACAAATCACAAGTACGCCCCACGGTTGAATTTGGCAGCCATCTCTGGTCTGGAGCTCCAAAATACCTGAAAAATACCCTCGACTCTGTGCAGAAACGGGCGGTCCGTTTGATAGATTCTCCCATCTTAACAGACGTATTGCAATCTTTAGAGCACAGGCGTCGGGTGGGAATGCTATCCTTGTTCTACCGGTATTACAATGGAAGATGCTCCGAGGAACTAGCATCATTGATCCCTTCGGCACCGGTGCATAGTCGGGAAACACGCCAAACGCGTGCCCAACATTTGTACACGGTTGACATTTGTCACATGAGAACGGGTCGTTTCTTCGACTCGTTCTTATGTTCAACAGCTCGGCTGTGGAATGATTTGCCGGCCTCTGTGTTTCCTCCTTCCTTCAACATGGGTCTCTTCAAGACCAATGTTCATCCCTTCCTCTCCTCAAAAAGACCCTCCACACAGCATCCCAGATGACATAGGCCCTGAGGGAAATTATTTTCCTCAGGGCCAAACTGTGTGGAGTTATGTAAAAAAAAAAAAAGCACCACCGCGGTGGTGAAAATGGCGGTGCACCGCCATCTTACACGCGCAGCACTGGAGTTCTAAATGATTTTGTAATACTATTTTATTATCCAACATTTGAATACATAACCTCACAAAACGCAGGTCGGGTAATGTGAATTGAAATAATATAATATGTGATTATTTTTCTTTAATTTTGCCAAAAAAAGTTAATATTGTCACTAGGTAGACACAACGAAAGCTCAATAACGTTATCCACAACGTGAAAGTACGTATTTATCATACGATACATTATCATCAAATAGAGTCATACATTATGAATGATTTTACCTACTCGGTGAAAAATATTATTAAAATGTTGCCACCGAGACAAAAACAGAAAAATAATGCAATTTTTTTTTCACACTTAAAGAAATCAAAGCGCCTTTTTTGTGAGGGGCCAATGCATTATACTAAATGCCATTGAATCTGTATAAAGCTCGTAGCCCTTTATTGGGTGTATATGTAAATAGACGTAAAAAGGTTGACAGTTGGTGCAATCATTTGATGCGTTCGTGTTCGCAGAACTAGGGTTGCCAGTTAAGATTTCATTTTATTGTTTCTTTTAATTTTCTTTGCATATTTTTATTGCATGGATGCATGCCATCAAGATTATTAGTGCTGTGTTTTATTAGCCTTACACAGGTATCTCTTGAAAAATAGAACAAAAATACTGGAAATTTCTTTGACTCTCGATAGGCCAAGATGCCAAACATGACGTCCGTAACTACGTGGGTCGGCCGACGACCCCATGTATTTTTACGATTTATGGGTATTTAAACCTTACAAATCCCTTTTTTTTTAATTTGTCCATTTATTGGGAGGGGAATGTTACCTTTATTTGATAAAATATTTTTTCCTGCGATCAACGATTTTTTCACATTATTTTTTAAACGGCACATTATGTATTAATCCTTTGCACATGAATACTTAAAATACTAAAAACATATTTCATGTATTTAAGTAGATATAAGAAGGATATTTATTTTGGGGTCTACCTTCGGCCTCAGTTGGCTTGCTCTCTTAAATTAGCAATTAATTTTCTTTAAAAATTAGCTTTTTTTTAGTTTTCTTTATTCATTGATTTGTTTGTCACGTGAATTGAGGATTTTTCGACCACCATGCTAGGCACATGCCCGTGTTGTGGTGGTCGAGCTTATCTTTATCTTAGGTGGCGGGGCAAATATATTTGTACAATCTACCGTGTTTTTTCCACCTTTTAAAAGCAGATTCTTGTGTTGGGTGGTTTTTTTCGACAGAGTCAATTATTTGATGAAATAATTAAAAGGGCTTGATAAAATTTTTGATTCTTTCCTGTTTTAAGTATACTTACCTATCGTGTTTTTTTTAAACTATTCCTGCCTTCGATGTGACTTTTTGGATTAAAATACCTTTCTTTTTACAGCTTTCTTTCCCCTTTTAATTGACCGAACCTGTTTCACCTTTCCAGACTGAATACTTCCATCACATTAAAATGTTGGAAAAAAGTGTAAAAATATTTTTATCCATTCTAAAACCAACTCGGTTACACACCGCTAGAACACCGCTAACACATGCCAAATCCTTATTAGGTGGTACCGAGATTTATTTCATATATTAACTGTATTAATTTTTTTAACATAATGTCATCCAATTTCAGAAAAATGCGTGGGTGCGCATGTGTGTATTCTTGTCAGTCACAAAAGTAAATAGGAAGTATTGTAATTGACAAAGAGTTTATCTGCCAAGTTTCAGCTCGATCGGATGTCGATAGTCTGAAGTAGAAAACTTTTGAATGATGAGCTCTGGCATCATGAAATGTGCATTTAAAATGTATGGTCGTCTGGAGGTTCTAGGTAGGTGTATAAATATTTTCAGCTCGCGGTAATAATTCAGGGCCATATAATGTCAATCGATATCTCAACGAAGCCCCGGTGCATTATTTCAAATTTGAACTTATGTAATTTATTATAATATAAAACTTATTTCCACTTTAATTTATTTGACCGTAAGCGGTTTCATCTCGTCAAAGCCATCTTCATACTGGTACAAATTATTAATAGGCTAAGGCCGTAGACTAAGAATAATTTGTACCAGTCTGAAGATGGCTTTAACGAGAATAAAGTTACATTAAATAAATTTACAAATTATTCTTAGTCTACGGCCTTAGCCTATTAATAATTTGTACCAGTCTGAAGATGGTTTTGACGAGCTGAAACCGGTTACGGTCAAATAAATTAAAGTGGAAATAAGTTTTAATTTTGTTTTCATCATGAATTGCCAGTTTCAAAAATATAAATATTAAAAAGTGCATTTATGTGATTTATGTAGTTTCTGTCATTTTACAAAATATGTTAAGGCGCCGCATCCACGCTGAAAAATAAGAAGATGGAGAGATATGTAATTTAGAATGTTGGACAGAGCGCGCAAATATTTTTAATTATAAAATTAAAGTGAAAATTGTGAAAATGTTTAATAAAACACGATTCTTTCAAAATAGAGTAAAAATCTCGTGGAAGGCGTCTTAAGTGTAATTTAAAGAAACATTGTGAATTTTATCACAACTATAACTTGTAAAATAAGATAGCGGGTAGCGGCGGTTTAATTCATAATAGAATCATCGGCAGATGGGGCAACCCTAATCACAGCTGTTGTTTGCAATGGAAACCGACAGAACGGGAAGCCACTCGTCACTAATCACGCGATATGTGTATATGTCCCATTACTAGGGGTGTGCCGAGTACTTCTGCGTGTTAGTACCTACCCATTACCTACCCACCTTCAGTAAGTACCTACCCGTATCGTACTTTATATAGTGTGTGGGCACCTTTATACTACGTGGAACATGAATGAGATTATATGATAATATACCTAATATATTGGACGATGTATTTTATACACGCATGTTCAGCATTAGTTCCTAAGCCAGACCAAGTAGGTAGGAATTATATTTATCTGTACGAGTCTAATTTGTAATGACGTACGCAGGTTCCCTTTTCATCCTGCAGGGAAATAAATCAATAGGTAGGTACCTAATAAATACTGCAATTAATAATATTTTTGCGGCTGAGTGCCTAGCATTTGCAAATACTCCCTTGTGATCTTATGTAGGTATAATTTAGGGCGAAAGAAATAATTCTATGTATCCCATTGTTTAATTAACCCTCCGAATTTTCGCGAATATTAATAATGATGTCTCAAACAAAATGACATTTTACGAAAACTTTGGGTTATTACCGCTTCACAATTAAAGCTCTATAAATTAAACATTTTTGAACGTAGCCGAATAGTAAAAACTGTTTTAGAAAGGTTACAAAATAAGCTTTCGAATTATTATATTACAAATAAATATTAACATTTGTAAATATTAAAATTTAGAATACAAACATTAAAAAAATGTAAAATTGACTCACGTGATGTTTTTATGAGAAAACGGTACTAAAATCACAGATTATGTAAACAACAATACTTATTCTAATGTATAAATGTATAATAAACACTTTTGTCACCTCACTTTTTTATCATTTTATAATTAAATATCTAATAAAAATTAACAATGTCAAGCGGCCCGGCATTTTTTACCCGGCAATTTGGCGGGAAAAAATATGTGTCAACCGCGCTACTGACAGAATATTCTTGTTATGTATTTCTATGGACAACTTGAATAGGGATGTACAGCTTGATCTACTATCGAAATTTTACTTTTTGTTTTACGGATGTCATTAAAATAATTTTATTTCTATGGAGACACACGCGTTGACGCATAAACACGCTTATTGTACTCAGGGCTGGGCAGTATTTGAATTACTTGTAATTGAAATACGTATTTGAAATACAAATACGCATTTTGTATTTGTATTTCAATTACTTCCTAAAAATGTATTTTGTAATTGGTATTTCAATTACCTGTTGCTGAGGTATTTTGTAATTTGTATTTCAAATACTTATGGCTTCAAAATACATTTTCAAATACATTTAGCGACCTCATTGATGATAATGAAAAATAAACTGACATAGATAGTACATAGACTAAAACCGCTAGAATCCTGTACTATTGTCCTATTATCCGGTGCTATAACACTCTTACTAATGATTATTTGTAGTTTTCTTATCATTGCTTTATAATGTGCTGTACCTTTTTTATGTCATGCTAGTTATTATTATTGTCTTGTGCTATATATTAATAGCACTGTTATTGTACATTTTGCATCAAGTTATATTAAACTTGTCATTGCGTTGTATTGTACATTTTTGTATCATAGTATTAGATCTCGCACTTTAGGAATAATTTGACTGAATACTAGATTATTTTTAAGTATTTACTGTGGAGCGCACTTAAGTGAAATAACACAAAAATGCGCTAAACAAATGTCATCTACGTATATAAAAATGAATCCTTGTTTCCCTTGGGCATGCCATAACTTCAGAACGACTTTACCTATTTCATTAATTTTTTAAAAAGTTTTCTAATACTTTGTAGAAGGTTCTTGCGGAAAGAAAAAACAAAAAAAATACGTAGAAAATTGGATAATTTCAGAAAACTTGACGACTATTTTAACTTCGCACGTTTGACAGTTTGCGCTTTTGATGAAATTGAATTTAGCAGGCAGCTGTTTTTTTGGAACAAAAGAATTTTTTTAAATATAGATATTTTAAATAGGTACCTATGTTAGGTACCAGATTTGATAAATTGTTCTTATATTATAGAAAAATGAATATTTGTAATATGGGAAAAATTAAAATTTGAATAAAAAAATTGTAATAGCTGGCACGCGAGTTATTTGAAAACTGAATGTACTGGGAGTGAATATATGGAACACGGGAGGGGGGTTGGCGGGACGGGGGAGCGGGAGAAGGGCGAGGGTAGGCGGGGAAGGTGGAAAGGGAACGCGGGAGGGGAAGGGGATGCGGGAGGGGAACGAGGATGCAAGGGAAAGGACCTGCAGGGATAAACAATTTATTTCTTTTAATATGGCATTGCAACGCATGCCGGGAACCAGCTAGTGATATTATAATAATAATTATTACTATCTAATACCTAAGTTCAATACCACAAAACGAGATGTGTCATATGATTGGTCAATTTTTGCACGTCTCTGTGTCACTCTGCTCAGCTTTGCTTCTATGGAAACGCACCCTTAGATAAGGGCACTTACGACAATTTATTGTAACCAAAGGTTCTACCAAAACCAAATGTATTTTGTATTTTGTAATTTGTATTTTGTATTTGAAATTAAAAAATGGTTAAAATACTGTATTTTGTATTTTGTATTTCAAATACACGACTTGAAAGTATTTTGTATTTCGTATTTTAAATACATGCGAAAAGTATTTTGTAATTTGTATTTCAATTACAGCAAAGCATGTATTTTGCCCAACCCTGATTGTACTTGACTGCTGTCGTATTTCTAACGCATATATCTGCTTAAGTTGGTGACCGGTTAAAGTAGGTAGGCCATTCTGCTTAATTCATTTACAATTCATTCAATTTATTAATTCTTTATAAAGAATTTTCATAAAGGACAAAATGACCTACCTAGCTACCTACAATATAGTATTTATTAACTAACTGCCTTTCTTTTTGCATACAATTTATCTTTCGTAATAAATAAATTATATTTTCTCTTTATTTTTTCTCAGTTATACAGAAAATATTAACCTGTTCACCGCCATTTCGTTAACTTTTGTCTTTCACAAAATTTTGTAATAAATAAAATGTGATTATTTTATTTTGACGTTCTGCAAGTATTTTAGTGTTTATAATTATGATAGCTGTTTCGGTGTTCAACGCATTAATCGAACTAATTTTAATTGCAATTATCTATCGAAATTACCGTTTGATACGCCTTGAAGGCCTGAACAGCTGCCCCAATAATAAATACTAAAATCCTTGAAGAACTTAATAAATATAAATAGATCACTGAAGACAGCGTTAGCGAAAAATTTTCTCAATCGAAAATTTAAAGAAAAAAATCAAATAAAGATACGGTCACACATAGGAAATGATCATATATACATATACACTTGTCCGCAGCATCCTGGAATACAGCTCCATTATTTGGGCACCCTCTGAACAAAACCATATACTAGAAATGGAAAAAGCACAAAAAAGGTTTATGCGTTACCTGTATATGAGGGAATATACATTAGGTAGGAGTGAATTCTTTTTTTTCACTGGACGGTAATGTAAGAGTCAAAATTTGGTGCCTTTTAGGTTTAATTTAAGCCATGTAAAATATTATTCAATTTTTTTTAGGGTAACTGCCTCCGCAATGGCATTGAATTTACGAAAATAGTCGGTTTTTCACTCTAATTGGAAGTCATGTTTATGTACGATATTTTTTGAATAAACGTACTAATTTTTATCAAGAAAGTTTACTGGGTATAAATATAGATTCGACACAAAATAAAAAGAAGTTCGAATTTGTGTTTTATAATTTAAATAAAGGGGAGAGAGGAAGCGCGGGAGGTGATACTTAGCTTGCTTGCTCTATTTGTTTGAGGCTCGGATCAGTCGCACGCTCGTTTGTCGTTAAAATTACGTTCGATATTCTTACATGGCAACTATGCAAAGAACTCGGAGTGTATTCAAATGTCCTCTATTTGGTGATGTTTGTGAGATGAAAGAGAACTTTCTACCTACTTACGAAGATGCAGTAAAATACTATTATGAGTGGACGAGACATCAACAGAAATTGCAATCAGAAACTGCAAAAGAACCAATTTTTGGTGAGATATAGTAATGTCGAAATTGAAAATATATGGCACACTGCATCTATTCCTACATTGACACGAACAAGGATCGTTCAAATGTTGAAAGCATATCATTTAAAGTGCAAAAAACTACTCAAGTCTATCAAGAGGCTCTCCCTGGACAAGTTAAATAGTTTTCAGAAAAACAATAAGATACTTTTTGATATTTCAGTATGCAAGAACAAAGCATTCGCTCAATGTATATATCCTAAGGATAAAAAGGTTCCCAAACAAGAGAAAACTTTTTTGACCGATAAAAGAACGTCTCGGGTAATGGTAATCAGCGGAAAAAAGGAACCTGTCTCACTGTTTCAAGAGCCGGGATCCATTTACATGGGATACGTGGTACCTGATGTCGGTACAGCAAAAGGAATAGATACCGTGATAACAGGGTTTCTGTTACATAAAGAAGTTTCCCAAGATAGATTTTATGGCCATTGATTGTGATGGTACGAATGTTAATACTGGAAAGTATGCTGGAATTATAAGACTGCTTGAGAAAAGGCTACAAAAACCACTTCAGTGGATAATTTTTTTACTCCACATTAACGAACTGCCTTTGAGACATCTGTTTTTTTATCTCGATGGGTGACCTTCTTCGGGACCTAAATCTTATATTGGTCCACTGGGAAAATCACTGGAAACCTGTAAAAAGCTGCCTGTTAAAAATTTTGAACGCGTCGAAGGTCAAATGCTACCAGAAATGGCCAAAGATCTGAGTCCAGACCAACAGTACTTGTATAAAATTGTCTCGGCTGTAGTTTCAGATGAATTTCCAGAAGACCTAGGCAATAAATCTCCAGAAAAAACTATCACATACCCGTTGGATCATCGAAGACTACGTTTGTATGTATCTACTGAAGAACCATCTGATAATTTGAAAACTCTGGCTACTTTTGTGGTCAAAGTTTACGCACCGTTTTGGTTCTTAATTAAAAGTAAACCAACATGCAAAGATGGCACGTGTTACCTGTTCAATATTATTAAGGCCTCCAGTTACCTGCCAGAAACTCTAAAAAAAATTATAGAACCTTTTATCCAAAGAAACGGCTACTTTGCCATCCTGAAGCGATTCTTCTTGCGATGATAAAAGATGATAAAAAAAACATGTTAGAGAGCTGGCAGCCCTACTAAAGGCACGCATTACTACTCAACCTCCAACACCTAGACTGTTTCAAGTGCCATCAATTGATTTTAATGCTTCTACATAAATATAGTGATTTAATAAATTGGCAGGAAAACTTAACCGAACCACCGATTTTGAAAAACTTATTGGACTAGGAAATTCAGAATGTCGTGGAATCTGGTGGTGAAAACGAACTATTGTTTATAAGGCTTCCCTGCCATACCCAAGCTGTTGAAAGAGCTTTAAAGAATACAACGGAGGTTTCCATTTCTCAGTGGATAAGAAATTGGCGATTAGATGCAATAAATGCCAAGCTGGAATCGCGAAATCAAATGCCTAAATTTGAAACTAAAAAGGATTTTAAACCTAAATAATAAATGTATAATTCTTCGAGTTTGTTTCAATTTTTTTTACAGTAATGCCTTAATAAATATCTTAATTACATATTGTTTATCATTTAACACCTACTTACCACTAAATTAATCACAATGTATCGCCTTATAAACTTTAAACTTTTTTACCCTAATTTTCAATTTTTGAAGTCACTGCGGAGACTGAAGATCTTAATCAAATGAAATGAAAAATCCCACGTATTTTTACTTTAACATAAGGCACAAATCCCCCCCTCTTAGAACTCTGAATCTTAAAAAAAAAAAATTTTCATACATCCGTGCTCCACCCTAATATACATACTACCCATTCCTGTATCCATCGTTGTTCTTAACAGGAATGCTCGATATTAATACCTAAGAAGCCCGCCGAAAAATATTTTTGGGGAAACATTTTTTTAAGCTAATCTTCGGTACTGTACTGAATCCACCTATGTTGAAGGAGATTAACCTATTTGTCCCTAACGCGTATACTCGTGGGAGATCCCACACACTTTTTTATGCTCCGAAAGCGAGAACTTCTTCCTTTCAGAATGCCCCATTAAATAGAGCATGCTTAACGATTCTGCATTGAGCATTGACATCTTCAATGTTACCTATAGAGAGTTCAGTAACTATCTTTTGACATACGTCTCAACATAGTGAAACTGCCCCCTTGGCCTTTTTTTCTCTCATATTTTGTTATCTTCTCCGTAATAATTTGGTGTATAACTGTTTTATGGAGAACCTGAAAAAAATAAATAATATATATTTTTAATTCCATTTTAACCACCACTGTTTAATATCCACGTATGTAATATAATACCCACTCACAGGCTTCGCCTTCGCGGAATCTTTTTTTGTTACTCTCTTATATTTTATGTTATTATGTATGTATCTATTCCCATGCATAAAAAAACCTGGAAATAAAAAATTATTTAAAAAAATCCCAGGACCTTAGCCTTGCCGGGGCGATGCTCGACAAAGTATCCCCGACAAAATATTCTGCGGACATAAGAACCCCCACAAAATATCAACTAAAACCTAACCTAACCTAACCTGATCTAACCTAACCTAACCTAACAAAAAAAAATTCCGCGCAGTGCGGATACATTTTGTCCTAAGGATATTATGTTGAGGGATATTTTGTCGGAGGATGAAAACGCGCGGTACCATCTCCTTCGGTCATATTTAACCTTAGAGTAAAAATATATTGTTAATCGGTGAGCTTTTACTTATTCCAAGAAAATTTTCCTTTGCGACGCACCGTTTTCGAGATATAAGCGGAAACCCGAAAATTCAGACCTTCCCCTCACCCCTTCCCCCCTTTCTCACCACCTACACGTCAGGTTTTTTAGTATGTTCACACCCTAAGCACCCTGAACAAGTTTCTGAAGGAATCGCTTAGGTTCCTGCCCATGCACTCTACACCTCCTTTTGGACCATGCGTTGACTGGACTGTCAGAATTTCAGCTATCAAAATGATTCCGTTTAAAGCATCCTATATAGGTACTCGTAAGTATCTACCTACCTATTATATTTTCTTGTTGTAAAGCATCTTTCAAGTGATATTTCACTGAGATACCACAATAAAAATTAGCCAAGTATTTATTAATATTAAATACAACAATGCTTGCTTCTCGGATCGATAATAAATAATAATAAAACAGTGCGCGTATTCTGTTGGAGCGCGCCAAGGATCGTCGATGTAAAGTGGGGATGAGGGGAATGCAGTAATTGCAAATTCCTCGGCTGAATATTCTGCTTGGACTTAATTGCATTCCATTCACGTTCGTAGGGGATATTAACACTGAACAAAGAATCCCTAGAAGCGATAATAACGAGAAAGACATGGCTCGATCAAATGAACAAAATACTTGGTGCAATGTCAAGATTAATAGAAATTTGGGAGGCGGATATGGGTACCGCCGTCCCGGGAAACATTTATTGGATAACCAATACCTCTGCCATAGGTCACCCCAAGTGGTTCGCAACGTTTGGTGACTTATCAGGGGTGTCCGGGTTCATGGAGTGAGATTTGTCGAGGTCTTGGCGGCCGACGCGTCTGTCCAGGTAGAGGTATTTTATCCTCGCCAGAATATTCGTATCTCTGCCAATCGCCTTGCACTGCGGTTGGAGAGATGGATTCATACGTCCGTCACTCCTGGACCCACTGACCCCCCAGATTTCTACCTACCCCTCAAACCTATTTTCTTCCTAGAACTTCCTCTCCTTCCTTTCCTTAAAAAACCTTCTACACGGCATCCCCAGAACATGCAAAAAAAGAAAGAGTTTCAAACGGTTCCATGAGAGTTGATGCCCGTCAGTTAATCCTCCGGCAAACCTATATACAATATGTAGTCGGTATAGGGAAAATAGGTACCTATATTTACTTAGACAAATATAACAAAGTGTCCTCGAAGGGGTGTGCAGGATGAGGATGTGCCGCCGAATAACAAAAGTAGCAAACAAGTTTTCATTTACTGTTTATGCTTCAAGGTAAGTGCGCCCCACGGTTGAATTAGGCAGCCACCTCTGGTATGGAGCTCCAAAATAACTGAAAAAATGCTTAACTCTGTGCAGAAATGGGCGGTCCGTTTGATAGATTCTCCCACCTTAACAAACGGATTGAAAGCTTCAGGCATCGGGTGGGAATGCTTTATGCGAAAGATGCTCCGAATTGATCGATGCATTGATCCCTTCGACACCGGTGCATAGTCGGGAAACACGCCAAACGCGCGCCCAACATATTTACACGGTTAACATTAAATTTGTACTTGAGAACGGGTCGCTTCTTCGACTCGTTCTTGAGTTCAACAGCTCGGCTGTGGCCGGCCTCTGTGTTTCCACCTTCCTACAACGTGGGTTTCTTCATGAAAGGTTCATTCCTTCCTTGCCTCAAAAAGACATAAATGGGAAAAAATCATAATATATGGGTTTAATGAAAAAACTACTTTTTTATTTTTCCGGGTTCATGGGGTGAGGTCTTGGAGGCGGATGACTAGGACTCACTGAACCCCAGATTCCTATCCACCCCTTAAATCCTTTTTCTTTCCAGAACTCTCCTCTCCTTCCTTTCCTTAAAAAACCCTCCACACGGCATCTCAGATGATATAGGCCTTGAGGAAAATTATTTTCCTCAGGGCCTCCTGTGTGGAGTTAATGTAAAAAAAACATACTGTAAATACCCAGCCTTTAAGTACAAAAAATCGACCGTGTAAATTAATTCCTCTCATCTCAAATTGAGTTTTATAACTCATCGTCATTGCTCTGTCACGAGAAATAAAATAAAATTAAAATGTGTGTGCTAAGATGGAGGTGTGTGGCAGCGAATCATCTCTGCTTACCCTTTCGGAGTAAACGACAGCTAATTAGTTAGTGCGATCTTCAAATTTGGTTGATTTGAAATAAAACGATTACCTTTAAATTTTTATTTTTTTATTATATAATCAATAATATTATTATTAAATTAATAAAAACAGTTTATTTTCAAACAAGTTCTGCTGTGTAATTATTTTTACGCGTGACAGCTGTTTCGCCTTCTGAAGGCATTATCAAACTGCCAGTTTGATAATGCCTTCAGAAGGCGAAACAGCTGTCACGCGTAAAAATCATAGTTTGATAATGCCTTCAGAAGGCGAAACAGCTGTCACGCGTAAAAATAATTACACAGCAGAACTTGTTTGAAAATAAACTGTTTTTATTAATTTAATAATAATATTATCATATAATAAAAAAAATAAAAATTATAATGGAGTTCTACAAATTAAACTTGATAACAATAAATAAAACGATTACCTATCGCCAATTTATCCAAGCCCTTTTGACTAGGGTTCACCTTAGTTGGATAAGGTTCTAACTGACATTTGACTAACTCTTTCAAAAAATGACATTTGAAAGCCAAAACATTTCGTTTGCTCATTTCCATAATCAAAATAATTTTCAAAGCCATGTTGTACTCTCACAGATAGATGTGACCAAGTTCTAACATCAAGTTTTTAAGGCTTCCATTTATTTTACAAGGTTCTAAAATCACCTGGAATCTTTTGCAATTGTCATTTTGTTTGTATCTGACATTTTATCATTTTTACGAGGCGCAGAGTTCGTCACTTTAGTCGGATACGATTCTAACTTCGCTTTAGGGGCCATTCATTTATTACGTAAGACGGTTTAGAGGGGGAGGGGGGTCGACCATGTCTTATTTTTTCTTACAAGGGGGTGGGAGGGAGTCTCGATAGTTCTTACGTAAAAAATGCGCAAGGTTAAAATTATTAGTACCTTTGTAAGTACAAATAAACATCTCAAAAAATTGTTATTTTGAAAAATATACATTAAAACAAACCAAACGTGTATTCATTTTTTCCTTTAGATTCTTACGTAATAAATATTAAACAGGGGGGGAGGGGTCAAAAACTAGCAAAATTCATCTTACGTGATAAATGAATGGCCCCCATGGATATATGAATATATCTGGACCTGCCCTAAGTGATAAAAGCGTATTGTTTCCCCCTCCTATTTCGCCGGTTTCATGGAGCCAGCTCGGCTTACGAGAGCGTCGCTTGAATCTAAAAAATGTGACGTCATTATTCTTGTCCTGACCAGCGCGCTGGTCACATCGCACATTTTACGAACAAAAGTGAGAGCTTGTGCTATACATTATACCCTAATATATGTGAACGTAGCGAATGTGGGCGTTTCTCCAGTGAGCTCGTCGCTGGTTACAGGAGTAAGTAAATTATGAAACACTTGTAAAAGTGTCTTAACTAAACACGGCAACAAAATATTCCCGTGTGAAAAAGGGCGAACTTTCCTTTGCCGCATTTCGACTACGCAAATATGATAATAACGTGGCGGGCAATTCGCGCTCCCATGTAAAAAGGTCTATTCATTCAAAAGCAGATTTTGCTTTTAAGAACTAAATGGTGATATTATAATGCGAGATGCCTATATACTGTCAGATTGATTTTTTAACGAACCACAGTCATCTTTCCCCTCTTCACCCTCCATAGTTTGGTTTTACCCCTCATCTGTATCTTCTGGTCTATTAAATTTGGATGTCTATGATGGCCCCTTATAAGTTCTGAGGATCAAAGTTTTCAAAGTCGATTTCTCGTAACCTATTTAACAATTTCTGATTTTGAGGTTCAATCTTTTGTAAAGTATTTTAGCTTTACAATTTAAAAAAAAAATACTACGTGGCGCTGACCTTATGCAATTAATTATTATGCCCTAGCTGGTTGCATACGGTTCTCTTAGGTTCTGTAGTTATTTTAGGTATTTATAAAATGGTAAGTATGGGTACGTCCTATTGAAATATGTTCCTTAAAAATATGTAGAACCAAAATACTTTACGCAAGATTCAACCTCCAAATCAGAAATCAGCAAATAGATTTTGAGATATTGTCTTTGACACCGTTGACACCTCGTATCTCAGAAGAAGGTAATGTAAAGTTAGAACTCTGTCCAACCAAAACGACGAAAGACCGTCGATATTTTAAAATATTTGGTCAATTTCAGAAAAAGGGACGAAAATTTTTGCTTAATTCTGACTCACGGACACGCCCACAACACACTTCTCTCGGTTTATGTCTTCACTGGATATTATAAAGTATCTCTCCTGCAAGAAGGAGGTGATCATTGAACTAGTGTCATCTCTGTTCTCCTTTTATAAGAACATTCACATTTTGCGGTTATTACCTACCTACTCTTAACCCCTCAAACTAATTTGTTTGTTTTCAGAAGAACTCATACAGGTCTCGAAGAAATTTATATGCCTCCCTTACTATCATGGTTAGAAATAGTTCTAAATTGAGTTAGAAAGAGAAAATAGCACGCTTTATACACAAATAAAAAGTTAACCACAAAATAATTAAATTGTACACCTTTATGAAAGAAAAGTTTGCGACCGCAATTTGAAAAAAAAATCGGTAAAATTTGGGAATTTTTTGTTAATTATTTTTACATAAAATGACAAAAGAGTTGACGATAACGCTTGTAATACATTTGCCTAATAAAATATGTGAGTGTTTTTATTTTTTTCACTATCGGTAATCTTAGTTAGAAAAAATGTTAGGTGAGCCATTATTAAGAAAAAATATGTTTGCATTAAAAAATTTTGTATTCCAAAAATTATATGTTTATTTCGAATCGTGTATTTCATCACCTTTCAAAAACAGTTTTTTGTTCTCGGATGCGTTAAGAAATATTCCATTTATTTGGATTTTATTGCAAAGCGGAAATATTTTGACCTTCCAACAGGCCCGAGGCCTGAGGGGTTAAACGCCTTACACACCATCCGATTTAAAGTTTTGTTGGAGCTTTTTTAGGAGCACGTGAAATCGATTACTTTGCAATGTTGGATCGATAGACGTAACTTCCGATAATTTTATATCGATGTCCCTAGCACGGTTTCACCGTTGACATCCGAACCGATATTGGCAGGGAATAAATAAGAAATCGACATACGCTGGCAACAATAGAGGTGTTTTTTTTTATTCACATTCTGATACATCAAAAAACAAACAATTACGTACAAATATTAATAAATTGATAATGTCGAATTGAAATACTTATTCACTTTTTGACACTAAACGGGAAATGAATGCTATAACTTTGTGGTTATCCATTATACATAAATGAAACAATTTAACTTTGTTTGAACCACTTATATATTTGAGTAAAGCCGACCGGTTTCAGAACGACCGTTCCTTCTTCAGGGCAAGCGTATACTAGTTTGACAGTTTCGAAATATGGATGGGAACAATGTATTATTATGGGGTGGAGCCGTTGCTAGGTATTAATGAAGAGTGGGTGGGTAGGGGAACATATCCATTATTGGGCTATAAGACAATATTTTTTGTTTGTTAATAATAGATTCATTATTTTTAAGGGATTTCTTTTTTATTTCCAAGGCTTCTAAGTTATCTAAACGTTTTCCTTAAATTATGATTAATACGAAGAATATTTACCCCCGTATTTTTTTCAAAACTATGGTTATTTTCAATGATATGGTTAGCGAACTCAGAAAAATTATTATTATTAAGATACCTTAAATGTTCTTTGATTCTGATTTCAAAATTACGAGTTGTTTTTCCAATATAAAATGAGGGACAATCATTGCATTTGAGTTTAAATATTAAATTAATAATTAATTAATCAGGGCTTTAATCATATTTCGACCACTTTAGATTTTCAAAGATCGAACGGAATAAACTGGTTGCGTCTTAGATGAATCGTTTAAGTCTATGGATCGCTTAAACGACTTCTATCAATTCTAAAAGCTTCGTTAGTTGAACTGGTTTATTATTAAACCAATAGTTTTGCATAACGAATGACATTATCCAAATAAATGTATATATTGACAATTAACCGAAACTTATCTGAAACAATGGAGTTGGGATAAAACTTATTAATCGTTGGTCGGAATATCCCTTACCGATTGTTGACCGTGCTGGCGGATATTGCTAATTTATAAACTAAAACAAAAAGCATTGCAGAATTGTATATGCATAAATAAAACGATTTGACTTTAACACAGAGAATTTTTCTAACACAAGCTCTTTTTGTGTATCAAAGAGATCATACATTATAATTTATTTATTGCTTAACAACCATAGAACATCTCACATTGTCGAAAATTCATTCACGTATGATGAAATGTTTCCTATTTTTTTCAATCGTGTCTCTAAATCACAACCGTTTGGAATATAATAAAAACACCTAAACACGACATTGTCTCAAAAGGTAAAAACTACGATACCACTTGTGGGGTCCTATCAATTTCTTCAGGCATTATGGACAAGGTCCATGCTGTTCCCTCCATATTTTATAATCTACATCCGAAAGAACTAAATACCCAGAAGATTTGTCTACCCCAAGCAAAAAGCCCTGAACATTTCTGTAAGTTGTTTTTTGAACTGTTATGATTATTTTCCCCTTTTGATGAGTTGTCTCTGATTTATCGTGTGTTTTTAAGTGCATTGGATGGTTTTGGATCAGTAGACGCACGTGCACAGAACGAGATGTTCGATAAATCACGAATTCCGTGCGGAGCTTTCGCCGATCGCCGTTTTAAATGTTAAATGGTAACACTGGAGTTGAATAAGCGAACATTCATTAAGACACCCGCCAAATGAACTAAATGTCATCGATTACGTTACGGAATTGGAAAATGATGGTGTTCTGAAGTATTTTAATTGGCGATCTGGAATTATTTGGGTGTCTGCCTTTAGTGATTGCCCAGCAATTCAGTAAATTTCTTTTTTTCTTTATGTGAGAGCGTAAAAACGAATGTGATGTAGATTTACCAGTTTCCGGCTTATACTAGTAGTTTCCGGACACCATGTACAAATCCAAAGTTCAGAAAGAAATCAAATGATATGGGTTCTAATAATTGGTAGATGATGGAAACGATGTCCAATCAAAGATCAAAAAAATCATTACAAATCGACATTCTCTTCACTGGAAATCAGCAGAATCTCTTCACTGGAAATCAGCATTATCTCTTCACTGAAAGTAGGCATATTTTTTTAAATTAGTACAATAAGAATTTAGGGAACGTACCCATACTACGTGACCAACTTTTTGAAATTTTTAACCCCCCCCCCCCCCCCCGTGACCAAAAACCTAAGCAAACCGCCGCTCATTTGTATGGAGCGTGACATTTTGAAGACCCCCCCCCCCCCTAAACGTGTCACGTAGTATGGGTACGTTCCCTTACCTACCAATAAGAAAACGTGAAAAATCCCGAGCTGCGCACACTTGGTTTGTTTTCCTTTATCTAATTGGCTGGTCAATCAATGAATCTATGGATTATGCCAGTAAGGGGGCATACATTAATTACGTGAGCAGTTTTTCTTCCAATATATACCCCTCCCCCCCTCTTGATGAGATAAATTTGGGCCACTTCGTATATTCTTTTCAAGTAACGTGAGGTTTTGCTGGACCGCCCACCCTTTTGAGCTCACGTAATTAATGTACGCCCCCTAATATTGTTGAATTTTCCAGGAATATAATCTATGAAAACTATCCTTTTTTCTTACGCAATACTGTGTCCAGCGCTATAATCCTCTTGTCTATGAAACAATACCAGAAGCCGTAAAGAATTGACTTACCTGTTATAAATGGAAATATAGAACCACACACCTTTTACAAACATTAATATAATCGTTCATACTATATTAGATAGTTGGCTTGACGCGTGCAAGTGGTTAATTGGACGTGTGATATGTTGTGTATTCGCGACATTTAGTTTTATCTAAAAAGCATGGTAAACTGGATTGATAGGCCCGGTCATCACATCACAGATGTTGGGAGATATGGGCAGAACGGCCATCTGTTGCGACCGGTATTGCATTCGCGGGGCTGGTAGGTTCTGACTAGGTACCTACTGTACTGTGCGTGTATATTATATGATATTGTATTATTATGCGTGTTCATACATTGTACGGGTGGTAGGTCGTAAATCGCGCTTGGCGGGAATATTGGGGCAAAGGTATTTTGTCAGGGTACATTCTTGAACATTGAACAACGTAAAACTTGCCTACTAACTGTTCGGGTATGGCAAAACAAATAATAGATACACCTACATAATACAAAATCGGATATTGTGCGCTTATTTCATAACTTTCTCGGGAAGAATCACCAATCACTACCTACATATTAGCTTGTGTCGCTCTCCATAGAGAGAAAAAAATGGCCTTATATTTAAACGCCCGGGGACTCAAAAGTTTCGTATGATCTGTAGCTATTCGACCACACATATTTGTCTTTTTAAGAATATGTAAGAAAAAATCTTATTATTTTGAAGGGCTGATTCAAAACTTTGAAGAAATACTGAAGTTTTCCACTAAACCGTTACGTAAAATAGAACAGAAACTATTGAATATTCATTACCGCAATTTTTTTGATTTTTTTATTAAGCCAAGTGGGCAGTATAAAAAGGCTCTCTGCTCGCGGAAATACAAATAATAATATCTAATAGTAATACAAATCCGTTTCTGAAAAAATAAGTGCAGATTTAGGAAATGAGATTAAAAGAATTTGGCATTCTCAGACTAAAAAATATTACCATTTGTTATTTCGGCTACTGGCATTATACCTAGCTCTCTCATTCAAAATTTAGGCACATTAGATTTGTCAAAGAATTTATAAATAAAAATGCAAAAGTCAGTCATTTTAAGTACATGCAGGATTACAAAAGATTTTTTAAATATTTATATTGAGGGATCCTAATTGGATTTATAGGTCCAATTAGGAGTTCCACCGAGCCGACATGGAAATGAAAATATCTGGAGCTGGAGTCGGTGAATTATTTTCCCATTTTGTCTCTTCGACATGTTGTTCTTGTATTATTTTGTATTTATTATATTTATATGGTGCAATTGCATAACGTGGATTGACTAGATGATAATTTGTGGAAAAGTGTATGAAAGGGTTAAGTTTTTCCTGTGGGAAAGATTTAACCCGGACATAAAATTTGAAGCGTTAAATGTTTCCTATACATATTTGGATGACTTGTATACCTTGTGCCGTTCTTGTAAAAATCTCCTCAAGGGCGTTGTATAAACTGCGCGAATCACTGACTTAGACTTCCGACACTCCTCTTTCCTATCTACCCACACCTAAGTAAGTAGGTAGAAGGTAGATGTAGTTACCTATCCCCTTTATATACTTACAATACATAATTTAAAACGAACAAGTAAAATGTATCATTTGTTCCATACTTATTAGATAGGTATGTGTATTGACAAATAAAGGTTTAAGCTTTGTTGAATGGCTTCAATACACCAACCATTTCAGGTGGTATTTTACGCAATAGTCACAAAACCAACACACAATCGAGGTATTCCTAGTTCCTAGTAAATCGCATTAGCGCAGAAAGGAATGCGAGACTCTAACGAATTCACTCACGGTCTACCTTTCGACAAAAAGAAGACGAAAAAAACACAAACCGTATTGAGGGAATGGACGAGATGCTCAGGTGTTCTTTTTACCATGGCCGTACGAACAATAATTCCAAGGCTGACGCTACTCGAAATATTCTTTATTGTTATTTTTAATTCCGAGTCAGAGCGAAGGAGTCGGAACAAACATAAGAATTGAAGTGGTGGAGTCATCCCCGCGGGTGATTGTGTTTAAATATATTCACGTTATTGTTATTGTAGCAGCTACCTTCACACGAGTCGTGGGCAGATTCCTATCTATAAGATCCTGAATTTTTATAAACTCGAGTCAATAATGATCAAATAGGGATAAACGGTTGTGAACAAATCGTCGTCATGACGAGTCATCGGATAAATATA
Organism: Limnephilus marmoratus; assembly: GCA_917880885.1. Lineage (NCBI taxonomy): Eukaryota > Metazoa > Arthropoda > Insecta > Trichoptera > Limnephilidae > Limnephilus > Limnephilus marmoratus. The sequence goes on from OU862916.1 coordinate 27,568,183, forward strand.
AAGATTCCAGCATTGAATAATTCTGTGGAGTCTAATACTTCTCGGAACCTCGCCTTGCACCGCAAGGGGAGGGATGGATTCACACATCCGTCACACCTGGACCCACTGACCCTCAGATTCCTACCCACCCCTAATAACCTTTTCCTTCCTAGAATTTCCCCTCCTTCCTTTTCTAAAAAGACCCTCCACATAGCATCCCCAAAGATGGCATAGGCCTTGAGGGGAATTATTTTCTTCAGGGCCTCCTGTGTGGAGCTAATGTAAATTAAATAAAAAAATGAATTTCTTTTCTGCCGATCTAAAACAAAAGGTTATCGTGAAAAAACATTGATTATGGATTCGCGAAAATGTCACATTATGTATTACTATTTAATATTAGAAATAAATTAATCGTATTATTTGTACTATTTGTATTGTACAAACAATGCAATGCAACCCACAACGTTTTTAAAGTTGATCATAAACATGTGCCGCCCTCCCGGTAACCGTTCATTGGATAACCAACACCTCTGCCATATATATGTAGGTCACCGGTTCATGGGGTGAGGTTTGTCTAGGTCTTGGCGGCGGATATGTCTGTCCACCTACTGCGTGGCGGGCCAGATCGAGAGAAACTCGTTGATGGAGGCCTTTAGATCTCTCCAGCCGGATTCTCTCGACCCATTGCCTCAGGGCCGGATCTACGAAATCTGGCGCCCTGTGCAGTAGGTACCGATGGCGCCCCCCCCCCCCCCTACATTTTTATTTTGATTAAAAATTCGTTCACCCCAATTTTTTTATTTAATTATTATTTTTTTACACTAATTTATTGTGAGAGAGGTTTTAGGGTGGCACACCTGTTTCCGGCCATACAAGAGCGAGACAGGTGATCCCGCATATAAAAGGAGATGCAGGCCTCTCCTCACTCTCTTTTTCCAACCGCCAACACGTTAGTTAGGACGTATTTATAGCCATTACTTATAATAAATATCCATATCGCCAATACGCGCATTATTTATAAATAACCTCGCCTACACTCGAGTCTGTATTTAACAGTGGCGCAGCCTACGGTACACGATTCTGCACAATACGGCAGAAATATCGCGAAAAGAATCGACGCGCAAAAAAAAATTTGGCACAAAAATTTGGCAAAAATACGCGGTAACATTATTATTTCGGGTCGGTAAGAAAGGCCGGACCGAAATTATTCCAACACTTCACTGCAAGGAGTGAAGTAGAAGACACTGGAGCCAGCCAGCTTCTCGGAAGGGGGAAGCACGGGAGGGTCCAGGAGCGTCAAGTGGCAGCAGCACCGAGGGTCAAAGGATCGGTGTTACCAGGTGTTACTGTGTTACGGGTCTGGAAGGAGCCATCAAGTCACCAAGGGTCAAGGAGCAGTTTCCAGAGCAGGGTCCAGGGAGCAGACTGCAGAAGAAGAAGCCTCATTGGGAAGTTTTTGTTTTTTCTGTTTTCTTTCTCTCTATTTGTGTACCTTCTGGGCATTGGAAACATGGAGTTTCGAGGATTGGAGTCCTTCAGTTTGCGTGACGGGAACTGGGAGAACTTCAAAGTCCGCCTCGAACAATTTCTCCTCGTGAATGATGAAAAGTTTGCATCGGATGATAAAAAAAGGGCTATTTTCCTGAATGCATTGAAAGATGATTGTTTTTCCTTATTGGTTAATTTGTGCATTCCTAAAAAGGTAACAGATATTAAGTTAGAAGATTTGATATCTAAACTTGATGAGTATTGTTGTTCAACGAAATGTTTTTTTGAAGAGAGATCTAAGTTTTACAGTGCTAAACAAAGAAATGACGAATCAATCCGTGAGTTTGCAGTGCGGTTAAAGTCTCTTTCTACTAATTGCAAATTTGGGAATAGTTTATCAGTAAATTTAAGGGATTTCTTTGTTTTGGGTTGTAAACCAGGAAAGGTAAGGGAAAAATTATTTCTCGAGGGTGAATTACACTCGTTCGAAAAATGTTTACAAGTCGCCGAGTGCATTGACCTCGTAGCTTCAACTCAAGCGCAGTCCCGAGTTGATAATACGGTTTACGCTAATGTACAGCTCAAGGCCGGTCGACTCTCTTTTAATAATTCGCGTGTGAAAGACAGAGACGTGAAGCGTTTCGGGCATAGCAACAGGGCACGGTCACAGTCGCCAGCGAACGCTGTGAAACAAAATTGTACCGTTTGTGGTCACAATAATCACATCGCGACGGAATGTAGATATAAAAATTATTTATGTAAAATTTGCAGTACGAAGGGTCATCTCGCAAAACAGTGCAAGCGTTCCTCAACACGTAAGAGTGTGAATACTTTGTTGTCGGACACAAAGTTGGGTGAAGTTAATAGTGTCGAACCATTTTTTATTGAAGTTTCACTAGACGGGATCAAGAGTAAATTCATGGTAGATTCTGGAGCATCTTGTTGCGTAATTTCCAAGGAGTGTTATTTCAGTAAATTCAGTAGAATCAAGCTAGTGCACGAAGACATTAGTCTACGGGGTTTTGACAATACGCTCGTGAAAGTGGTAGGTACAATTACGCCACAAAATCAAGACATATATAGGGTGTAACTTTTCCAAGTGACTTGGCGGTAGCTCTCACATTTGTTTTTTTTTTTTAAAAGAGAGAATCGCCAGCAGCCCTATACTCTCTGAATCTATTGGGTAAACATAAAATTATGGTGCTATTTTAATTATTTTAGGAAAAACTCTTTTTGCAAGTTATGCTTTAAAATAATACAACGAATTGTTTGTTTGTGCCCGTACCATGATTTAAAATATAGGTTACGAGACAATGCGGGTGGTTTCGCTGAACTAGGTCCATTAGACATTCTTGAGATTTACTGCGTTTATGTATATACCCAACGCAGCAGTTTATGTATATACCCAGAGCAGCGCAGTCGAATGTGCAACATTGACATCCATGGCATTCCCGAGGCAAAGGGTGAAAATTTAATCACCCTAATAGATAAAATAGGATCAAAAATTAACGTCCCGCTTCCAAGTAGCTGTGTGGTGTCAGCGCACCGCGTCGCTCGCGGTCACTCGTCGCCCTCCAACCGTCCACGCAACATTGTCATCCAGCTTTCCACAAAGCGTCTCCGTGATGATGTCATCGCTGCAGCAAGGACTCGCCGCGGCCTCACCACGGAACAATTAGGACTTGGTGCTCCAACTACCAATTTTTATATTAACGAGCACCTGACATTAAAAAATAAAATACTTTTTGCGAAAACCCGAACCGCAGGAAAAGCCAACGGCTTTAAATACATATGGGTGCGGAACGGCAGTATTCTAGCGAAGAGGAACGATCTCTCGAGGGTAGTCACCATTCGTCGTGAGGAAGACCTTCAAAAAATCATCACACATGATCAACAAAACATATGACTCCTACCACAAAGATGTTACTGCTGTCATCAATGCCCGCTTTCTTCCAATTTTCTCCACCCTTGCTTATTAATTTGTTTTTTTCAAAGCTATTTTATATTTTTGCTTACTGCGCAATATCCCTTTAACTTTATACCAATACCATGTTTCTTGCATATTAATTCACTTTGTAGAATGTGGACATATCTTATACTCCTTCTTATGAGTAATCTATGTTTTATATGTAATTTCGATACCTCGTATGTCCTACATAACGTATCACTCCCGCGATTGTGGAATAAGTCAAAAGACACTCTTACTCTAGTGAAATGAACTCATCATCTATCTCTGTTTACTACCAAAACTGTGGTGGTATTAGAACCAAAACTCAGGGGCTACTAACTAATATATTGTCGAATAATTATGACGTTATAGTGCTAGTTGAAACATGGCTGGTAGCAAGCGTAAATACAGCTGAATTCATAGATTCGCGATACATGGTGCTCCGACGAGATAGGGACCGTATACTTACTGGTAAGATGGACGGAGGCGGTGTGCTGGTAGCAGTGCGCAAGGAACTCGCAGCTTCCCGGCTCGATGACTGGGAAAACAGTCAAATCGAACAAATCTTCGTATCTATCCCGGTAAGGTCTTTCAATCTCATCATATGTGCAGTATACGTGCCTCCTGTCTCGCCACCAACGATTTATGATATTTTCTCCAAAAACCTGGAATCTGTATTTTCATCTGAACCAAATAATATGTTTTGTGTATTAGGAGATATGAACCTACCTTCTCTTACTTGGTCATTTTCCGAAGGCTGCAGTCAAGGTCTCGCCTCCTCAAACACGGTTGCATCGCAAACTTTGCTTCAAACAATGTCATTGATGAACTTGCTCCAATATAATTGCATCCCTAACCATAATGAAAAATACTTAGACCTCATATTCTTTAGTCGCGAAACAAATGTTACACGTAGCAACGACCCCCTGCTTTCAGAGGACAGACACTACCCAGCCCTTGAATTCGATATATCCCTCGCTCAACCAAAAATCAATAACAAAAAAGAGCGTAAGCGCAATTTCAGGAAAGCTGATTATACTCAGATTAATAACGACATTAATTGTATTGATTGGTTATCTGAAACCGCAAACTTATCAGCCGAAGAAGCAGTAGATCGATTCTATTTAATAATAAACAATGTAATTGATAAGTTCGTTCCAATATTGGCACGACGAAATGACAAATTCCCCATATGGTTTACTCCCGAACTTATTAGAATATCACGGAGAAAAGATAAAGTTTGGCTCAAATGGAAGACATATAAAAGTCTTTCTGACTACCGTAAATTTTCCTTCTTACGTGCTACATACAAAAAATTGGCTAGTGAATCTAGAAAATTATTTTTTGACAACATCGAAAGTTCATTGCAAAATAATATCAAATGTTTTTGGTCATACATATCCTCATTAAAATCATCTGACGGATATCCTGCTACTATGTCCTTCGAAGGGCACAAATCTAATGATGCCCAAGAAATCTGTAATATGTTCTCTGAATTCTTTAAGTCAACTTTTGAACCCTCCTCTATCAATGACACAATTAATATCGACCAACTTGAGGCCATTTGGGACTCTGAACTTACGCACATTCACACTATTGAACTAACGGAACAAGAAGTCCAATCAAGTTTAAAGTCGTTAGATATAAACAAAGGTGCGGGTCACGATGGAATACCGGCATATTTCCTCAGATCTGCTGCGTCATCACTGTATGTTCCACTTACCATAATTTTTAATAAATGCCTGAGTGACGGGGTTTTCCCTGATAGGTGGAAGTTGGCTTATATTATACCAGTCCACAAGAGTGACTCACGTCAAAAAATCGAAAACTATAGGCCAATATCCATTCTCTCGGCGATCCCTAAACTCTTGGAAAGACTTGTCCATGATAACATATATCCCCAGCTTGCCGCCAAAATCACAGAACAACAACACGGGTTTGTAAAAGGCAAATCTACCATGAGTAATTTACTAATTTACTCAAATTTCTTATTCACTAGCATGGATCGAGGCCACCAGGTAGATGCAATATACTGCGATTTCAAAAAAGCTTTCGACAAGGTTGACCACCTTATTCTTATTAAAAAAATAATGTTCAACGGAATTAGGGGAAACTTATTACGTTGGTTTATCTCATATTTGACAAAAAGACAGCAAGCTGTATCATTACGAGGACATACTTCTACGTGGGAACCAGTTACTTCTGGCGTGCCACAGGGGTCAATCCTGGGTCCGCTGTTATTTATACTTTTTATTAACACTGTTACTAAATGTTTCATGCATTGTTTATTTCTTTTGTACGCCGATGATATAAAAATATTTGCCATTGTTAGGAATTTAAACGATTGTCTGCTCATCCAAAGCGACTTAGTAAGGTTCGAAGCGTTTTGTAATGAAAACAAAATTTACCTAAGTTACAACAAATGTAAACAAATAAGCTTCACTAAAAATCACAACGCTATTATACACAATTATTGTATTGGTAATTATTTACTCGAGCGCGTTTACTGTATAAAAGATCTAGGGGTACTTTTTGATTCTAAACTCCATTTCGATGCGCACATTGAGAATATTGTGAATAAAGCTTACTGCATGCTAGGATTCGTCATCAGAAACAGCCGCGAATTTCGAAAACCGGAAACTTATCTTCTACTTTACTACACGCTGGTCCGCTCTCAACTTGAATACTGCACCTCCATATGGACACCACTTTACGGTGTCTATAAAGACAACATTGAAAGTATTCAAAAGAAATTTCTGCAATACCTCAATTACAGAATGAGCGCACCTAAACGAGGGTACATAAATATGCTCTCGAATTATAACGTCTCCACTCTAACTAACCGGCGAACATTCCTTGACCTCATGACTCTATATAAAATCTGCAACAACATTATTGACTGTCCTGACCTACTGAAACTAATAAACTTCAAAATACCACCCAGAGTAACAAGGCTTAACGACTTATTCCACATTAGTCGGACGCGTACAAATGCTGGTGTCAGGGATCCAATCAGAAGAATGTGCGAATCGTTTAATCAAAATCAAAACCTCAAGGATTCCGACTTATTTTTTGATACACGCAGCACCTTTAGTAGAAAACTAAAGGCTGTTTTCCTACAAAGCACAATAACTTAGACATTACTTGGTTTATAATTTTAACTACCTCTCTTTTTTTAAATTTATGTATGACATTATTTTTTATCTATATATTTTTGGTCTTACCATCAAAATTTCAAAAATAATCTGTAAACTTTATAAGGATATTGCGCACATTTTTTTTCCATCTCTCTATTTTGTAAAATAATATTCTTATGTATATTCTCCTTTCATATACTCTTTTCAGTATTTAAAAGTAAAAAAATTTGCATATGTTTTCATCTGCTGTTAACGTTAATTCGTGAGAAATAGTTTCATCTGCTGTTAATGTTAATTAGTGAGAAATAGTTTGGATGCAGGTGAATTCTCTATTAATTGTTTTATATATTCTTGTCAATTGACATCTGTGTCTGTATTTTCTCCTTAAATAAAAAAAAAAAAAAAAAAAAAAAAAAAAAAAAAAAAAAAAAAAACGCGAATAAATAGAAAAAGGAACAACAACACAAGAATAGCATCTACAGTTTCTGACTAATAAGAATATAACCTCAAATTTGTACCTTGCATTTCTCCTGTGTTGAGCGAACAAACACCATATTGAGCGAACAAACACCATACAAACACTAAACACTGACGTATGGTATCAACGGCTTACGAAAGACGCTTACATTGACACCGTAAAATAACAAATCCAACAAATCTAATAGATATTAATTATATATTTAACGAACTTCAAATAATATGTCAAATCAATGATGAAACATGAAACTGTCAACACGTAACACGTTGCAACCTGCAAATCCTACAAACCGTGCGATGTTTTTGTTAATGGAATTTATTGAAGATTTCATAAGAAAATGGTCTTTAACTACCTTCTCCTAGAGACTTAAATCGTACAAAATAAAAAAATAGCGAGCGTTCGCTAACTAAAATTGTCAGTTCGGTTTGTTTGATTATCTAGAACAAAAGTACGGCGCTGTGATTGGTTATTGAATTTGGATCGCACCCATTCGTCGTAAAAGACGGTAAAAGATATATGGAAAAATAGATCTTACGTTTAAACTAAATATATGGAATTTGTAAAAAAAAATCTGTAACTGACTATAAATTCGTAAGCCGTTGATACCAACCTGATGCGTGCGCATTCTGTTTCTTTGGAAAGTGTTGCTAGAGCGTAATAATTATTTCGTACTATGGGTAATTTTTACACGATTCAGGGAATATTATAACAAAATTTTAATACAATATTTATTTTCTCACGGCGCCCCTTCGGAGTTGGCGCCAGGTTTTTGCACGTTTTTGAACGTATGGCAGATCCGGCGCTGCGATTGCCTTCACCGCAGATGGATTCATTCATAATGGATTCTTTCGTCACTCCTGGACACACTGACCCCCAGATTCCTACCCAACCCTCATACATTTTTCGTTCCTAGATCCTCCACACACTCCTAAGATGATTTGAGATGAGATGACATGACATCTCCTAAGATGCTTTTCCTGCATGGAGCTAACATAAAAAAACGTAATGTAATAAAATAAGTGAGAAATGGATGATAATTTATTCTGAGAAAAATAGTAATTTTTAGAACGGTGAACTTATTATTTTGAATGCCCTGAATGAAATATTTTATAACGCCACCTATGAATAAAAAGAAAAACAATTATTAAAGTTTTTGTTTATCAAGCGAGATGCCCACAACACAAAATAATTATGCTACTCAACACGAGATGGCAGTTTGCGGAGGTTATCCAATTTTAGTTCACAAATTTACCACCGAAATTCAACAGCTTATAACAGCGCTTGCGCAGGATATCAGCCATTTGCATTTCTGACATGGGTTCGAATCGGAGTTCCGCAACGGCCTGTTTCCGGTCGGCATCCACCGCACGCCGCTTTGTCGGTGGACTTTTTGCTGAAATCCATCGATATCTCAAACATCCTACCTAAATAAACACAAGAGGTAACTTTAATAACTCCTGTCTAACATTATTTACAACGTGCACCCCTAATTTTATGTAGATATTGTGTATATTTTGTTATATTTGTAACGAGGCACTACGTATCTCCAGTCTACAGTCTTTTGCTGTCTAATGGTCGTTTAATTAGTGCCAAATTTATGAGAGATTCGCATCATTAGGTACATACTTATCAATACTATGTTCCTTGGAAATGTTCTCTCTACAAAAGTAATTATCTTCTATTCACGAGCCGCCTGTTTTGGTGCTTATAACTGTTTCTGACGTTACATTTTGTTTTTCAGAATGAATGGTTGAATCCCGACACTGCACACAATACACGCGCGTTGACTTCAACGCTGCACGATGTTTTTGTATAACCTCACCTTGCAACGTGCGACGGCCATCACGCATGCCGTCCACGGGAACTTCTCTGGGACCAAAACTCAGGAGATTCTCATCTCCCGAGGAAAAGTCCTGGAACTGGTCAGACCAGACCCTAACACGGGGAAAGTTCACACCTTGATGACCGTGGAACTCTTCGGAATAGTCCGGTCCCTCATGGCCTTCAGGCTTACGGGCGCTACCAAAGGTAAACTGGTTTTTATTATTTTTGTTTTCCTAGTTCTATTATTTCTAATGGATAACCAAGTGCCTATAAAAGAAAACATGGTAAAATTTCTGTACTCCGCTTACCTATAAAATGATTTAAATGACACTTCATTTGATCTTAACTATATCTGGGTGATGGTAAAATATGCGTTTTACGCACAACCCCAACTACGAACCTATTTTGTTCATGATTTCTATGTAAAATTACTATTTTCCTCTCCCCTGAAGTAAATAGTCAAATCTGTTAACTAAGTTGTTGTGACAAAGTGTTATTTCAATAATTAGAAGTATTAAAATTATTTACAAGTAAGCAGAATATGAAAGTTTTACCCAACATACTTGTAGGTAGTAAATTGCTTGCATATTTTGTTTTTATCATGTTGCCAGTCAAAATGTTTTCTTACTTCACTCTACATATTTTCTTTGGGACGCCCATTGTAGAACTCATTTTTAAATGCTTGCTTAATATTTTGCTTACTTTTGCGTAGTATGTAAAGCTTTAGTTTATTTGTTGATGTGTGTGCACTTTCGCAATGCGTCTTACGTGTCCAAGAGCACAGACGCTGAAACTCAAGTGCAAAAAGTATAATAGTCAACTCGTCGCCTCTGGCTGTGCTGAGTGCACAACTGGATTGAACTTGTGTGGCACAATACTCCACTAGTCACTCTAATTTCACAAAATACACAATAACCTCATGTGAAATCCAACACAACCCAACCTAACCTCATGCCAGATACACAACCTAACCTTATCAAAATAGAAACCTAATCTCATCAAAATGGTTACCCGCTATTGACTAAATGAAAATTTTCTATGTTTGTACATTTTATTTGAATTTCTTTTTTGTTTTCTTGAATGAATGAATTAATGCAAATCCTGAAAGAAATTCACCCACTTCCTGACATCGGATTGTGCTGAAACTCAGAAAGACTTTTCGATAATGAATTTTGCATCAAAATCAACACTTTTCTAATGAATTTGTTATTTCCAGATTATATAGTTGTGGGATCAGACGCGGGAAGAATTGTGATCCTTGAATACATTCCTGCCAAAAATATCCTGGAGAAAGTTCACCAGGAAACCTTCGGGAAGTCTGGATGCAGGAGGATTGTTCCCGGCCAGTATCTGGCCATCGATCCCAAAGGGAGAGCTGTTATGATCGGTACGCTATAAAAAACAACCAATTTTATCAAAATATGTATTTTTTTAAGCTAAATGATGCTACTAGTGTTCCGTGTTTCAACTGAATACCTTGACGAACAACCTTTTACACTTCTGATGCAAATTCTTTTAGTACTTAAGATTATTTCACAACTATTCAGGATACTAATCATTTAGTGATTATTTTGTAGGAGCCATTGAGAAGCAGAAGTTGGTGTACATCCTCAACAGGGATGCTGAAGCCCGTTTGACAATATCTTCCCCTCTTGAAGCACACAAGTCCAACACCCTTGTCTACCACATGGTGGGTGTTGATGTTGGATTTGAAAATCCCATGTTTGCCTGCTTGGAGATTGACCACGAAGAAGCTGACAGTGATACAACAGGTAAAATAACTTTTATAACTGAACATATAATATAGTTCTCAATTTTTAAATCAACCTCGGCAAAGCTCCAGCACAAAAAATCATTTTTGTGCTGGAATTAAATTGCAAAACCTTGCATTATGATTATACCTATGGTCCGTGTTTTTGAATGACAGTGATATTATTGACCAAACTGAATGTTTATCCAAAAAAAAATTGTTTGTAAATTTAAAGATTTCCAAATTATAATGATAATTTTCTCATTCAGGTGAAGCCGCACACAAAACACAACAAACCCTCACATTCTACGAGCTAGATCTCGGCTTGAACCACGTCGTCCGCAAGTACTCCGAACCCCTCGAGGAGCACGCCAACTTCCTTGTTACCGTTCCCGGTGGAAACGATGGACCTTCGGGAGTGCTGGTCTGCTCTGAGAACTATCTCACCTACAAGAATCTGGGAGACCAACATGACATCCGCTGCCCTATTCCGAGAAGGCGAAATGACCTTGATGATCCGGAAAGAGGAATGATCTTTGTCTGCTCTGCCACACATAAAACCAAGTCTATGTTCTTCTTCTTGGCTCAAACTGAACAGGTAAAAATCAATTCATTATTTTAGATCTTTTGTAATCCATTTTAGTTTTTCATTATGATTATAACTATGGTCCGTGTTTTTGACTGACAGTGATATTACTGACCAAACTGAATGCATAAAAATAAATTATATATTACGACGATAATGATAAAACAACTTGTTCTGATTTGCCGTCTGTTTGTTCCGCAGGGTGATATTTTTAAAGTAACCATTGAGACTGATGAAGACGTAGTGACTGAAATAAAGCTGAAGTACTTTGACACAGTTCCCGTAGCTTCCGCGATGTGCGTACTAAAGACTGGCTTCCTGTACGTTGCAGCGGAGTTTGGCAACCAGTAAGTATTCATTTTTAATATCTTTCAGTAGTAGTTGTCGCATATGAGACCATCACGCAGCGTCTATCGTTGGGTGATGTTATCTTTACATAATGCAATATAATCATTTCTCTGAACCAAGGTTTATCTCATTTCAATGAGGATTAACACACTGAGATGAGAAATACATTTATTTCATCTCTTCATAAGACGTATGTGTAAATCGTATGAATGCTAACAATGATTATTTGTTCTTTCAGTTACCTTTACCAAATAGCACATCTGGGAGACGAGGATGATGAGCCTGAATTCAGTTCCGCCATGCCACTGGAGGAGGGAGATACTTTCTTCTTTGCTCCGCGCCCACTCAGGAATCTGGTGCTTGTTGACGAAATGGATTCACTCTCACCCATATTAGGTGTGTATTTCATTTATTCAATTTCTCAAATAACCTTACACTTATTTTATTTAAATTATCATATTATTATGTCAATAATAATACATAAACATACGGCAACTCCATCTAAAATTTACTTTAACGCATTTCATGTTCAAATATAAGAAAAAAACTCTCTTACATCATAATTACACGACCAGAACAATAACCAACCGACACTACAATGTACCGACACTACATACCACGTTAGCTCGAAGACATTTCATATACCTACCTAGCTCCTAAAATATTTAACCTTCTCCCTGAGAATTTAAATACTGAAACCCAACCGCTCACCTTTAAAAAACATTTATCACAATGGATCCTTACAACTAGAAATGATGATTAGAAACGGTGTTCCTTAATTCCTTAATTTAACAAATAATTAAATTACTATTTATTATAATATGTATTATTATCAACTTATTATTACAATATTATTACTAATTTTTGTTATTATCATAATTATCATAATTATTATTCATTATTATTAATTAATTAATTATTATTATTAAAAAAAATTTGCAATTTAATTTAATCTGTACAACTTCTAATTTTATTTATCAACCATTACAAATGTATAATTTCAAATCTGTAAACTTCACCCGCCATAACACAGGGATATCCCTAGCATGGCGGATGAAACACCACAAAAAAACTATGCAATGTACAATATTCTTATAAATAAATAAATAAATAATACAATGGCATAACAAGAAATGGCAAACTGCGGAGTTTGGTATAGGAGTTTTTAAAGTATGTACTTGGAAGTATAAATATCGATTTTGATTCAACAGAAATCAAAATTAAATATTTTTTTGCGCTTGTAGTAAGTGATTGGTTTAGCATCCACTAATAGTACAGCATTATGATTATACCTATGGTCCGTGTTTTTGATTGACAGTGATATTATTGACCAAACTGAATGTTACAAATCTTTCCAATTTCCTCCCTGCACAAAATGTTAGCAGATAGTAATGGTTTGTAGATTAAATAATGTCATATTTTGTTTATTACCAGCTTGCCAAGTGGCTGATCTTTGTGGCGAGGACACTCCCCAAGTTTACCTGACTTGTGGCAGGGGTGCCCGATCTTCCCTGAGGGTGCTTCGCCATGGCTTGGAGGTTACGGAGATGGCTGTGTCTGAACTACCCGGTAACCCCAATGCTGTGTGGACCGTCAAACGCAACAAGGATGGTCAGTATACATTACATGATTATTACACATTTCTATGTAACTTATTAACTCTTGTTCTTATTATATTTTTGGTAAACTTTCGAAATCATTGGACATGCTTAATGCAAATATTTGTTAGTACATAATATAATAAATAACATCGCGGCTGCGATTTCAAACGACGAAAGCAAATTTTAAATATACTATTTTCCTTTGCTCTATGAAAAGTTGTCTTTTATAGTCATTAATAACTCAGGTTCACCTCATATTTACGTCTAGTAATGTTACAGTGTCATGTAAACAGGCTTATGAGTCCGAGTGGTTAAGGTGAATCAATAGGTTTTTCTTAGAAATATTTGTGTTAACCTGTAATCGACCGAAGACGCGCCAAAAAAATATTTCGAAATAAATATGTTTGTCTGTGATTTTGACCCTTCTATGTACAGAATTTGTATGAAGAACAAAGTCAGAATCGCTTGCGCCAACATTAACCCCATAAGATGGGTAAAAATTTCATTCACCTTGCAACCCCAGAATATTTTTAAACGATTTTATCTGTGGCATGAAAATATCAAATTTGCCATGAATTTTATCTGTCAAAGTCGATGTGTGTTCCTAAACTAAAACACTGTAAAGCCTATTAATTTACATAATTAACGCAAGTAATGTTGTTTTGGTACATAGTTTATTGTTCTAGGAATGTGTTTCGGTCAATAAAATATGCGATAGCTCAAAATTAATCCACAAAACATTCAATTCAAAATTCAAAGTTGTGCTTTGTTACGGAATTTCTGTGTTTTTTTCCGGCTTGTTAAGCATGTCCAGTGATTTAAAAAAGTACCATATTTTTATTTATAGCAAGTAATCCCCAACTTGGATTAATTGTTAACATCAGTTGGGCACTACTTGTAGTATGTATATATTTTTTGAACAGTTTTATATATTTTTTATTATTAACATCACACCGATTTTGAGACTATTTTCATCTACGAATAGCCATAAAATATTGTTAAAATTACTCCAATAGTAGTTGTAAACAATAATTATTCTACAAATTCCCTTTGGTAATTTAGCAAGTTACTCTCTGTAGTGGTGACCTCTCGGTAGCTTGCAGAGTTGAGTAGTAGTTTGATAGGGAAGTTTCCAAACCAAATATTAATAAACCATGGTCGTTGGATATGAAATCAAACACCAGTGGTTTTTATTTTCAGACTGGGCCGCCATCATTCCTGTTAGCTGAACTGAAGAGGTAAGTTCAACCCTCCACGGATGCCTGCTCTGCCCTCTGCCCATGGGATCCGATAGTCAAATGTTGCAATCAATTAATACCATTCAATTCAGCTGCATAATCTTTAAAGTAACATTTAAAAAAAATGTAATCTTATAACTGAAGACAACTTGTGTTCAGGCAAATAGGGCAAGCCTACAATTAGAGAAATATTTGAAAGTAATTTTACCATTGAAAAACTGTTTAACTTGTTTTAAAAATTTAAAGATGCACAATGTGGCGAGCCCAGAGTCACTGATTTGTCAAATAAAAGATATTATCGGTGCTAAGGGTCTCGTAGATCAAAGTCCTTTAAAAGTATTCTGGAATAGTTATTATTCTGCTTCAGATTGCTATAAAGGAATACAATTATTTTATTTATATTAACTCAAGTGGTCTCCAGTTTAAAGACAGTGATCGGAAAGCTTGTGCGAATTCGGCATCTCTTATTTTCAATGTTCCGCTTTTGTGTTTCCAGAGGAATACGATGCTTACATCATAGTGTCCTTCGTGAATGCCACCCTTGTGCTGTCCATTGGAGAAACTGTGGAGGAGGTGACAGACAGTGGCTTCCTCGGCACCACACCCACCCTCAGCTGCCACGCCCTGGGCAATGACGCCCTGGTGCAGGTCTACCCCGACGGCATCCGTCATATCCGTGCCGACAAGAGAGTCAACGAGTGGAAGGCGCCGGGAAAGAAGACCATAGTCAAATGTGCCGTCAATCAGAGACAAGTGGTCATTGCGCTGACTGGAGGAGAGCTGGTCTACTTTGAAATGGATCCGGTAAGCACTCCTCTATGTAACAATTTCTCTATCTAATTTGTCTATCCATGCTCACAAAATTTAACGTCTTCGATTTTTTTTATTATCTTGGCCATTCAAATATATTTTATTTTCCCATCAACGCTACAGAACGAAATTCCATTCTGAATCACCTGTATTATTTTTAAATGGGATAGATTGAAGACTGCATTTAAAACACATGCATGATCAAATTGATTGACTTGTGTGTACCTAGGTGTTGTACAACTTATTCATACACTTTACAAACATTGAATTTAATCTTTAATGAGATTTTTAATATCATTATTTTATTCTTTCAGACTGGGCAACTAAATGAATACACGGAACGCAAGAAGCTTTCATCAGAAGTCTCCTGCATGGCGCTAGGATCTGTAAATCCCGGAGAGCAGAGGGCGTGGTTCTTGGCTGTCGGCTTGAGTGATAATACCGTGCGCATCATTTCACTCGACCCATCTGTAAGTTATTGCTTTGATCAAAGATAAATGATTTAATAAATAATATTTTCATGATGAGACAAGGACACCACTGAAAAGTTTTGATTACAACCACCAAAAGCGTTATTCAAATTTATCTGATGAAAAACAAACTACATTATTATTTTGTCGTCATTGTCAGAAGTTTACAATATTTATCTTTATTCCAGGATTGCCTGTCTCCCCGCTCTATGCAAGCCCTCCCAGCTGGTGCAGAGTCCTTATGTATAGTGGAACAGCCCCTAGAATCTGGATCTAAGCCTGCCCTCCATCTTAACATCGGTCTATCGAACGGAGTGCTGCTCAGAACCACCCTTGACCCCATCTCGGGAGACTTGGCTGACACGCGCACCCGCTACCTGGGATCCAGGCCAGTCAAACTCTTCAGGATATCAATGCAGGGCAATGAGGCTGTGCTGGCCATGTCCTCGAGGACCTGGCTGAGTTATTACCATCAGAACCGATTCCACCTCACTCCACTCTCCTATGAATGTCTGGAATATGCTTCTGGATTTAGCTCGGGTAAATATTAACTATTACACATGATTCTTAGAAATGGCGAGCCCAGAGTCACTGATTTGTCAAATTAAAGATATTATCGGTGCTAAGGGTCTCGTAGAGTAAATGATCTCTTAATTACGCTGGATTAGGCTCATCTTAATACAGATACCAGAAAGAGAAACAGTTATTTGTTTCCTTCCATTTATAATGACTAATCTTGGACAATTTACTAATGACATGCCTTTAATTTTCAGAACAATGCATGGAAGGTATTGTCGCAATTTCCACCAACACCCTTCGAATCTTGGCACTGGAGAAGCTGGGTGCTGTGTTCAATCAAATCTCCATCCCACTGGATTACACCCCGCGAAGATTTGTCATTAATCCTGATAATAATCACATCATCGTTGGAGAGACGGAACACAATGCCTACACAGAAGAAACCAAAAAACAAAGAAGGTATGTTATTCTCCTAATTTAATAAAAAATATAAAAAACCTGTTCTATGGAACAATTTTATGACTAAATATGATGACAAAACTCACACGAAATTGATTGTCCAATGATGATACCCCTGCAGTTCTGACAGCTATTCCCCCCCCAACCAATGATATTCCTTCTGTTAATTAATGGTTTCTAATTCATGCCATTTTTTTTGTTCAGATTGCAAATGGCCCAGGAGATGAGGGAGGCTGCGGGCACCAGTCCGGAGGAGCAGCAGCTAGCCGGAGAGATGGCAGAAGCTTTCATTCAAGATGTTCTGCCTGAAAATATATTCTCTTCTCCAAAAGCTGGAGCTGGTGAGTACTTACCTTTTTTGCAGAAATTATATCAAACTCACTCAAAAGAAAGATGTGGCGAGCCCAGAGTCACTGATTTGTCAAATAAAAGATATTATCGGTGCTAAGGGTCTCGTAGATTAAAGTCCTTTAAAAGTATTCTGGAATGGTTATTATTCTGCTTCAGATTGCTATAAAGGAATACAGACAAATTTTTGCAAGAACATTATTTTTTGTTCCCCTTTACCAGATTACTAATATTGTATGCATTCCTTCAGGTATGTGGGCATCGCAAGTTCGTGTAGTGGATGTGGGTGCGGGCAGTACCTTGCAGAAGATTCCCATGGCCCAGAATGAAGCTGTGTCTTCTCTGTGCCTGGTCCGCTGGGCCCCACGGGGGGAAAGCCCCGCCACCCACGTTGTAGTGGGCGGCCACATAGACATGCACCTCTCTCCCAGGACTTGCGCACAAGGATTCCTAGATGTCTACAAGATCACAGGCACCGGAACCATGGAGCTTCTCCACCGGACGTTAGTGGATGGTCCTGTGGGTGCTTTATGCAGCTTTAGCGGCCGTGTCCTGGCCGGAGTGGGCAGAACCCTCCGCCTGTATGAACTTGGAAGAAGGAAACTTCTGCGCAAGTGTGAAAACAGACACGTGCCAAACCTCATCATCGACATTCAGGCCATGGGACAACGGGTCTATGTGTCTGATATCCAGGAGAGTGTCTTCTGTGTGCGCTACAAGAAGAGGGAAAATCAACTCATAATCTTCGCCGATGATACTCATCCAAGGTATGTTTATTTTGTTAACCACTCTTCTGAGTGAAAGAAGAAGTATGAATCCCTGCTGACCATATTTGAGTTGATATTTTAATGATGATCCAATTATTTTACATGCTAGACTAATGATCAGCCATGATTAGGAATATTTCTGATGTAGCCTAACATCTTTAACCATTGAAATGATTTATGATATTACAATAGAACTAAATGGTATTTTCATTTCCAGATGGGTGACCAACACTTGTGTCCTGGACTACGATACGGTGGCCAGTGCTGATAAGTTTGGCAATGTGGCTGTTCTCCGACTACCTCCCGCAGTTTCTGATGATGTGGATGAAGATCCAACTGGAAATAAAGCCCTTTGGGACAGAGGTGATTATTTTATATTTTTTCTTGCTAATTTTGAAATAATATAGGCACTTGTTATGATGATCCAATTATTTTTACATGCTAGACTAATGATCAGTCGTGATTATAAATTTTTCTGATGAATTTGTTAAAATTCTCCATTCACACTTTTGCTTTGGAACAGTTGATTGAAACAAAGTAATTTTTCTCAGGTTTACTCAACGGTGCCTCTCAAAAGACTGAAACAAGCAGTGTATTCCACGTGGGGGAGACTGTCACCTGGCTGCAGAAGGCCACCCTCATCCCCGGGGGCTCGGAGGCCCTTCTGTATGCAACCCTCAGTGGAGCCCTCGGGGTGCTCCTCCCCTTCACATCTCGGGAGGACCATGACTTCTTCCAACACCTTGAGATGCACATGAGGAGTGAAAATCCGCCCCTTTGTGGAAGGGATCACCTCTCCTTCCGAAGTTACTATTATCCTGTCAAGGTAATTATTTTCAATTGATTCATTAACATTAAAGCATGATTTATAAAAATGAATACCCATCCACAGGGTAGTCAGCGGATGCATTTATCCTGAGTGCATAAGCGTTAAACTCGTGGTAGATAAATATTGGATGTATCTTCTTATCTAACTGATCGTTTTGATTGGCCAAGGTATCTCGGAGATCTCTGATACGATTTTCCTGAGAGTTGAAACCTCATTATTTAGATGTTGTTTCTTAGTTTTGGAAACTTACATTTTTTTTTACCCTAAAGATTTCTTTCTAGCTTTGTTTGACAACATAAATATTTTAATGAATCCTTTTATTTCCAGAATGTGATTGATGGTGACTTGTGCGAGCAATTCAACTCTCTAGATGTCGGGAAGCAGAAGGCCATTGCTGGGGATTTGGAAAGATCGCCGGCTGAAGTCTCCAAGAAGTTAGAAGACATTAGGACGAGATATGCTTTCTAAACAAATCTAGTGATGCCTGGACTGCTCTTGTACATAATATGTTCTTTGTAATCATTTCATTATTCCATTCTGTGTTTCGTTTGTCATTACTTTTAAGTTTTTCATCACAGTAAACACAAAATTTAACATTGTGATATTAATTTTTAGATTTTGCAAATAAAATTTTCATAAGTCATTATTTTGTTTCCTTTATCCTTTTATGTACTGTGTTTTGAATAACTTAAATTGTGAATTGACAGAGGCCTCTTGTGGTCGAGGGGTTAGGTTGGACATAGTGTCACGTGTATTGTCGGTTGACCGATAATGTAGCGCCGATGAGTGGGATGATGGCCCTCGTACTCTGCATAACCCATTGCATGGCACGACAGCTCTTCTTTCATTCACCTGCATATTACTGCGAGCAGCCTACATACCCGCTGTTTCTAGCTTAAGGCTCTACTGGCAATTCGGGGGTTATGGGTTCAAATCCTGGCTTATGAAAGTAAATTTTATTTGTGTCATTTCACGATTCATTTAAAATAATATAAACTTTTACTGAGTGCAATTCACACTCGGTAAAGGTGAAACCTTCATGAAATTAAAGTAGATAATAGTGGGAAGGCTACGAAGCACCACACAAAGAGGAGACCTATTGGCTACAAAGCACCTGCCAAAGAACCGAATAATTGTAAGGCTGAAAGTAGTGGGGAGGGAAAGGAGATGGAGAGAGGAAGATGGGGGAAGTAGCTGGCTTTTCGGATTTGATTACCAAACGTGGCTGAAGTCATTTTGAGCATTGTTTCAATTCTGAATGGTCTCACATCAGGTGCGAGAATCCAGGAGCGGATCCAGCCCTTAAAAAAGGTGGTCACAGCCACCTGAAAATCGGCCAAGTGTGAGTCGGAGTATGAACTCGCTCATGAACAATCATGACTCATGAACTCATTGAATTTGTATGTTTTTAGATTTTCAAGGCCAAAAGTATTTTCGGATTTTGTTTTTGGGGTGTTATGGCTGTGTTGCGCTATCTCCTTTAGCCAACGTTTCGGACAGTGTCCATCATCAGACACATCTCCCTGATGATAGATACTAACGCTGTCCAACGAGTTGGCAAAAGAAGGAGGTAGCGCAACACAGCATAACACCCCAAAAAAAATAACGAAAAAAAAAACTTAAATTTGATTATTTCCTTTTTTCCGCGCATCAGGACTTTGGCCTTAGGAATGAAAATAATCATTGGAGGCAGTCAGACCCGATTTCGTCCAATTAAATAGTCAAACATTTTCAATTAAATTCCAAACCAAATAAATAATTATTTTTTCTAGTAGCCAGTAAGCCAAAAATAGGTATCTTGCGCTGCCTCAGGAGTCTAGTGCAGCGTTTCCTAACCTTTTTCAGCCATGGACCTCTAGGAAATCAAGCACAATTTTCAAGGACCCAAGGATTTTTGAAGTGAAAAATTGTTTAGCACTGTTGTGATTTGAAACTCGGTGAAACGAAAAACAGCGACACTAAAAAGAGACGAACACATTAACACATACATCCATTGGACCTGTGAGAGAATGAGATGGTATAATCGGTCTCCTCTTTGTGCTGTGCTTCGTAGCCTCTCGGACCCCTTTTTGTGCGGCGCTTCCTAGCCTCCCCACTCTTGTCTACTTTAGTTTTCTGAAGGTTTCACTTCTATCGCCTGTGGATTGCACACTCTGATTTATTTTTTTAGTAATCCAAATACAAAAAAAAATCGAGTGTAGTTTACAGAAGCGAAAGTTTACCAAAACAATCTCAACTAATACTTGAAAAGTGAGGTCATGATCAAAGCGACCAATGAGCGCAGACCAGTGTAATTTCCGTTTCCTATCTCAACCAATAGGAGCCTTTAAAAGTAACATCATAATCAAAGCCGTGAGCGCAGTCAATGCGTTGGAGGTGCAGTAATCGTCATTTCCGTTTCACCCGAAATCCAAATCACAGCGGGGCTATAGAAGTTTCACTTCAAAAACTTTTTTTATAATAATTAACATACAAAAGCAGCACCAAAGTCACATTAACTAACAGTTAATTAATTCGCAGGTTGGTGTTGCTTTTTTGCAACTAGGTAAATTAGTGATATTCGGGTTGATGTTACTTACTGCTAAGCTGTAATCTCAAATCGGATTCCACTTGCAATCTGTTTCGTTTTGTTTTGTTTGTTTTTAGTGTATACAAGAGCAGGGATCAGTGGCTTAACTATAGGGTGGCAGGGCTGGCAAAATGCCACGGGCCCCGCGGGGGCTGGGGCCCCGACCCGAGAGGCCGCGAACTTAATAGTAAGCTAACATTTTTAACAAAATTTTGTAAAAATTTATAATTTTATGTAAGTACATAAAATCAATTAAAGTTAGACACAACCAAAGACCATATACAAATTCAAATAAATTATTAAGATTTAAACGCATTCATAAGAAAAGGATGTAAATCAATTTCAGAAAGCATCCATCGGTTGCTTAATTTTTTGTCGTGGTATTTAGCGGCGCGGACGAGCTAGTGACGCTCGGAGTATTCCCGTGTTTTGTTAAGCAAGAAAGTACTTTTTTCATGGTGCTGGCGGACTAGCGACCCAAGGTGTTAGGTGAATCCCGAATTTCTATTTTTTGAGTGCGGAGGGCTCTACTACGCATTCTTCGTTTAATTGTTATGACAATTGGTTATTTGTATCTTAAATTTATCGTAGTTTTTGTTTTATTGAACCTGCAATTAGAGGCAAAGTAAATTTAATTGTGAACGTAGATATTAACATGTCTAGTTCTAGAAAATATCTAAGTGGGAGTGAAAAACGAAAGAGGAAGAGGGAGTCTGGGAAAGGGAAGAGGAGGGGAAATCGCGTTTCCTTCCAATTAATGAAATTTCAGTGTTTTGCAACCTGCCACTTTGCAAAGTTTAAAAAAGCTCTTGAATTTGTTGATATGTATTAAAAAGACATATCTGAATCATTTGCCCAGGAAATTCTCAGTTTTCGGTACACCTTCAATGAAAAAAAAAATAGAAAAGGATTCGTACACTAGAGAACTTGCTGATTTATTAATAATAAATAATCATTTTATATTGTGCAGGTTTCCTGAAGTATGTACTCCAGCATTAATGCTATTTGTTACAATTCCTGTGACTACAGCTAGTGCTGAAAGATCATTTTAGAAACTAAAATGAATAAAAACCTATTTAAGAAACTCAACGGGACAAGACAGGCTACGTAACTTGGCTATTCTGTCTATTGAAGAGTCTACGGCCAGATCTTTAAACTTTGATGATGTTATTGATACTTTGGCGGAACAGAAATCTCGGAGAAAAGAATTTTATTAATAAACTAGCTGATCCGGCGAACTTCGTACCGCCTCAGAATCAAAATTATTAGCTGAATTGATCTAAATTGTTTCTCCCTGCGTATACCATACCTTGATCTAAATTGTTTCTCCCTGCGTATCCTTTCCCCTCTCGCGTTCCCTCTCCCTCTCCCCACTCCACTTCTCCCCTTCCCCCGTCCCGCTAACCCCCTTCCTGAGTTCCTTTCCCCCCTCCCCCCTCCCCCCTCCCCCTCTCCCCCCTCCCCCATCCACCCTCCCCCGGTTCACAGTTCAATATTATACCCCTTACAATATTGCTGCAGTTCTTTCAAAATAGGAGAATTCGTTCCATACAAAATGTATGGGGAAAATAATTTTCTTCGGAGTGGAACACCCTTTACTTTTAGGGGTATGAAAAATAGATGTTGGTCGATTCTCAGACCGACCAGATAAGCACACAAAATTTCATCAAAATTGGTCCAGCCGTTTCGGAGGAGTATCGTAACAAACACCGTGACACGAGAATTTTATATATTAGATATCTTGTAAAGATTAAATTATTATCGTTATGTTATTTCATTATAAATATGTAATACCCATGCTTTTGAAAATAAAATTTATTACATATTTAAAAAAAATGCGCACAATATTAGTAATACTGTTGGCTAACTTCTTAAGTGGTTTATTAAAATTCAATTACAATGTAACGATTTTTTCTGGGGGGCCCCAACCAATGAATTTGCCACGGGCCTCAGATGGTATAGTTACGCCACTGGCAGAGATGCCTTTTCACAGCGGGATGTGGTTAAGAAAAGTAGTAAATGTATTAGTGCTTCTTCTGATATTTCCTCACGTTCACTCAAAAACTTGATAAAGAAGCTTCTTTGAAAATACGTTTCAAAGATTTTCTATTAATTGGTTTTCCTGTGCCATTGTCAAGCCAATAATATCAGTAACTGTTGAAAGGGTCTAATATCCAATTTTTATTTTTGTCGGGTACCGGAACTGGAAAATAATCCGAAATGAAGGCGCGTAGCGATTACGAGACTTTTGGCAGCATTTATTTATTATTGTTAATGGTCCAAAGATGAGACTGCGGACCCCCATACATGTATTCGCTGACCCCTGGGGTCCGCGGACCACAGGTTAAGAAGCACTGGTCTAGAGTATGACCAGCAAGTGGAGATGCACCAGGTGAGACTTCATTAGGCTACCAATACCATTACAACTACTGAACCGATTTTGATACATTTTTTACATCTTCAAAGGATATCAAATTAAATTAAACGCTAGGAAACATTTTACATTAAATACATTTATTTAGGTGCTTTCTTAAATTACAAATTCAAGCTTACGTTTCTTTTTCGCGAAAATTCTAAATTTCAACACAGCTCGGAAATTTCCTTCTGAAGAGGAGACGTCATTATGTTCGTGCTAAAAATCTGGCCATCGTCTCTGTGGCCACGTAATGGTATATTTTGACGACCACACAATATTATAGTTTTTACAATTGGTCATAAACGATCTCTGTTTTCTGCAATATGAGCCATTATTTGAGTAGAAATCTGGTTAGCAATATCAACCTCTGGTTTATGATAATACGCCAAAAAGTTCTTCCCACTTTCAACGGCCATCTTATGGTAATGATTACGTTGATGTTGCAGTAATAACCCACCTTCACCTAATAAGTTATTAAAGGCTTTCAATGGTTCTTTCACAAGACGTCCAGGGTTCGATATAATGAAATCAGTGGCAGATAGAGTGATAAATAAGGCACAATATTTGCAATAAGGCATAATATTTGCAAGTCCCTGATCTTTATATAACAGCACAAGCCAATGGATTTTTCAAGATGTGATTTTTGGACATGTTTTCTGTACGTTTTTCAGTGTTTATGCAAAAATTGGTACTGAAAATCATAGTTAGGTGGAGGCACTCAATGTTTTTCTAGTAGTACAGCTTTAGTTGCATCAGGTAATTCATGCATGTTTTTATAGCAGAAATATAGTTTCCAATATTTGAAGCAAATTCAGAGTTCAACGACAAGCCACTAGTTACAGTTGATGATGATGACGCTGTTAAAGCTGAAGACGTGGACTGATCAGAAGAAGAAGCAATATCTAATTCATCATTCACTTCAGCTGGAGGACTGTAAATTTCACTACCAGTACTCAATGCCCCAGCCTCAACCTCAACTTAAGGTTTAAAAATAATACAATTTTAATTTTATTAAGGTGTGTCGTTTATTATCATCAGTCTATCAATTTCAATAGACCGTGAAAGTGTGACGACACAAGTCTATTAGGATTGTTGGCATGCCCAACGTGCCCACAACGGTGGATCCGCCCTTGAGAGTATCTCAACTCTGGAACACACCATAGTGAACATGCAATTGAAGTGAAAACTTCTTTAGCACCGTTGTGATTTGAAACTCGATGAAATGAAAAATAGCAACTAAACACGGTGACCGGACAAGTCAGAATGAAACCAACTCAGAACCACCCCAGAAAAGGCGTCTACTAATATCTACAGGAATTCCAAAAACTAAAAAAATCAAACTCATATCTACGAGAACCAAAGTGTTGACGAATATCTACAGCTCAAACTGTTGACTAATATCTATGAGAACCAAAGTGTTGACGAATATCTACAGCACTGGCAGAGGTTGGATTTGCAATTATGTACAGCATATTGGAATAACGTAATATTGCGTATGCAGTTTAAAAAACTTAATTTATGGAAGTATGTATGTAAAAATCCCTAATATCGGACTATTGGACACATTTAGCTGATAAGTCCAACCCACGCTCTGTGGATATTAGTTCAACCTACGCTCTGTAGATATTAGTCAACACTGGGACCCTCATAGATATTCGTCCGACCTTAGCTCTGTAGATATTAGTCAACACTCTGAAGTTCGTAGATAGTAGTTCAACAAATGAGCTGTAGATATTTGTCCGACATACAGGCTGTAGATATTAGTATCTGGAGTCCAGAAAAGTTGTTAGAAGTGATGAAAAAAATGGTTAAATAGGTTACGTTAGGTTAGGGTTATGGGCTATTTTAAAATGATTTTTTTCATAGCTTTCTTTTCAAAGAGGTGTTGAGTTGAGTTGACTTTATTCTCAGTTGGCATGGAACCCAAAACATATACATCTATAGCTTGCGAGAGAATGAAATAGACGAATTGGTCTCCTCTTTGTGCGGTGCTTGGCAGCCTCCCCACCTTGTCTACTTTAGTTTAAAGGTTTACTTCTACTATGAGAACTGCACACTTTGATTTTTAGAGATAAATCGTTTTTATAAATTGGATAAAAATAATATTTTTTACAGTACTGCTGGCGTCCCACAGGGATCGGTTCTGTCTCCGACTTTGTTTTTGTTGCACGTCAAAGACCTTTTGTCATGTGCACCAATTCATTGTTATGCAGATGACAATACAGTCCATGATAGCTTTTTGTTTGACAAGCCCCCAAAGGGCGAACAAACTCCAACGGCTCGGAGAGCTGTTTTCTCTTGGGGTAAAAATAATCTGGTTGAATTCAATGTTTCAAAGACCCAATCATGTCTGATTACGTCTAAAAGGGATCGAAATGAAATCCTAGTCTCCTTCAACGGAAGCAATCTTCCGAACAGGCCCTCCATTGATATGCTTGGTGTAACTCTAAGTGACCAGCTCAGATATGGGGGCTCCATCGAAGCCAGAGTTAAGTTAGCCTCCCAAAAACTGGGCGTACTGTACAGGCCCCGCAGATACTTTAATAGTACACAATTGACCTGTACAAATCACAAGTGCACCCCACGGTTGAATTTGGCAGCCATCTCTGGTCTGGAGCTCCAAAATACCAGAAAAAAGTGCAAAAACGGGCGGTCCGTTTGATAGATTCTCCCATCTTATCAGACGGATTGCGATCTTTGCGAATGCTATCCTAGTTCTACCGGTATTACAATGGAAGATGCTCCGAGGAACTAGCGTCATTGATCCTTTCGGAACCGGTGCATAGTAGGGAAATATACCAAACACGTGCCCAACATATGTACACGGTTGCCATTTGTCACATGAGAACGGGTCGCTTCTTCAACTCGTTGTGGAACGATTTGCCGGCCTCTGTGTTTCCTCCTTCCTACAACATGGTTTTCTTCAAGACCAATGTTCATTCCTTCCTCTCCTCAAAAAGACCCTCCACACAGCGCCTCAGATGATATAGGAAATAATTTCACTCAGGGTCTCCTGTGTAGAGTTAATGCAAAAAAAGCTTTCACACCGGAGGCCCTATATAATTTTATATACTTAGGTATATTATATAGTAACAATTATTATAAGCAATAATTATCAGCCTGAAACACTCATCCACATTGAAAAATCTTCCGAGAAAAGATACATGACGCCAACGGGACTTGAACCCGTGTCCTCTCGATTGCCGGTCGATTGCTCTTGACCACTGAGCTATGGCGGCTTATCTCGTACCCGCCAAATGATTCAATATATGCTAGTGTTTCATTCAACAATTACTGCTTATTATATTTTTTCCACCTGAAAACAACCAACTTTATTTATGCGAGAGAAACATTGTAAGTGTTAAGTCCCTCGCTAGGTGGCGTCGAGACAAATTATGTCTTCATTTATTGGGGAAATACTTAAACTTGTCAAATATTAATTATTATTTTTAATTGTAAAACTAACGTTTTTAAGACAAGATTTTTTATGCATAGCACAAAGGGTAACAATTATTATAAGCAATAATTATCAGCCTGAAACACTCATCTAAAGATGATTTTTTAATCTAAAGATGAGGAAGATTTTTCAATGTGGATGAGTGTTTCAGGCTGATAATTATTGCTTATAATAATTGTTACCCTTTGTGCTATGCATAAAAAATCTTGTCTTAAAAACGTTAGTTTTACAATTAAAAATAATAATTAATATTTGACAAGTTTAAGTATTTCCCCAATAAATGAAGACATTATTTGTCTCGACGCCACCTAGCGAGGGACTTAACACTTACAATGTTTCTCTCGCATAAATAAAGTTGGTTGTTTTCAGGTGGAAAAAATATAATAAGCAGTAATTGTTGAATGAAACACTAGCATATATTGAATCATTTGGCGGGTACGAGATAAGCCGCCATAGCTCAGTGGTCAAGAGCAATCGACCGGCAATCGAGAGGACACGGGTTCAAGTCCCGTTGGCGTCATGTATCTTTTCTCGGAAGATTTTTCAATGTGGATGAGTGTTTCAGGCTGATAATTATTGCTTATAATAATTGTTACCCTTTGTGCTATGCATAAAAAATCTTGTCTTAAAAACGTTAGTTTTACAATTAAAAATAATAATATTATATAGTTATAGGCCCTATATACTTTTAATAACTTTTCAAAGGAGGTTCTCAATTGTCCGGTCACCGCCGAAGGTATAAAAGACACCAGTCCCGCGTAGCATATTCTATTAAAACAACGATAGAACAAGGACAGAATTCCCCCATGACGCCGCCGATGCTCTACATAAAGAGTGCAGCCCGTTTTGCAAGGCAAGGGAATCTATCAAACGGACCGCCCGTTTCTGCACTGAGTCAAAGGTATTTTTCAAATATTTTGGGGCTGCAGATCAGAGGTGGCTACAAAATTCAACAATGGTTAAAAGTATGTAGGTAGTGGAATGTACAAACCCACATAAGTGCGTGGAAAGATTTACCAAAAATAAATTTGTGTACTCGACCTCGGACGGTTCAGATGTCTGGCAGCGCAACCTCTGGACCTGTTCTGTGTTATTGCTACCATTGGTGTTGCTCCTGAACCACCTAGTTGATGCTGGCCTATCAACGAGACCGTTTTCCAACTGTGGATATTGACACAGCTAGTTTTTTAGCTACGACATCTCTTCTTGTTTTAACTCAACAAGTTTCTACGCCTGTGTTTTTTGCTTTTTTATGGTTAATTTTTTTTTCTTTGCCTGGTTTCTAGGTATTTTTTGTGTGCGAGTGTCCCAGCGACAATAATTGAAAATTTGTTTTGTTTTGTCCACAATCCCCACTAGGGGATGGAACTACCTCGTCCCTGCACACGCGAACTGGCGACTTGAGCCCGGAGCGATGCCACACAGACCACCCGCTACCCCTGACGACAGTTGTCGGCCTGATGGACGTCCGAAAGAGATAGGGACCTTCGCCCCGCCTCCGACAACCCGATGCTAAAATCCTCAGGGTCTTCGGGCGTCGTTCCCACTTACTATTCGTCGAGGCACCACTGAGTAGTCGGCTTAGGGGCGCGGAATCCGAACCTCGTTCTCGGCCTGCCAGATCACAGATACACTCTCAATAGGACTGTCAGGTGTTTGGTGTCGCGCCGCCCCGACCCAGGACTTGCTCACTACTAATCTGGAGACATATTTGTATTTTTTGATTTTATGTTTTTGCTTTCTATGTGTAGCAGCCAGCCTCTGCTACCTCATGCTTTGGATTGTTTTAAAAAATAGCGATTTTTCCAGAAGCATATAAAAATAATATTAAAATGTTTGAATTCAGAACCATCGATATTGAACCGCAGTTAACCTTTACAGTTAAACGACATTCGTTTGGTTTTTTCTAAGTGCCGGTAGTTGTGTAAATCTGTTTCGCTGTCCATACCTAAATTTATCTGCCAATTATATTTTTAGTAGAACTAAATAAATATCTTACAGCCCTAACCTAATGTACAAAAAAGATTGGGTGGAAGGTAGAAGAGGCAGGTTAGGCACACCGTCTATTTTTCGTTTTTTTTTTTTTTCACCCTGTCCCTTTTGAGAAGAAGAGGTAAGATTTTTTTTTCCCCCATAAGGCCGGTTGCAGTGCACGACTGACGGTCGGTGCGTACGGTCAGTCCTGACGATGCGCATGCATACGGTCGGTCCTGACGATCGCATTCCACCGACCAACTGTCGGTGCGTACCGTCAGTTCATGCTTGACCAACAAGCTGACCGGACGTCGTACGAGAAATGGACGCGTTTACGAATAGTTTAATTGCTGCTTATTATCTTCGAAGACGTATTAGGAACAGAAGACGTAGATATCACGTATACCCGATCGTCGCCCAAAGAGCATTTCAAGCTCGTCGGTCGACCGACGGTCCGCATGCGTACGCGCTCGACCGACGATTCTCGTACGCACTGTGTAGCAATATACGCGTGCGTACGGTCGGTCCTACACTGAACGATTTATGAATTTTCATACAAATGACAAGCGCGACCGACGTACGCACCGACCGTCGGTCGTGCACTGCAACCGGCCTAAGTATTACTAACACCTGTACAACGTAAGCAATTGCATATTGCTCGCTAAAGGGCCGTTCAAATAATATAACGCACTTGGGGGGGAGGGGGGGGGGGGGTGTCTTGTGAAACATTACTGTGCGTTACGAGGGAGGGGAGTGGACACCCGAACACCCGAGTGGACAACCGACACACGAACAACGCGTTACGTAACATGTTTTTTTTTATTTAGATAAAAAACTAGGGAATTAAAATCTTCCAAGTTGGCAACCCTTTTCATTCTTGAAATCTCTTGTTTTATTTATTACCGCAAACGCGATTAAAACAAGTAAAAAGGTACCTATTTAAGCGAATTTGCAGTACTTTGCGCAACTTAATTGTGACTTTCAGGTAAAAATTGTCACGTGGGCGTTAGGTAACGTTTAGGGGGGGGGGGGGGGGGTGCAGAAAAACGTTACGGCGCGTTACATGGGGGGGAGGGGGGGTCAAAAATCTTCAAAAATTGCGCTACGTAATACTTGAACGCCCTCTAACAACGTATGCAGGGATAATGGAGGTCTATTTTCGATAAATTCTAAATGTAGAGCCGTTCTATAAAAAAATTAGAGTCCTTGAGAGAGCCCTGAAGGAGTAACCATTTGATACTTATACCGAGGCGGGTATGTGGTAGATAACCTCCAATGTACTCGACCTCGGCGTTACTCGGGATTATGAATGGTTCGGAGTAAAGTTTTGAGGTCGTGAATTCTAGTGTACCTGAACAACGGGTGTAGTTTTAAGGTGGAAATACGTAATACTATTAATTGTGAAAAGATTTTTTTAAAGTACTTAGGTACTTATTTGTTTCACTGGATCGCGCCTTGTATTCCTCAGGCGTCATCAACGTCTTCTACTATTCATTTCCAGACATGTTCTCCTTACACCCCTCTGTTCGTTCATTACATATGCCTAATTTTACCATTCATAAATATTTGTTTCACTTGATCGTACCATGTCTTCCTCTGGCGTCCCCGACTTTTTCGACTTTTCACCACTGTATACCATATTGTTACTTTCATCTCCGACGTTAGCGTAACTTCTTTTAACCACTGGAGCGATTTCGGTCGAAAAATGGACCACTTTTATTTTTCTGCGATTGATAACGGTCGAAAAATGGAACGATTTTTCTACCATTCGTAAAACATTTATTGTAATTATTTAAAACCTTTCCATGGTCATCTATATGTTTTATCGAATAGTTAATAAAATATTTTTTAAGACTATATGACCTTATCGATTGTCTTTGAAGTATGCTTAAAAAGTTTTCGCGGTTTTTTAATAGCGTCCTGTCAGAAATAAACTTACAACTTTTTCAAATTTCAACATACCTATTTTGCTCTGTTGGAGAGAATAACCAGACACAATCGGAAATATGTAATTTTTAAATCAAATTCTAGACGTATAGTCTGTCAAAAAAGAGTAGAAAATATAAAAACTTGAACTACTAAATTTGTAGACTGGCAACACCAATTTAACTGTCAAATATTTGTTTGAAGTGCAATGACACTGAATGTATAGAATGCAGTAAACCACATTTAAAAAAAACATTTTTCCTTCAAGACATAAATTTGATTAAAAGGTGATTTATAAAGCGATTTGCTTTAATTTAATTTAACATAAATTTGAATTTAACAACAGATAGAAAGGAAGAATCACTAATGGTGAGTTTAGTTACACTGCTTTTAGATCTGAATGAGTTAAATATATTCAGATCTAAAATTAGAGACATGATCTAAAGCCCAGGCAACGCTAGGTACTTTATCTAGTATTAAATAAATGTGAGCAATTTCTAAACTGTGCTTTATATTTTATTACATTATAGTTATTCTTCATTATGTTAACACAAAATTGCAAAGGTATAATAATAATATACCTATACGCAATTCTAATTTTGAGATCGGCGGGTATTTATACTGCAATGAAAAAATATTTTTTCCACTATTATGCCTTTTTAAATTTTTATAAAAATGTAGGTTACACAGCTTTACTTTAATACCATGAGTTATGTGTTTAGTATTGCCATTTGATCAACAGTGGCGCCCTCATATATTTTCTACTCTTATTTGACAAACTGTAGATAGGTATCGACTCTTTTCCACAAAAAAATATAAATTGATTTCGAAGGATTGTATCTATTCTCCGTCCACCTTTAGATCAACTTGGGAGAGTACGAAATTTGGTTCGTATTGCGCATACCCCGCCCCCTTCTTCGGTCCATTCACCACCGCTGTGTTACTCCGCCCATAGATCAGTCGATTGGTATATTTATGGATCAGTCGTTCGTCGGCTGTCGCGCTGTGTGCACGTAACTTGAAATTTTAACCCTTTCAGACCCTGTGATAAAATGGATATTTATTATTACTAATTTTTCTTTATTCATTGCTTTTATGGTAACACACTTTGCGGATTTTACGACAATGCTTACATTTTACGGCACATGCCCGTGTTATGGTGGTCGATTATTCAAACATCAATGTTTCAGCCAAGTCCTAATTCATTAGATATCACTGTCACTAATTGCAAATAACAAAATAGGAAAGTATGACATTAATAATTATGTCCTTATATTCGAATTGCAACAATATATGAACACTGGAGGTTTCCAACCGCATACCCACCCCGGTATAAGTAACTTATGGTTACTCCTTCAGGGCTCTCACAAGGAAGCTAATTTTTTTTTAATATGAACAATGCATATTTATAAAACAATGGTGTTACGTACTGTACTATAAAATTACTGAATGTTGGTGTTAATCAGTTTTATTTTTTTATAGGCCGTCACAAACCTCAACTCACAATTATTATTATTGATTAATTATTATTTGTAAAAAAAAATATCTGGAGAACATGATATTTCGCAAACATCATACAAAAATCGGTGATTTCATTGAGCATATTTTCAAAAATTGATAAAATGCAGTGTGTTTATTGGAGAACCATTACAATAATTATTTAAATGAATAAATTGTTAAAACTTTTGATTGCAGGTGGGTGGAAAATAATAATTAAATAATTTAGTTAATTTATTTAAACACGTGAATCTAATGGGTTAACGCGCATTCAAGCAGCAGACGGGGGGAGGGGTGGAGACATGCGCGGTCACAGGTTGTTCTTATTTTGGACGGAGAATAGTATCGAAACCGTTGGTCATTAGCAGTTTTTTTTTTAATTTTCAAACAAAAATTTGTATTAGGTATGCAACACACATCTCAAATCATATAACCATGCAGTAAAATAAATTTTCAAGGAAAGCTCCTTTTCAGAATTTTAATTTTAGTTAAAATAAAATCATTTTTAAAAAATCTGCGCACGAGTGTGACGAAAATATTTCAGTTTGTCTTTTTTTTAATTTTCCCAAAAAAAAAAAAAAAAAAAAAAAAAAAAAAAAAAAAAAAAAAAAAAAAAAAAAAAAAAAAAAAAAAAAAAAAAAAAAAAAGGAAAAAAAGAAGGAAAAACTAAACCCTTTCACACACTTCCCCAAATGATCATCTAGTCAACCCACGCTATGCAATTGCACTATATAAGTATTATAAATACAAAACAATACAAGAACAACATGTCAACCTACTAAAGACCAAATGGGAATATAATTCACCGACTCCAGATAATTTCATATCAGAGGGTTCGGCTCTGTGGCATTTCTAATTGAACCTATAAATCCTACTGATCCCTCAATATAAATATTTAAAAAATCCTTTGTAATCCTACATGTATTTAAAATGACTGATTTTTGCATTTTTATATACAAATTCTTTGACAAATCTAATATGCTTAAATTTTGAATCAATTTTAATCAATTTTTTTTTATTTTTATTTTTTTTGTTTTTATTATTATTTCATAAATGATTAAATGTTACATTTTTGGCCATTTTTGACTACCATACTAGGCTATTGCCCGTGTTGTGGTAGTCATACATGTAATATAATTTTATATAAACAGATAATAAAATATAAGAAGAGAAAAGAAAAAAATAACATATTTAGGGATAAATAAAACTAAAAACAGATAAAAATATAAGAATTGCAAGTTAGGGAACGTACCCATACTACGTGACCAACTTTTTGCAATTTTTAACCCCCCCCCGGTGACCAAAATCCTAAGCAACCCGCCGCTCATTTGTATGGAGCGTGACATTTTGAAGACCCCCCCCTAAACGTGTCACGTAGTTTGGGTACGTTCCCTTATCTAAGAAATAAAGAAAATTTAAAGAAGATGAAATAAACATTGGTGAGCATTATTCTTCTTGAAATAAAAATAGAAATAAAATTTGGTAAGTAATCTTCTGCACGAGAGTACATGTTTGTAGTCATTTTTGATATTCGTTCTATGAAAGAAATTGGAAAGAGTGTTAGAGAAAGTAATTTTTTGTTTGATTTTTTTAAAATGCAATATTAAGTTAAAGTAATTGATTAATTAAATTTGTAATATTTTTTTAATTAATATTAATATTATTTGTTTTTATAGTAATATTAAGCTCTCATGTGTTGTTTGAAGAAATCTCTTCCCTTTTCAAATATCCAATGATTGATACTTACTTATACAATATTTACGGTCTTACAAACAAATATACTTCAGATTTTTTTACACACTTTGCTTAACATTATTGAACAGACATTATTGAAAAACTAAATAATTTTATCATCACGCGTTTGAGCATTTTTATTGCTAACTTGAATATAGGTATAATAAAGGAGGGGAGGGGTGTGGGTGGAGGGGGTTAGGGGAGGGGGGAGGGAGGGGGAAGGGGAAAAGGGGAACTCGGCCTTAAGGGTGAGGAGGGGAGGGGGAGGAGGGGAACTCGGGGAACTAAAGGCCGCCCGCAGGGTCTAACAGCAAAAACCTGCTAGTAATAAACAAATAATAATAAAGTAGCGAATATCGAGAGGTTTCTATCAAGGAACGAAGCAACCTCAAGTGGTGTTTCGCGCTGTTTGCGGTTGCATCTTTCCTTTCCCGTACTTCATGGTTCAGTTCGCGTCTCGATTCGCAAATGTATAAGCAGCCTTAGACATCAGAATGAGTTTCAGTATCCGGTGTACGAAAGAAGAAAATTATTTTTTTATTTTTTTAATCTGTAAATTAGAATAAATGCATAGGTAGTATCAAAAATCCATAATTGGAAATTGTATCTATTACAGTGCCAAATGTATAAGTTTGCGGTGGCGTATACATGAACTAACGCTATATCTTTATATTTTTATCTGGCAACCACACCTACTATCATTATGTCATAGATGAATGCGCCCAGGGCCGGATTAACCATGTCGGGGCCCCTAGGCAATGCACGTCTCGGGGCCCCTTACAAGGCTTTAAGGGGGGGGGGGGGGGTAAAGTTTTAAAACATTTTTTTTCTGAATGTAAAACATGTCAGTACCTACATTGAGTATTGTGTCAAAATTTCAAGTAAATCGGAGCAAAACTAACGAAGGAACGGCGTTTCAAGCGACCGGCCATCATGATCGATTCAAGTATATTTCGAGTATAAAAATTTTTAAATCGGTTTTCTCGCAAACATTTCTGAAGTTTGTGAACATCATAACTCAAAATCTTGACTGGACTTGACCGATGCTTTTGAAATTTTGTACACTATTTCTAACCATAACTCAGGTTGTCAGAGGGAGTTTTTTTTTCCATTTTATAATAACGAATTTAACGATCTTTTTTTGCAATAATCGCGTTTTTGACTTCAAAATGCTGGCAAAAATCGAAAAAAAACTCCCTCTGGCTACCTAGGAAAATATATTAAACATAAACGCATTTCGATTTTTTGTTTCAAATGATCCAATGACGAGTTATGATGTTCATATTACTAATTGAAGCAAGTCATTTTTTCTCGGGACGCGGGGCCCCTAGCCGATGCGGGGCCCCTAGGCAATTGCCTACTCTGCCTTAGGGATAATCCGGTACTGAATGCGCCCTCCTTTTTCGCCAACCTATACGTATAGCACTGTACCTAGTGATTGTACGTATCAAAACAAACTTTCTCGTAAAACTTGAATGTGTTCCACTTCTTTTAAGTGAAATAAACAAAAGCAAAGAAGTTGGTTTTGACAGGCTTATTATAAGCGGGATAACACCGTATAGGAGGGAAAACGAGTAAGGAAACAGTACCGCTACATTTCTGAGAATGAGAATTATTTTACTCGACAGAACTGTGTAGGTACCTACCTTTTTTTTTACATTAGCTCCACACATGAGGCACCGAGGAAAATAATTTCCCTATGGGCCTATGTCATCTTTGAGGATGCTGTGTGGAGGGTTTTTTAAGGGAAAGGAAGGAGAAGAAGATATGGGAAGGAAAAAGGTAAGAGGGATGGGTAGGAATCCGGGGGTCAGTGTGGCCAGGAGTGACGGACGTATGAATCTATTCCTCACACTGTGGTGCAAGGCAAAGGGTCGGAAGCAAAGATATTCAAATACAGAAGAGATATGTTATGGTGTCCGCGCAACTGTCGCCGGACTACGCGCTAATTAGCGTAGTTTTCATACAAAAAGAATTTGTTCATTTCGTTGATTTTTTGAAAATGTGCATTAATATTGATTAACAATATATTTTGAATAAGGAAAGAATTCGTTCATTTAGTTTAACGTTCGTTTGGTTTAATCGTTAATTATTTGTTCTTTTAGTTTATTTGTTAATTGGTAAATAATATCGGCGACACCCGGAAGCGCAGACCCACATAGTAAAAACAGCAGATAGCACATCTACTTATATTTCAATATCTTTGGTCGAGAGAATCCGGCTGGAGAGGTCAAAAGGCCTCCCTCAATCAGTCTCCTCCGGCCCAGCCCGCTACGCAGTGGTTGGGCAAAGGTATCCGCCACCAAGACCTAGACAAACCTCATCCCATGAACCCGGGCACCCCTGCTAAGTCACCAAACGTAGCCAACCACTTGGGGTGACCTATGGCAGGGGTGTTGGTTGTCCAATAAATGGTTCTCGGGGCGGCGGTACTCATACCTGCCTCCCAAATTGAAAACAACAAACAACACTACAAAATCCTACCTACAACAAACCTAAAATTAGGTCTTCATTAATTATTATTATCATCAACTTCCGTTTGCAATGAAAACGTTTGTTTCAAAACCATATAAGAGCTAAGAATATGGTTTTGGCAGGCCTATTATAAGCGGGACAACAACGTTTAAGAAGAAAAACGAGTAAGGACATAGTACTTACCGCTACAGTTCTGAGAAAGGTTAGATTCCACCTTTCGAGGCGTGTAATAAATATAATAATAATTGTTATTTATGTATTCAGCATTTAAAAAAGCTTTGAGCTTATTTTTTTCTAGCCGTAAACAGCTATAAATACTGCAATTTAACGACACAGTCCCAACCACAGCAGCCAAAGACAACAAAACGCGGTGACGCGCGGACCGGACCGAAATACATAATAACAACATCATTATCGATGCTAGTGTGTCGAAGGTCGCGTAAACGCACCGATACCAGTAATAGTGAATTCTCTGATCCATTCCGCATCCACGATGTAAGAATAGTTTGATATTTGCGCATGCGCGTTTAGTTTACCCCCCAAGTTATGCCTGAAGCATTATACGCATTCGATTGGAGCATCCAACACGCAGAAAATGACTTTAATGCACGTATTCATAGAGCACAGAATAGCATAACAAAGCGCGTGGATTAATTCGGTACGGCTTAGAGAATTTGTTCGCGCGACCATTTTGACAATTT
This sequence comes from Limnephilus marmoratus, assembly GCA_917880885.1. Taxonomy (NCBI): domain Eukaryota; kingdom Metazoa; phylum Arthropoda; class Insecta; order Trichoptera; family Limnephilidae; genus Limnephilus; species Limnephilus marmoratus. Next base: position 27,605,511 of record OU862916.1, read on the forward strand.
GGCTTGAATAACGGATGCCGATTGATACGTTATATATCTTTCGAATAGCTGTTTAATTAATTTAATTTTAGAACTGTAATAATTGACGTGAATCACAAAGGATTTATGGAGCTAATTTGACATACTATTTTTGTCAGTAATCGCGTCTTGTTCGTGGGCTAGTCTGTAGGTATTTATATTTGACATTAGGTAGGTATATACTTCAGCATCCCTTATACAAAAAGTCACCGACCGCCACTGCTGTGTAGTGTGTAGGTACCTACTTACAACGAACCTAAAATAACATCTTGGTAAATAATTATTTTCATCCTCTTCCCGTTTGTAATGAAAACGTTTACCTTGCAGATGCAGGAAAATAAATATATTGGATTCAGATTTCAGGTAACCGCTTTCTCAATAAGGTTGCTGAATGCTGGCTTCATCCCAACAAAATAGTACAATACCACCTTGCAATGTATACGTACAACTATTTGTACATTTAGTGGCGCCATGATAACACTTTTGTACCAACCCACGGTGTTAAAATTCAGTCCGGATTGTAAATTTATAAATAATTAGCTGACCCGACGAACTTCGTACCGCCTTAGAATCAATAACTGTTGAATTAAAATAAGTTTTTTTATTAAGTAAAAAATTACACAATGAAGCAATTATCGATGCCCAACTGTCCGTGTTTTGTTTTTGTTAGTATCAGAGATGGCGTTGTGTACGGATTTATATTTTTTATGATTTTCTGACTTTTCCATTTACTTACGGGAATTTTTGAAAGGAAGCGGGTACGGGAGCCGCCGCCCCGGGAACCATTTATTGGATAACCAACACCTCAGCCATAGGTAACCCCAAGTGGTTTACTATGTTTGGTGATTTAGCAGGGGTGCCTGGGGTTCGGATTCATGGAGTGACTTTTGTGCGGGTCTTGGCGGCGGATGCGTCTGCCCACCGGCTGCGTGGCGGGCCGGATCGAGAGACTGGGAGCTCCCTTTTGACCTTTCCAGCCGGATTCTCTCGACCAATATGGGTCGAAAGAGTCCGGCTGGAAAGGTCAAGGTAAAAGGTCAATTCTGGTCAAGGCAATGGCCTTGCACCGCAGTTGGAGGGATGGATTCACTCCCGGATACACTGACTTTCCACTTTTTCCTTTCCAGAACATCCTACCCTTCCTTAAAAAGACTCTCCACATAGCATCTCCTAAGATGACATATGTCCTGAGTGGAGCTTACGTAAATAAATGCATTTCATTTCAGAAATTTATTATTATTGTATTTTTTCTTTGGAGAAGTGCAGAGACATACGTTCACCGTTTGTCTCGATTTCGACTATTGACATTTAGTGTGTAAGAAAGAGGGGCAGCATTATATAATTAAGAACAAAAGCGAAACAATCAGCGAATTGACATTTGACGTTTTTGAATTTTTGGAAAATACCAATCTTAATAATGCTGCAGTTCTTTCAAAATATGAGAATTCGTTCCATATAAAATGTATGGAAATTTTAATTTTCTTCATAACTTTCTTTTTCGTGAATTTTTGCAATGTTTTAATAGTTATTATGTTATCCGGAGCGGAGACAAATTCAACAAATCAAAGATCATCAACATCGGTCCAGTCGATCTCGAGTTATAAATAGTGTAACTAACCCGACTTTGTTTTATATATTAAGATAGTAATATTTTTTTTATTATAATGCACTAACCCACCCATAATGTATTGGCGCATTACAGTTTGGTATAGGTAGGTACCTAACGCCAACATGTTAACATGTTTTTTTTATGTGAATACCACACAAGAGTTCCAGCTGCTCCCAATCGCCTGGAGTCGGTGAGCTACGGCATCCCCTATTGGAATATGTTGTGAGGCCGAAGGTAATAGGGAATTGGAGGAGATAGGGAAGAGTAAGGCGAGTAAGTAAATAGTAAGTACCTGGTTATTCAGATCTGGTCACCAATCACGGCTAAAGCCATTTCAAGCAACGGTTCAATGTTGGTCTTACACCAGAGAGATTCTGTAAGTCTCTTCCACACTGGAACGTTTCGCAAATATACTTTTAATTATTTGTAATATAACATAATTCAATCAAATAAATTTTATTTGCGAACGCCGGGATTTGAACCCGCAACCTTCGGATTGCTAGTCAAGAGCCTTATGCCTCGACCACAGAGGATATCATAATACGGTAAAATGAAACAAAACATACAAAATGTAATTGAAAGAATCCATCCCAAATGTAATTGATGTAGATGAGCACTCGGGAAATGATTGGTATAGTGTATATTTGTGAATTAGTTCGCCTAATTTAATCGTAAGAATTTAAACAATGGATCCGCTCAACAGAGGATTGTAATAATTTTAATTGATCTATTACGGTTCTCAGGTGACTGTCTAGTTTACATGCTGCCCAAGTGTGCCCGGTCGATGCTACGCCACTGAACCTATCCTCTTAAGAGCCCCGCGAGGGATTTTTCAATATTTAATGTTTTTTTCGTATTTTTGCGTATTTTCGAAGTCATCTGTGTCGATAACAGCACCTCAAAAAAAAAGTTTGTTATTATTTTTTTTTTGATACATGCATTTTCGATGCCTCAAGTTAATATTAAACATTAAAAAAAATATATTTTCTTACTTTATAACTGTTTATAAAAGATCAGTTTTCAAAAAATCGTCAATGTACCACTGATTTTTTTCCATCTGTCGTCATATACGAAAAGAAAAAAAATATTGAAAAATATTTTGTTATAGGAAACATATCAACCTATACCCCTACATTTATATTTTTTTTATAAAATGCGCAAATAATGATGTAAAATTATTTTTAAAAACTACGTAAATCGATGTACTTTGAAATCGATTTTATGTATTAAAAAACAATTATTTGAAAAAAATAAAAATAATGTGTATGAAAACAATATTTAAACTCACTCCTTGCCTCGTTTACATTCATACATCGTCTCATACATGCTTTTCTATTATTCTGACTCTTGATATGGTCCGACTAAAGTATCTGATTCATTTAGTCGTGCCATGTCTTTCTTGGACGTCCACGACTTCTACCATTCACATTTTCTCACATACACTATATGATTTTACCACACATACGCCATACATCTCAGGGATCTCATTCTACAGCATTCAGCCTACTTTCATCCTTTCTCTGCCAGTTTCATGACTCACTGCCATACATCAGTTTACCAGGGTACCAGTACTTCATTAATAGAGTTACCTGCTTTCACCCCTCTTTCAATATCTCTATCAGCCTTCCCATCTCTCATAAACATACTTCACAAATACACAAACTCATTCAACTGCTCCAAGTTTTCATCATTCACAACTATGTTGCACATTGTTTTCATATTCTCTCTTTCAAATACCATGGCTTTAGACTTTACTTACATTCATTATTAACTCATTCTTCGTTTACCCTAGATACGAGAGACTGTAGATCTTCCATACTGTGAATATCTCGACCCATCGCCTTGCACTGAGATGGATTCATACGTTTGTTACGCCTGGTTCGATACACTGACCCCCAGATTCCTACCAACCCCTAATACCTATTTCCTTCCCAGAACTCCTTCTTATTAGAACTTCGTCTCCATATTTTAAAAAAACTTTTAAAAATCCTTAAAAAAACCCTCCACACAGCATTCCTTAGGATGATAGTGATGATGACAGTGTGATATAATAAGTCATTATTATACATCAGCTTTCACAGGAGAATACCTTTATTCCAAAGGAAATAATAACAATGTTAATAATAATACATAACGACTACTTAATGTAAAAACCTAAACTTTTAAATAAACAAATATATTTTTCAATGGTGTTTTATATTTCCGTGTGTTGTGATGCCCTGGGGATTATTCAACTGGCGGGCGCAGATATCCATCGCGAAGACTTGTTGTCACAATGCAGGTGTTCTTCTTGGGTGACAGTTAGCCGAAAAAAATCCCGTATTTATGGACAATTTAGTTTACTTGTAAAATTTGGGAATATCGATTCACATGCAAAAGAAATCAATATGTCGCAAATATTTTTCAGATTTTTATAGAACTTCTGTAACATTTTGTAGTTTATATTTTTTAAATAAAAAATAAATATATATAGATTGAAGTGTTAAACCAATAAACAACTCACGATTTGCTTCTAAAATCATACCAGTTGCCCAGTGAATTTCCGACAGTTTTTAAAAAGTTGTTCAAATAATATTTTTTTAATTACCTTTCTTCGAAATAGGGAATCTTAAGGGAAATTTTCCCACGTTATGGGGAAAAAATAGAAATCCAACGTTCAAAACGACCGGCCAAGATATAATATGCCAATATTTAATTTGTGATCGGGAATGATCGTGTAACTCCGGATTTTTACGAGCAGATACTATTATCAAATCCATTTTTAGTAACCATTTACAATAAATTTTGATAGAATTGAGTTAAAAAGCGATGAGGGCGACACAAGCGACAAAAAATTAAACTATTTTAGCCAATTTCGATAAAACCGATTGTCCTGCTAGTAGCCCAGTCAGCGGGGGATAAAAAGGGCCTTTAGCTTGCAAAAGGTCATGTAGTAGCGATTCTGATATATGTTGTTAAGATTAGGACTCTAAAGAAAGAAAAAAGTTTTCGACCTCGGGAGGGTCGAGCTCGATCCGCCATCTTGGATTGAAGGTCCCAAAATTCGGTTTTTTCAAAATAATTATGAAATGGTTGATTTTACAACCAAGTTGTTCAAGGTGAACTTGAAGAAAACTAAATTACGTACATTTTATTGTTAAAGTTTTTTTTTGTAAGTCTAATAGGTAACGAGTTACAGTGGCGGAAATGTGAATATTTTTCTAAAAAATGATGAATTTCCAATTTGTGTCATTTTTTCGGGTTATTCATTACATAACTAGCTGTTAAAAACCCGCTCCGTAGGGTTTTACTGCTAGGCCCTGTAGGCAGCTTTTGGTTTGGTTTCACCCAGTTAGTGTTGGTGACCATTTTATACACCATATATGTGGTGACCGTATATCCAGCTTTCCTGCAACCACATGCAACGCCGCATCCTTTTTTACAATTACATGAAATAAATTTCAATAAAGTCTCGGGTGCTGGTTTCTTTGTCATTCTTACTGGAACAAGCCCGTTGGTGCCACGTTTCCAGCCCCAGTTTTCAGGATTTTTTTGGATTCCATACCATTTTTGGACTTGGTGGTACGTCCTAAATGCATGGTACCGTGCAGCGTCGTTCGTTGGTGGCAAAGAGGCAATATTGCATTTGCTTTTTGTTGTTGACTTTGCGAAACGTTGGTAGCGGACTTCTTCTAAGGTTTCCGTATCCATGTCACCCCGTTCAAAGCAACAAGAAAGCGTGTTCCTGCATCTGCTATGTCTTCTGATTTAGCATCATGTTGTTTGAAGATTTCTATCATGGCATTGAGTCTTGTGTCGTTCTGTACAAGTGAACAAAATTTTGTTTTTCCTTGGTTGAAGAAGGACGATGTTGTATCGCAGCCACTAAAGGCACGGAGAAACAGAATATTCTCAGCCGCTTCTTTGTATCTCACACTATTCGCGGAATACAGTATTTTAAAAGTTTTGCCTCTCCCGGGTTTGCGAAGATATATATTACTTTCGGGTGGTGCCAATGCTGTTAGCAGAACTAGGAGATCAACGTCTTCGCCAATAACGAATACAGCGTCAAATGATGAACACAAGGAAATCGCAGTATTGACAATGAACTCATCAGCATTTTCTTCAGCCTGTTTAACTGTAAAATCAGCCTGTATAAATTGCTTTGTAAGCATCGAAATCAGACGGACTTTGTTATTTTCATTGGCTAAAAAACGTTCTTGTGAAACTTGAACTGGCATTGTTTCATCGAAAAGAACATCTGCAGACATATGCTTCTTCGATCGGCGAAGTCTTTCTGCGGTTTTTGTATTTTTTTCACCATCATCTAGCGGATATCCATCGAAAACAATAACTGCATGTGATCCGTCATTACGATTCCATAAAACTTTATGTAAAAGGTATCCTCCATCCACAACATTAATTTTGCTACCTTCAAGTTGCACGCCTTCTGGAAGTTGTTCAAAAACACCATAAAATGATGATTTTGTACCTTTCCGCATTCCTTCTTCAGAAAAAAGCGACAAAGGAAATGGGGCGAGTTCGAATTTAAGGTAATCCTTCAATTCTTCGTCGGATTTCTTCAAAATACACATTCTCTGGAACAACATTAGCGGGTTGATGGAAATAGTTGTTTCGCCGATCTTGATGCTGCTGTTGACTGCTACTAATGGAATAACGTTGTCCTTACGTTTGAATTTAATAGATTCAAAATTTTTATACCTGGTAACTATGTTCGACATCCTCTCGGTACCTATTTCTCTGGATAAATGACAATTAATCTTTTCATCCCCGACAATTCCAGTACTGATTGAAAGAAGTGAATTGATTTCGGGGAAGGGAGAATGCTGAGAAAACCAATCCAACAGCTTTTTCAAGTCTTGATCGTCTCGAGTGATACGGGAAGTTCTCATATCGACATGTTGCTCGCATGTATGTAGATTAACGTTACTATATTCCTCAATGGCGTCACAAACGTTATGCAAAGATATCATTCCTAAAGTCCACAGGGCGAGTACGCTGTCACTGATTCCACGGCCACGAGTAAGACCCCCACAGCTATGCATCATCCGCATCAAAGTTTGTTCGATGGTCATGTCAGACCATATCCCTGACCAAAACTTGTCCGAGCGTCTAATCGTGAAATAGCCTTCCGTCGTAAATTTTTGGTATTCAATAGGATCCATTTTTCCTTCCAAATCTAGCATGTCTTGTAAATACAGATGAGCAGACTTTGCATAAAAGAAATGACCGCTTGCATGAAAATAGGGAAGTATTCTTTGGACAGTGTCGAGATGTAGTTGCCAGTTTCCAATTCGCTCAGCTTCAATGAAATGCTTCACAAGAGTAATCATTTGGAAATACTGAACCCATAATTTGGCTGTAGGACCATTATTTTCCAATTTGATAAGCGCTTCTTTGAATTTTGACGCAACAACTCTATATGCCTCGCTTTCATCGGCTCTGAGCGCAGGGCCGCCGAGAGGGCACGTTAGCCAAGTCCGAAACTTGGGGCCCGGGCCTAAGGGGGGCCCGGGACGGGCCCCGGATATTTTACTAAAAAATGCCAATGACACTAGGAACGGACGTGGGCCGGGCGCCTGGGCCCGCACGCTCCGTAGGCCCAACTGTCAGAGCATGTTCACACACAGCTATAATATGCGAGGGATGGCGTATTTCGGCGTAGTTCGCCGGACATTCCAAATTGGAATATATGGCGAGCGATATGCTGAATTACGTCATCCCACGCATGTGTGTGAACACGCTCTCAGAGCGTGCCACTCACAGCTCAAGCTACAAGCACGCCATGCCGGCCGGCCAGCTGTGGGAGGGGCGATGCAGCCGCCCGCCGCGCCACCGCTCATACTCCTAGGAAACTTTTTCTGTTCTCTTTCATTACAGAGGAAAAGGATACTTGAACAGTAATTGAAGTGTGGAGCAATAATTGAATTGTAAATGGTGATGGCGGTTTTTCTGGAAATTTTAGGCCGGATTCTTTCCAAAAAAGATATCTTTTTGCCAATTTTCTTTTGGGTATATTCGGCATGTCTATTGAAGTTTAGTTTGGAATCTAATATAACTCCTAAGTATTTGATTTCAGTAACATTTTCAATAATTTCACCACCAATTTTAATTTTGCTTTCACTGGATGTCTTCTTATTTCCAATCACCATACATTTTGTTTTTAATTTAAGCTTATTTATTTTTAGCCATCTTGATACATCATCTAGTTCATTATATAAAATATTTATTAGTTCTTTATAGTTATCTCCAATTAAGTATATAAGTGTATCATCGGCAAATAGTCGTACTTTGCATTTTGAAAATATTTTCACCATGTCATTAATATAGACTTATAGAGTATGAACAATAGGGGTCCAAGGATCGATCCCTGCGGTACTCCTAATTTATTTTCCATTGGTTTTGAAAATTGATTATTTATTTTTGTTACCTGTTTTCTTTCTTTCAAATATAATAATTTAATTTAGCCTCAAGATATCTTGATTAACAAAGAATATGTAAATACACACAAACAAGAAACACAAGTATTTTATTTTGAGTATTCACGATAACTTTTTAAACATTTCCATTGAATAATTATGCTAAATTCGAATGATTGGTAGGAAAAAATTCGGTTTAGGGGCGATAGTCCTAGATATATATATATTTTTTTATATACTAATTATGGGCCGGAATATCCGAATTTGAAAGAATTAGGCGTCGGCAAGCAATATTAACTGAATTAAACGACTTTAAAATTTTCTATACACACACAAGAAAACAAGCCATTTTGAACGCATTCTGACACTACAAGTCATAGAAAAACACCAAAGATATTACACCACATAAAATTAAGTGTAGCCATTAAGCAATACAATAACGTAAAACTTTCCGACACGATACTTCCTCACATGATAATTCATCACATAACACATTAACCTGATGAATTATGACTATCTCATAGCGGCTACGCTAGGTTTGTGTAACATGGTTTGTGCCCCTTTATACCGCCTGCTCGCGTCAAGGCAAGAAAACATTCCAGTTTTCAAGTAGTTTAGCGGCTACGCTAGGTTTGTGTAACATGGTTTGTGCCCCTTTATACCGCCTGCTCGCGTCAAGGCAAGAAAATATTCTAGTTTTCAAGTAGTTTAGCGGCTACGCTAGGTTTGTGTAACATGGTTTGTGCCCCTTTATACCGCCTGCTCGCGTCAAGGCAAGAAAACATCCCAGTTTTCAAGTAGTTTAGCGGCTACGCTAGGTTTGTGTAACATGGTTTGTGCCCCTTTATACCGCCTGCTCGCGTCAAGGCAAGAAAACCATCCCAGTTTTCAAGTAGTTTAGCGGCTACGCTAGGTTTGTGTAACATGGTTTGTGCCCCTTTATACCGCCTGCTCACGTCAAGGCAAGAAAACATCCCAGTTTTCAAGTAGTTTAGCGGCTACGCTGGGTTTGTGTAACATGGTTTGTGATAGAAAAGAAAGTGCCCCCTTCATAGCGCCTACTCGCGTCAAGGCAAGAAAACATCCTAGTTTTCAAGTAGTTTAGCGTCAGGTATATGTAACATGGTTTGTGATACAAAAGTGAGTAATTACTTAAATTAGTTATTGATATTATTGCTTAATGGCAACACTTAATTTTATGTGGTGTAACATCTTTCTTGTTTTTCTATGACTTGTAGTGTCAGAATGCGTTCAAAATGGCTTGTTTTCCTGTGTGTGTATAGAAAATTTTAAAGTCGTGTAATTCAGTTAATATTGCTTGCCGACGCCTAATTCTTTCAGATTCGGATTTTCCGGCCCATAGTTAGTATAAAAATAACTAGTTTTATTATCTAGGAATGCCGCCCCTAAACCGAACTTTACCCGATTGGTATAATGGTATAAGAAAAGGTAATGAAATAGTATTCCTAGCAGTAGCACAGGTAAGCATGAACTTATTAATTGTTATCCCCCCCCCGGTAAGTTGTGGGGAGGGGGCCCGGTATAGTCTACTAGACTTGGGGCCCAGATTAGCTGTCGGCGGCCCTGTCTGAGCGTCCAGGCATCCTCCAGTAACCAGGACTCAATCAGTGTTGCCAAGTCAGCTATAGACTAGGAGCCCACTATAACAACTTTAATCAACGTCATCGAGCACACGGATGATGCTATATAAGTATATTGTTTGTGGGAATACGTTAAAATCAAAGATATTCGTTAAAATGATATTTTGTAATATGTTCTTACAAAAATGTATCAAGAAAACTTGAGTTTTACAATTTTTTGTCAAAATTGTCTTCTTTCTTCCGCTGTAACTCGTTACCTATTAGATTTACAAAAAAAAACATTTCACATAAAATGTACGTAATTTAGTTTTCTTCAAGTTCGCCTTGGACAACTTGGTTGTAAAATTAACCATTTCATAATTATTTTGAAAAAACCAAATTTTGGGACCTTCAATCCAAGATGGCGGATCGAGCTCGACCCTCCCGAGGTCGAAAACTTTTTTTTTTCTTTAGAGTCCCGATCTTTACAACATATATCAAAATCGCTACTACATGACCTTTTGCAAGGTAAAACTACGGAATGACTGGGCTATAGGCTCTTAACATGAACGTTTAAATAGCCTATATTATGAATGTAATGTTATATAATTATATATTCGATTACCATAGTATAGGCATATGTATAGTTAGTTGTTCGAAAATCAAATAGAAAAAGACTTTGTACAAAAACATTACCTAGGAATATGAATAAAAAAACCCATTGATTCTATTTTGAATACGTTCATAATTTTTTGATTAAAAACTTTTGGGGGCCGGTGTCCCCTATGAAATTTAAAAAACAAAAACTTTTTATATGCGATTTTGACCCTTATGTATAAATAAACTGTATGAAAACAAGGTCTAAATCGCTTGCACCGATATCTCTACAGGGTAAAAGATTTCATTTATATGGCAATCGCTATTAACGTTGACTTGCGGAAATGTTCACCGAAAGGTCATACTAACAAAAATAATGCAAATAATATAAGCACTATTTTTAGGGTGAATTGCGTATTTAAATTTTTTTTTTTTAAATATTTACTTTCTATTGTTGCGACCTTTGCTTACCACAACTTGTTGTGTATATCGCATTGATAAAAGAGATGCCGCTTATATTGTTGTATTTCTTTATATTGTTATATTTATTTTGGGCGGACTCTCCAGATTTTTTATTTCTACTTACTGTCAAAAAGTTTATCTACGAGCAAATGTTAATGAAGGCAGATATTTTGTTCATTTTCATTTATTTTGTTCATTTTGGTGATATATGTAGGTATAAGAAAAATAAAAAGCTGATATTATTTCGTTTTGAACTTCTGAATCCCACCTTTGAGATTATCATATTCAACTAGCTGGTTCCCGGCATGCATTTTTTTTTACGTTAACTCCACGCAGGAGGCCCTGAGGAAAATAATTTCCCTCAGGGCCTATATCATCTGGGATGCTGTGTGGAGGGTCTTTTTGAGGAGCGGAAGGAATGAACATTGGTCTTGAAGAGACCCATGTTGTAGGAAGGAGGAGACACAGAGGCCGGCAAATCATTCCACAGCCGAGCTGTTGAACACAAGAACGAGTCGAAGAAACGACCCGTTCTCATGTGGCAAATGTCAACCGTGTTCAAACAGGGGCGGCCCTAGCTAAATGATTAGGTGGTGCGAAATCTCTTGGTGGCGCCCCCCCCCCCCTCCTAACATAAAATAGAGCTCTTTCTATGCAGTTACGCAACTTTAATTGAAGTACCTAGTTCTAGTAGGATAGATGAGAAATAATACCAGAATTTTTTTTTAACAAAACAAAAAACGACTTAAAAAAGCACTAAAAAGTAAAAAAATAAATTATTTCGTATTCTTCTTTTTTTTTACATGAATACCGCACAAGAGTCCCAACATCTCCCGTCTGGAGCCAGTGGGACTATGGCATCCCCAATTGGGGTATGTTGTGAGGCTGAAGGTAGTGGGGAGGGGAAGGAGATAGGGAAGAGGAAGGTGGGGATGGTACCTGGCTATTCAGATCTGGTCACCAAACACGGCTAACGCCATTTCAAGCAACGTTTCAATTCTGAATGGTGGTCTTACACCAGGGCGATACTGAGAGTATCTTCCACTCTGGAACGTGCCGCAAATATATTATATATTATTTTAAATGAATAAATTGTGAAATAACACAAATTAATCAAATAAAATTTATTTACCACGCCGGGATTCGATCCCGCGACCTTCGGAGTGCTAGTCAAGAGCCTTACCGCTGGACTATGCCGGCCGTCAACTACAGCTTCTACAACTTAATAATCAACTTACTTTTTCTACTCATCAATCAGTAGGTACGATTGATATTTCGGTATCGTAAGTCGGTATCAGCCAAGGTCGGTTTGTAACTACAAACGAAGTTATAGGTGAGACGTGCTTGTGTCGCACGCGCGACTTGACGAGGCGAGAGGCGAGAGCGGGGCCACGGCGGAAGGGGAGCTGTGTGTAGCGTATTCACAAAACCTATACCGATTCAGTCGCGGTAGCGACAAATTTACATTTTAAATATACCTCTATATTGGTTATTTTCTATCACATTGCAAAAACAAAAATTGTTCTAAAATCTAGATAAAATATTCTTTCTGATGTGTATATTAGAAATTAATAATTTTATTTCTAAATATTTAAGTTTTAATATTATTCCCATATATTGTAAATACACCTCTATATTGATAATTTTTTATCACCTTGCAAAAACAAAAGTTGTTCTAAAATCTAGATAATATAATCTTTCTAATGTATATATTAGAAATTAATAATTTTATTTCTAAATATTTAAATTTTGATATTGAAAATTTAAAGCGACTGAAACGGTATAAGTTTTGGAAATACGTGGCCGGGTACCTTGGCTGACACCGACTCCAGAAATAACAATTGTACCTACATATTAATGAGTAGAAAATTTTTGTTGATTATTAAGTTGTAGAAGAATACGAATTTTTTTTTTACTTTTTAGTGCATTTTTGAAGTCATTTTTTTGTTGTTTATTTTTTGATTTTTAGTGAATCTGAAGTACTTTAACTAATTTGTGAATATGGATAGACCTACTAAACGTGCTTCTCATATGAGTCAGACATTTCTTGACCATAACGACGTTACGGTAGGTGACTCAAAGATCCGGATAGCCTATAAAAGATTCGGCCGAGTATCGTTAATTTGCTCCTAAGAATTTAAGAGTTCCGTTACTTTGTCATGGATCCCATAATCATAACCTAACCAAACTCTCATCAAACTACCGTTGAAGTACATCCTTTCCAATTAAAAAAGAATCATCAAAATCGGTTAGGGTGATATTGAGTTATTCGTCCATTTGTCGCGCACATACTTAATGCAAATTTAAGACTTATTTGGTTTTCTCATGGATGCCATTGTCAAAACTGAACCAAATTGAAATGGGACCACACGGGAAGCACTAGCTTTCAAATAAAAAAAGAATATGCAATATCGGTTCACCCAGTCGAAAGTTCTGAGGTAACAAACATTAAAAAAATACATAGTCATATTGAGAACCTCCTCCTTTTTGAATTTGTTTAAAAATATATGTTTGATTACATAAATATATTTAATTAAATCTAAGAAATCAATAAAAACACCAGAACAAAACTTTTCTTGCTTTTGCCCTTGCGAATTTTTTTATTAAATCAGAATAATTTTACCCTTGGGCAATATCATTCTCAATTGATAAAATTGCAAGATCTGATAGTCTTTCTCGACACACAGCCGAACGTAAGTACGTTTTAATTTACTAAAGCTTCGTTCTCCTTTGGCGACAGTTACAGGGAAGGTCAGCAAAATCCGAAGCGCTGTTCACACATTTGGGAATATATCCTGCTAATCATTTTTTTATAAGTTGAAGAACTTGTAGTGGCTCTGCTGAGTTAAGATATTTTAGTAATGGGTTTAGGTGCAAAAGTTCTTCAACCAATTCGAAACTAGACACATCACATTTTTCACCACCGGTTAAAATGATTTACAAATCTGCGTAGGCTTTTTCTAATGAAGACTTATCAGGAATTATTTCGATGTTATACAAAAAAGACCATGTATCATTGAATTTAGATAAATGTCCAAACCGAGTGACCAATGCATTTTCAATTGTATGTATCATAGGGTAAAAGACGTTAATTTTAAACAGTTCTTGGGGATTTGTTGGTGTCTCGTCTGCAGCTTCATATTCAAATAATCGGTTCTTTCTTCGGGATCGGACTGGCTTAAGCGTAGAATCTATACCAGCCTGGGAAGCTATTTCCTTACCTATTATTTGAGCAGACGAATAACTTCGGTACTGCTTCACAAATTTCGAGTAGTTTTTCAGCAATTGCGATGCGTTTGCTAAGTCCATGATTATTTTTGTAATGGGGACACCCATTACGCTGAAAATTCTTTCAGCGACAGCATTATTTTTTTTTTCTTAATTATTTGCGATTCTGCTGATTTAAATAACTTGTCTCTGAAGTAGCCTAATAGGCGACCAGTCGCCTTTTAGATTTTTTCGTCGCCGATTCTCGTCCTGAGTAGCCTAAATGGCGAAAAATCGCCTACGTTGACAACACTACTACACGATTTAAGCGCACGATCGATAGATCGTAAATCAGTAGTCGGGTGTTTTCGGCGCCCCCTTACGACGGCGCCCTGTGCGGTCGCACCGCTCGCACCGCCCTAGGGCCGCCACTGTGTACAAATGTTGGGCACGCGTTTGGCGTGTTTCCCGACTATGCACCGGTGCCGAAGGGATCAATGATGCTAGTTCCTCGGAGCATCTTCCATTGTAATACCGGTAGAACAAGGATAGCATTCCCACCCGACGCCTGTGCTCTAAAGATTGCAATCCGTCTGTTAAGATGGGAGAATCTATCAAACGGACCGCCCGTTTCTGCACAGAGTCGAGGGTATTTTTCAGGTATTTTGGAGCTCCAGACCAGAGGTGGCTGCCAAATTCAACCGTGGGGCGCACTTGTGATTTGTACAGGGTTGCATTGCTTTGCTTTGCCATTCAAATAAATAAATTGTTTCTCACTCACGTCCATTCTCAAGCATCCTCGTTCCCCTCCCGCCCCCCCTTCCCCTCCCTTGTTTTCCTTCAACCTTCCCCGCCTTCCCCCACGCTCGTCACCTTTCCCGCGAACCCGACATCCTTCGTTACCCTCCCCCTCCAGCCTTCCCTCCCCGCCGCTAAAATATATGAATTACACACATTTTCAAACCACTCACGCACCAAATGTAGTAATTATTTTATACAAATTTCATAACGCCGGAACTTACCATTATATCATTATATTATATAGAAATACTCTTCTGCTAAAATGCAATGCTCTGTAAAATTTTGAATCAATCTATCGATTACTTTCCGAGATATGCGGACCCAAACATACGGAACCTAAATTTTTATTTTTTTATACAAATTTCATAACGCCAGAACTTAAAATTATATACAGAAACACTCTTCCGCTAAAATGCAATGTTCTGTAAAATTTTGAGACAATCCATCGATTACTTTCCGAGATTTGCGGACCCAAACATACGGAACCTACATTCTTATTTTATAAGGCCAGAGCTTAATATTATATATAGAAACACTATTCTGCTCAAAAACAATGTTCTGTAAAAAAATAGAGTCAATCATACGGAACCTAAATTTTTATGTATATACCTATATACTCGTAGATAGTCAACAGCATTACCGAAAGCAATATCAAGAAATTCTAGTTGAGTAATGCAAACAGGAACTGAGCTGCAATGGATATTATTTATTCATGGCGATGAAATTTAAGTAATTATATAATTAATCCGTGCTGCAGTAGTCGGTATAATTTAGTAGGAATAATCAAACAGGCGAAACTAAATACATATTTGTCAGCTTTGCTAAACTGCAATTTCAACTATTCCCTGCAGTCATCCTCAACTGTTGGCTGACAATGAGAATTTTCTTGTAAAATAGTATTATTTATATGCGAAACACTTTATTTAACTTTTAAATAAATGAAGACAATATTAGCGAAACTTAATCGAAAATCTTAAAACAGAAACAACTAGAACTCGAACCAAGAACCTACCTCATCCTTATCCTGTGTTCCTATCCGATTCAGTCATATTTTTACTGTATTATACTTCGACCTAGAACTACCAACATTATTCTTAAGGCATGTTTTTATTGGCTGCTATCTTTATGTATTGCAAGATTCCAACCCGAACTATATGCTATCTAGATAGTGTCTTGGATAAATTTTATCCATTTTTATTTAATATGCGGCATCTATTGACTTTTATGCAAGTCTAGGATGAATATTTTTATTTTTAACTTAAAGAGTAAAACCTCAAATTGGAAAATTTTAATTAAATGAAGACAATATTAGTGGAACTCAATCGAAAATATGAAAAAAGAAAAATGAGAAAAATTGTCGTCATTAAATCAGAAATATTATCGTCTTTATTTTATTAAAATATTAAACTTTGAGGTTTTACTAAAAATTTACAAAAAAAAAAAACTTTATTTCACATTAATTCGTATGCAGTTCCGTTAACAGTTAGTAGTGGTGTCGCGAAACTGCGACTCCACTGTATCTTTGGCGGTTAAGTGCTGCAGAGCAAAGCCCTATGCAACCCCGAAGGACCAGTCCCGAAACTACTTGATCGCTAAGTTACAGGGACGCTTAAATATGCATACACCCACAAAACCTGGTGGATAGTCAGTCGATGGTTCAGATCTGTGCTTTTGATAAGCCCAAAAGATAAGCCCAGATTGGAAAAAGGAAAATAGGACTCACCGTTGCAGATGGGGCCTCACTGGTCTCCAGGTTGTGGTGTACAGTTCACAATGTTATATTTAAATTTCGAAATCGTTATATTCTTATAGAAAGATGTTATGATATATGTGCCCTGTCTGAGTTGTTAATTTAATATTAAGAGCTGCAATAAGCACACTGTCACCTTTCCAAAGTTGGGTACTTTTACTTACAAACAATTGCCTTTTTTCAAGGTGACAGGGGATGGGAAGTTTAGTAGGTAATTTCAGTATTTTGACATTTGCTACCCACCAATCTGCGAATGCAATACCTAACCAATCCCATATAATGATGCGCGAACGGGTAGATCTCGCGCCCAAAAAGTGATTTATAATTTTCTCTTTAAATAAATCAAAACCAAAATTTCCTCTGATAAATTTGAAATTTGATTTGTAAGTAGGTTCTTAAAAACCTAACTACATAATCATTACAAAGTATAAAATGAAGTCTTTTAAACTAAGCAACGAATTTTCATGCGGTTTTTACGAAAATCCGTTGCGTCATAGATTTCGTTAGCCACAGCAACGTATGGCCGGGTCTGCTAGTTGTTTATAAACCAGTGTAGTATAATATTTTGGGTGACTTTTTCTAACTATTTGAAATCACCGGTGCGCTTTACACAAAGTTTTTCGAAATCAGATGTTAACAGTAATTTTCTTCTTTCTTTGAACGTCAATTGTGATTTTTTTTATACAGAAGTATCAAAATTTTGCTACTGGGAAAAGGGGATGGAGGTGTGTGATCTTTCTGTTGTTTTGAAGGTGTAGGAATAGAACTGAATGTTTGTAAGTAAAACAAATCCACGCCGTCCACCCGTTACAAACACTCTCTATTATGTAAAAAGAAAAGGAATTAGGTATACAATTTGTTTGTGGACACATTCCTATCTCAAGAAAATTCTTTTTTTAAACTTTCTTCAGATAGGTAGTATTGAAAAGTTTGGTCAAAGTTGGCCACCTACTCAATATTAGCCGTCTAGACAAAGTAAGGCTTGCTTGAATAAAGTGGGTGAAACAGGAAACGGAACGTTTACAAACAAATTTAGAGATATATAAAATGCCAAAGGGTCCAAATAGGACTTCAAAAACTCAAAAATCTGAACCCAAGTAAGCTGGAAAACATTGGTGCTGAAAAAAGTAATCGAGTCTGAGACCATTGTAAAAATCTGTAGGTCTCAAAGAATGCAACCGGCTCGATTTACTTTGAAAGAAAACCTGCTTAGCAATTCTATATATTTTTTGTTTGGTTTTTACATACTGTCATCAACGTCACTTATTTTAATTTAGATATTTTTAAACACGAATTCCTTCAAGTACCTACGCATGATTATTGATTCATTTAATGTATGTTGTACACAGAAAAAGCAAATAACAGCCATAAAAATCATACAAATCTGATAGGAGATAACGTCTGTTAGCTAATAACGATCCAGTAAAAGATATAGAATCGCTCGGCAGATGAGAGGACACCAAAAATCATGAATCATGACTTATCTAGGTGGTACCCCAGTGAAAGCAACGCAGAGCCAGAACGATGAAGAGGAGGATGGACTGCGTGGAAGATGACTGAATCAGGGAGGGAAATACTGACGACCGGAGGAAAATAGCGAAGGAAAGCCATCCCTTGGGATTAAAAGTAATGTGTGTGTGTCAGTAAATGTATGACGTTGAAAATTGATTTAAATGACATAGCTGTGATTAATTTTGTGATAATGTGATCCAGGATTTATGTCTATTTTCTTTAAATCCTTTTTTGAAATTAGCAATTTTTTTAATACAATTATTAGAGTCAACTTAACGTTGTCAACTCAAGTCAAAGCATCGATTTTTTCGGTGTAGTTCTAAACGGTTTTTGTCGGTCGTTAAGCAAATTACGATTATTTGCTTTAATCAGTTCTTCATTTCTTGGACTTCATCGAAACCTTGTTCAGGCCTCGACTTTTATCTTTATTTTTTGTCATTGAGCAATTTTATGTGTTTTTCTTTCGCAGTCATGTCAGTTTTTTTTTCCATTCGTGCAATGTAATAACAAATAGTAAATATTTGATCGTTGAAGAACGTATTAGCGACTCTCAAGCGAAATATCAAAAAAAGATTCGGTCGCATCTGGAAATTGAACCCAGGACCTTGCTTTAGTCTAGGAATTGAACCCACACACTTGCCGGTGGGCCGCTCTGAGCCATTTTTGATTTTTCTCTTATCTTCTAATCTTTTTCTGATTTTCGCTAATGTCTTAAATAATAAATACTATCTGGTACCCGGCATGCGTTGCTATGCCATTTAATAAAGAAATTGTTTCTCCCTGTGTGTCCTTTCCCATTCGTCCCGTTCCCCTTCCTTCCCATTCCTCTCTCGCGTCCTCTTCCCCTCTCGCGTTTCCATTCCGCCTTTCCACCTACCCTCTCCCCACTCCACTCCCCCCTTCCTCCGTCCCGCAAACCCCCTCCCGAGTTCCCCTCCCCCTCCCAGGTTCCCCTCCTCCCGCGTTCCATAAATTAATTCCCGGTACATTTAGTTTTCAAACAGCTCGCGCACCACCTATTGCAATTTTTTTTATACAAATTTCATAATGCCAGAGCTCACAAATAGTTTTATACAAACCTTGTCCTGACAATAACGAATACAACAAAAAAAGGATTATCCAATTTGGTGCATCGTTTGGAAGTTATGCGGAAACATACTTTTCGGCGATTCATTTTAATTAATATATAGATTTCAATTGCGGTTTTACTCATTAAGTTATTCCATGTATAAAATAATAAATTAAGAATTAACAAAATTAATTTAATTTAGCCTTGAATATCTATAGGTACACATTTCAATGCAAACAATATAAAGGCCTTTCTCTAATTTGCTCATGTTACACCAATATGTGATGAACCTACCCACAATTATTTAGACAGGATACTTTTCTATCTGAGAATTGATCTCCCAACAGTCTTTACGTTGTAAAATTAATCGAACTTTGATCTAAGTCATCAATAAGTATTACTGGTAAGATCGAGATGATTAGTTGAAATTATAAAAAATAAAAAATGCACTCGAAAATATCAGGATGAATTCTTAACCCCGTCGAGAGAAAATATATAATATTTTGGTAAAATTATTTTTGTTATTTATGTAAATGTTGTCGACCCCTTTTTCCGAGCATCGTGGCGGGAATTCCAGATTAAGCGGGAAATCATCATTCAAGATCACTTCTTCGATTTGCATGAACTCTTAGAGATTCCGCAGACTCCTCACTCCTCACTCCTGAGCATCTAATCACAGTACGAGAGACGAGAGAGGCAGACGTCGAAGGCTACGTAGACGGGAGACGGTAGACGTTATACGTTAGAGGCGCATTTCAATCCCAGGATACAGAATTTCATAGCATCGTTGCAGATGGATAATATTACGGTGTATTGACGTTGAAAAGGAATCCAATTTGTATAGACAAATACGAAATTCGAAACCACGCTTATAAATTACTTCTACCTACCCGGCTTCACCCCAATATCAATATATATATTTTTTAAATATCAGTATTTTGAAGTGAAAACTTCTTTAGCACCGTTGTGATTTGACAAACACATACCTCTATATGTTTTGGCCTACGAGAGAATGAAATAGTACTTATAGTCGGTATCCTCTTTGTGCGGTGCTTCGTATTCTCCACACTGTTGTCTACTTTTCAGTTTTCTTAGGTATATCTTTAGCGCCCCCCCCTTGAGTTTTTTCTGTATCCGCCACTGACTAAACTTGCGCAAGTACGTTTAGTAAAAGTAACAAAATATGTATTAAGTAACTTGTCCTCATGTGAAAAGGTACATAAATGGGAAAAAAATCGTAATATATGTGTTTAATGAAAAAACTCCAACTTTTCTCCTTGGCCGGATCCTATATGGACCTCTTATCGTGGAGTTACCCAGGTACTAAATTTTTTGCAATTTTAACGTTCTTCTCCTTCGCCGTTGGATCTATAACTAAAAATGATGCACGGTCATAGACATCCAAATGGATAGACAAGCAGTTACAGATGAGGGGTAAAACCAAACTATGGAGAGCGGAGAGGGGAAAGATGACTGTCATTCGTTGAACAATCAATCTGACAGTATATAGGCATCTCGCATTACAATATCACCATTTAGTTCTTAAAAGCAAAATCTGCTTTGAATGAATAGACCTTTTTACATGGGAGCGCGAATTGCTTGCCACGTTCAAAACATATTTGCTAAGGCCAAATGCTCGCCCCAAAAAAGACTCGCGCCAATACACATATCAATATTTTGTTTCCGTGTTTAGTTAAAACACTTTTACAAATGTTTCATAATTTACTTACCCCTGTACCGCCCACATTCGCTATGTGTACATTGATACGTAGATATATTGTATAGCACAAGCTGCCGTTATTTCGTTAAATGTATGGATGTCAGCTTCTCGCTGTTCACGGCAAGAATGATGACGTCACACATTTTAGATTCAAGCGAGGCTATATCCCCTCCCCATGGAGCGAGCCGGTTCCAAGGAGGAGCTACAGCCGGCGCCATGTGGAGGGGGAAATAATACGTTTTTATCACTTAGGGCAGGTACAGATATATTCATATGTCCGTGTGCACGGTAAACATTTTAGCGACGTGTTGTTGCCTTAAAATGTACAAGCATCCAAGTAATCACACTTTAAACATGGCGATCAGAGTCTAACCATTGTTTCGCGCAGTGCATCATGCATCTTCCTGTTCTAATCAGATGCACCTTATCCCATAAATGCAGGCTGCACCCAGCACCGATGCACAAAGCCAGTACCAATACCCGCGGAATCGTGTTTCCATCAATGCACGGATTTCCTCTCAGGGATGGCTATAAATCTCCAACCCTTTGGATAGTTACAAGCAATTTGATACAAGGCTCAGATAAAAGAGGGCGTCGTGTGCCGGGAACGAGCACCGACTACGGCCAAGTATCCAGAAATGAGATTTTCAAGTACAAAGGTACGCTATAAATCTTAGCATTTTCTAGCTTCAAAAATATTTCAGTAATAACGATATAGCTCATATAAGTTACGTCCTCTTGGCTTGAAAGGCTACGATATGACATTACTTTCCAGGGGGTTGGCTAGGTACTCAACATATCTAGGTACCGCCGCCCCGGGAACCTTTTATTGAATAAACAACATCTCTGCCACAGGTCACAACACCAAGTGGCGAGCTACGTTTGGTGACTTAGCAGAGGTATCCGGGTTCATGGGGTGAATATTTCCAGCTGCGTGGCAGGCCGGATCTGGAGAGACTGGTTGAGGGAAACCATTTGACCTCTCCAGTATAATTCTCTCAGAGCATCGCCTGGGCCCACCTACCCCCAGATTCCTACCCACCCCTCATATCTTTTTCCTTCCCAGAACTTCCTCTCCTTTCTTTCCTCAAAAGATCCTCCAAACAGCATACCTAAAGGCAGTGGCGGCTCGTGACTTCTGGGTGTGCTGAAAAATTTCAGGAAGTTTCAGTTTGGCGGTGTGCCGCACCGATTTCCTGAAAAATCTTCATACAAAACACCGATTTTTGAAAAAAAAAAATTTCTTGTTCGCATACGACAACATCCATGATGCCTTTTTTAATATTAACACCCTAGCCCACCCAAAAGTCACGAGCCGCCACTGCCTAAAGGTTACATAGGCCTTGAGAGGAATATATTTCTTAGAGCCTTCTGTGTGGAGCTAATGTAAAAAATTAACCATTTATTTCTAAATTAATAAACCAACTTCTTTATTTCCATTTAATTTATATTACTTTATCAATGATCGCAAATTCAAGTCGTGTTGTAATTTTAATTTAATGCTAATAAAGCAATTTGTGCACACAACTATTATTTAATAAAAATAATCGACATGTTTCAAAACCAACCGTTCAATAACGGTGAACATTAAAAAAATGCCTTTTTTTGATATCCTTCTTACGAACATTATATTGGCATTACGACTGCTGATGATCCTTAATTAAATAAATACATTTATTTTCAATCATATCAAAACACATTTGAGAGGTAAACACACTTTTGTATGTTTACCTCTCAAATGTGTTTTGATATGATTGATTGATGTATTTCTTAATAATAACAGGCTTCTAGGGCATCTTTAGAGTGATATGATTAATAGCACCGTCTGATGCTGATCGCAGCAGGATGAAACCGGTCAGGTCTCGTCGGTGTAAAAAAGATAACAAGCACATTAAAAATTACTTTAAAGTCAGAATCGCCCTGACGAAAGACCACCGTTCAGAATCGAAACGCTGCGTTGACTGAAATGGCAATAGCCGTGTTAAGGGACTAAATCTGAATAGCCATGTACTTCCCAACTATCCTCCTTTTCATGTCTTTCCCTTCCCCTCTCCCTCCGGCCTCACAATATACCCCAATAATTAGGGATGACAAAATCCCCTGGTACCGGACATATGGGAGCAGTTAAAAAAGCAGTCAAATAAACAGCGTCACGAGGAGAAAGGTTTTTAACCAATGACCGGACACCTTAACAACGCGCCACTTCATCACTAAAAAGTCATTAAAACTGATTAAAAAAACTTGGGTTAGGTTATGGGCTATTTTTTAAATATTTTTTTTCGTCACCGCATTATAATTTGCAAGCGTGGGGTGTGTAAGTTCCCCAGGATCTTGAGCCTTATACCCAAAATATATTACTGATTATGGATTTAACCTGCCCGAACAAATATCACAAATAATGGCGATCCGACATATCTCAAGGGAAAATCAGTTTCACTAACCTTAATTGTCGATTTCTGCAACATCGGAGGTCTCCGAAATATAATCCATCCACTTGAACCAATTTCTGTATAATTTTTCGTAACTTTGAAAATACGCAAAGTCAGCTGCCAAACTTTACACAACTGGAGTCAAATTAACAATGATTCGCAAAAATTTCAAACCACAGAATCAAGACTCTAACTGCACTTTTCTCTCCAATCCAACAAGATGATGTCTGATAATTTAGCAGTTATTCGAACCATATTGTAGTATCGCTGAAAATCCAAAAGAGAGTGCGCCAAACACCATTCTTGAGATGTAAATGTATTTAATTATTATTTTCGAATAAGCAAACACATTACAATGCATAAACAATCATTAATGACTTATAAAGGGGTGTTGAGATGCCACTTTGTGGTTGTCAGGGAACTCTTTTAATTATACCTAAATTGTTAAAAAATGGGTTTTCCGATTATTAGAAATGCGTTGAATTTATGTACATCAGTGGTTTTTCATCTTCAAAATGAACAGCAAAGCTTGTATATTTCACAAAACATGAATTATTGTAAATAAAATGAAATTTCCTAAAATGTCAGATAAACTCGGCTGTAAGCCTTCTATCAAGCATAATAAATTCACATTAATATCGTATTAACATGAAAATATGGGATAAATATAAGGTAAACAAGATAAAAAGGAAGATACATTTGTATATATTTTGTCAAGGATTAGGGGTAGAGACCCTCCATTAAATATGACAGATTTTAACCTAATAAATATTCCGAAAAGATGGGCCTGTGGAAGAGAATATTAAATTTAAAGAAAAATACGTATTTTTCCCTTGATTATTGTGCGCTGAGGAGGGTCAGTACGATTTGTGATGTTTTGTTAATTCATATGAATATTAAGATACACAGCATTTCACTATCCATTTTATTTTTGACTGAGAGTAACTAAGTTCTGTTTTAGCTCGACCGTTTTGCATTTCGTGTTTGTACGTTTCGTTTCTGTTCACGAAAATCCGCTGCACCCACTTTAAAGAAAGTCTTATTTTGACCAGAGGGCTAACTTTGGATATGATTCAGAAAAAAATATTTTTCAAATATAGAATCGTCGTTTTTAATTATACTTTCTTATCCGCCTGAAGAAAGTTGGAAAAAATAATTGTCATCGAGTTAGTGACGTTTTTTGCGAGAGATTGTATACGAGTATTTTTTTTTTGAAATATGAATCAAATTATATAAATATAAATATACCTAAAATACATGGTTCATCAGTTATTTATTTATTTGTTTTATTATACGCCCAGAGGGCTTTTACATAAATAAATAAAGGCAGTACATCTTTAACATGAGAAGGAAATAATATAAATAAAATTACAATAGAAATAAAAAGTACATAAATTAAATAAAAATATAAGTAAAAAAAATTTAAAGTAAATTAAGATATAATAACGATAAGTTACGATAAAAAATACATACATGATATAAAAATACAAACAACAAAAAATTTAAAGTACGGTGATCAGAGGTTTACAAAATTGCAACATTAACCATGACTTATAAAACCTAAGTATTAGTTTCGCAACATTGATGGTACCTCCAGTACCTCTGCAAGTTATCATAATTTCCTACTTAGAAATCTTATGATTTCAGAGGAAATTTTGGTATTGATTTATAAAATAGGAGCAAATTAGAAACATCATTTTTTGGACGCCAGGTCTACTGTTCACAGAATTACTAGGTAATTAACACATTTATGAAACCTATATTATTAACCGCATCGGTTATACTCAGCTCATATCATTTAATATCATATATTATAAATATCATTTCACAGAACCTATAGTAGCGAAAGAGTAGAAAAATCATTGAAATACCAAGTTCGCAGTCTGCGCATTTCCAACATTGAAAAACCAGAATGCTAAATAAATTTATTTTTCGTTGGCTATTTCATTATAAAATTTGAATTTCCCTTTCAAATAGAAAATCTTTTATTAATATAATATAATCAGGTCGGAAACTTTTCAGACCACCCTTGTATATGCAAACAATGATGTAAAGGTTCCATGCCAACTCAGAATGAAACCAACTCAGAAACACCTCAGAAAGGTCATTAAAAGCTATGAAAAAAAAATTTCAAAATAGCCGGTAGCCCTAACCTAACTTAACCTATTTAACCAATTTTTTATATGTTTTTATCATCACTCTTAATGACATTTCTGAGGTGCTTCTGAGGTGGTTTCATTCTGAGTTGGCCGGTCACCGATGTAAACTAAAATAAAATTTTTGCTGTATAGAAACCTACATTCTACATTTATAAAAAACCATAGATAAAATTGTGAGAAACAATTTCCAAAAATCTGCCTCAATACAGGTTCACCTAGTGAGGCAGGCTATGCGCAACTAAAAAATTGTATAATTGTAACATAATTTATTTGTTTATTACTTTCTATTTGTAATTTTTTTTGTACTGATGTAATCTATTTGTAATCTACCTTGAAAAAGTACTTTTTTAGTTGTACCTAATGTTGCCAATTTCATTGAATAAAGATATATTATTATTAATTATTATTCATTTTTTTAACATAGTACTACATCGGGTCCATGAGAACCCGACCACAAAAAAAACAGTCTTCTCTCCAGATTTCGTTGAGCGTGCAAAACTATCCCGCCCCTGGTACCCTCTTTACTTCTCAGTGCCGTTTGTAGGCCAGTGCAATTAGCGCAAAAAGGGGGTCGCGATCGTAATTATTCCGGTAGTCCCAATTTTTTATATGTTTTATACACTAATCTTGTGATGTAAAATCTGAGTTTTCGACCTTGGGTCACTTGAGCTTTCGCCGCCATTTTGAAAAAACCAGCCGAAATCGAGCCAAAATCTAGTTTTTCTCAAATATCTCGTTTCCAATATAATTTTTGGCTAAAGTGTATTTACAAGTTTAGTAGAACGTAAAATTACCTACAATTTTTATTTAAAAAATTTTCTTCTATCTTGAATGAATATCGAGATATGCAGTCACAAAAATGTACACAAGTTTATAAAAACCGGTAAATTGCTTGACATGGTTCGGTTTTTGTGCGTATCTCTTTTCCAATACAATTTTGTGAAAAAATTACTACCAATTTTGTAGAGAACAAAATTTTTAAAAAGATTTGTGATTTTTATGTTTTTTGGGTTTTTTTTTACTGATACAAAGTATATGGAAATAAATATCGGTAGGTGAAAACAGAAAATTCATCACCATATTACCACGTTATTCGACTTTTGTTTACATAACATTTTTACATATTATAACGAGAGTGGGGGTCAACCCCCCCCTCTCAGGCCACTCCAGTACTCCAGAACATCAGGTGTCACCTATGTCGTGTCTGTCTGGATCAGTATAAGGGCAACATGTAGTTCTAAATCGAGGTCGTCAACTCCAAAAATGTGGTTTAGATTCTTAAATATTTTTTTAAGATAACTTAGCTCTTTATACAGATATCTTAAACAAAATGATATTTTAAGAGTCATTTCTTTGGAGTTATTTAAGAGTTATTTCATTTGTATTGAAATCTTTGTTGTTTTTTTCTCATGAATTGTCTATAGTCGCCAGCCCCCATGAAACTATAGTCGGTCATAACTTAGGCTTCACAGGATTATAGCTCTTATAGGATTACGGATTTGTTTATCTGCATAACATTTGTGAGGGTATCGAGTCATTCTGTAGAGTTGATCAGGAACGTCAGAGCAACATATAGAGATCAGGCCTACACGAAATAAAAGGGATGACAAAGACGTCCAAACTCTCATTGATTGGTTTGCTTGCCATGAACCATTTCCTAAAATAAACGTAATTATGTCTACATGCAGTGGCACGATGAAAAGAATGGGAAAAGATTGGGAAATTTGCTATGTCTGAAGTTATCAACTAGAACTTTGGAAACCTACATTTAAAACGTAAGGATGCGATAGTTTTTCCTGCGGCGGTGACCAATAGCATAAAAAATCAGGGTGTGAATGCTATTCCATCATATGTGTATTGCCAAAAAGTGTGATATTGAACTTAAATAATATTTCCAAGGATATTTACAAAATCATTATGGAGCCAATGCAGCAGTGGAATTCGAGGATACCCAGATTCGGTTGAAAAGAAAAGCACTAACGAAATGTTTCTGGGAAATGAGAAGAACAAGTCGTTTTATTTCCCTACTCAGAGCCTCATTTGATCGATCGCAAATAACGACAGTACAAACTGCACAGGATGCTAATGTTCACATAATAACCACAGCAAACTCGTTATCATCTCAACATCATGCAGTTGTAATCATTGGTCAGGATATCGACTCTCTCACCTCCAAACGTGTATTACCAAAAAGTTGGAAAAGGTAAAAATCACCTAAAGCGTTGTACTCTGACGAATGTCTTAAACACTTTGAAATAGTTGAAAACATTTTATTCATTCGTGCCATAAGTGGCTGCGACACAACTGGTGCTCTATTCGTAGAAGGTATATACAAATTTTGTATAATATTCTTCTCAAGAACCACTCAGCGAATAAAACTTGTTCGTTTATTTCAAGATCCAAAAGCAAAGGAGAAACAATCACTTTGGCTGCCGAACAATTCTTTGCACTTTGTATGGCAGCAATGAGAAATCAAATATGGAAAATTTAAGGTACATTATTTTTGTCAAAGGAGTGAAAAAGAACAAATTCAATTTATCTAGGCTACCACCCATCAAAGATGCAATCCAGCAACATGTTTCAAGGATATACTTCAAAGTGCAGACTTGGCTTTGTCACCATAAAGATCCAACTGAATGGGGGTGGAAGAAGGACGCTGTTAGGTTATTAACTCCAGTACTAATGTTAAAGGAGGCTGCACCTCAGGCGTTACTGAGCTTTATATCACGCCAATGCAAAAAAGGTTTCGCTGGAAGTGCGCATGTATAAAATCGGGTTTGAAATGCTCCCTACTCACTATAATGAAAGCACGAGCGAGAATACTGTGGAAGCCTTCGTTCATGAAGATGACGAGGAATTTGATGCCCCAGTCACCACAAATTCGGCTAATGAGACATAGGAAGACTATATTGAAGCTGTTCGGGGCCCGTAAGTGGCAGCAAGAAACTAAAGTCAATAATTATAAATTTTAAGAAAATACATTTTTTTTCTTTTTTTACCACAACTATGT
The DNA here is from genome assembly GCA_917880885.1 of Limnephilus marmoratus. Taxonomy (NCBI): domain Eukaryota; kingdom Metazoa; phylum Arthropoda; class Insecta; order Trichoptera; family Limnephilidae; genus Limnephilus; species Limnephilus marmoratus. The sequence goes on from OU862916.1 coordinate 27,633,853, forward strand.
ACTTAATTTTATTTATATGTTGTGTTTAAATTGGTGGTTAATTTTGCTGTTATGTATGTCACATATTATTTCAATAATAATTGTTAGAAAAAAAGAATAATTAAGGTGTGCCTAGATTAAAACACTATTCTACCAATTCAATTTATGATCTAATTTTTTAGAATTTTTTGGATTAGAACCGGGATACCTATTTTTTACACATTAAACCTATACCTACGTCTTTTATGAAATTTTATTTTCTACAAAATTGATCTCAATAATTTTTTCATAAAATTGTACTGGAAAAGTGATACGCACAAAAAACCGAACCAAGTCGAGGAATTTACCGGTTTTTATAAACTTGTATACATTTTTGTGCCTGCATATCTCGGTATTCATTCGAGATAGAAGAAAATTGCTTTAATAAAAATTGTAGGTAATTTTATGTTCTACTAAACTTGTACAGACACTTTAGTCGAATTTTTTATTGGAAACGAGATATTTGAGAAAAACTAGATTTTGGCTCGATTTCGGCTGATTTTTTTCAAAATGGCGGCGAAAGCTCAAGTGACCCAAGGTCGAAAACTCAGATTTTACATCACTAGATGAGTATATAAAACATATAAAAAAATTAGGACTACCGGAATAATTCCGATCGCGGATCGCTAATTGCACTGGCCTATTGAACCAAATTAGAAGTAGTACGCAGCTATTATTATTATTATTAACTGATAAACATTTTAAGGTAATTTTAGTCTATAGCAAACTAATAATCAAACCTGATTGTACAGGATGAAAATGTTAAACGATCACTTCATCATAATATTTAGCTAAGAGGGATTGGCGAAAATTTTGCAAAAATACTGATAACAATAAGGCACAAGATCGACACCAAGCTACAACGTGCACGTCGTGTGCTCATGCAAAAAAGCCGGTTTTGTTTATTTTATCGGAGACTGATTTTTGTTATGGTATGGAAGTGTATACGTTTTTTTAAATTGAAAACTTTTGTTATTTTATGTTCTTAATTTATTGGTCTCTAAGGAAAAAAAAAGTTGATCAATATTATTTTTGCCAGGGTGCGTGTTAAAAATGTAAGGATCCTTTTAATAAATAACTGTTTCTACAAAAAACTTCACTTTTTATTTATAACATGTTTTAAATGTATAAAATAACGGTGTGAATCTTAAATACACCGAGCCCAATTGGCGTTGTTTATTATTTAAACTTTGCGTGGTAAAAGAACATTAAAAACCAGAAGCGAGCCTTTTTATACAATAAAAATCTACCACCAACTGACATTTTGCAAGTGTTAGTTAAACATGACTCGTAGTTAAAACAGTTTCCTAAATAACCGACTTAAACTCTTAGCAAAGGCTCACACCATTTTGTTGGTATGCCAATTAAATTGGAGTTTACTCAAGCAACCCACAGATGTCGGTAGCCTGTCAATTTTGAACAGTGCGTAAACGTAGGGCCTAATTTGAGCGCCTTTTCAAAGAATGTAAACGTTTTTAGAGTTGCAAAATTACTAGTACTTAAATTACCAGTGTGGTATTGACGTTTGGCGAATTAAAGGGTAGTTTTTAAGGGGTTAAATACGAAAGAACAGTAAGTATTTTTTTCTGGGAAGGTTCAATTACACAGAAGGCGCAATTGTTAAAAATGAAAATGATTTTTGATATTACCTATTGTGAGTGTGCAATTTCTTCTAAACATTCCAGTTTTACAACAAAATTTCCTTTACAATTCAAAGTGCGTTTTAATTTAGGAATTTACGTACGTAACGATATCTCTTCAGTTCCCCGAATTAATCAAGAAAGTTAACCAATTATTGGTTTAACCTTTAGAATACCGCAGTCTCAAATGAATATAAATCAAATTCTTGGTATTCAACTATTATTTATTCATAAAAAACAAACCATAAATTATTTAATATTCAATCCATTATTTTAACAAGAATTATTCACAAAATACAGTTTCGGTAGAGGTCTCAGGTTCAAAACTAGGCGAGGGTGATGAAAAAATATATAAAAAATAGGTTAAGTTGGGTTAGGTTATGGGCAATTTTTCTTTTGCAGTTGCCTTGTTGACTGTTGTGGATTCTTATGATATTTTTTCAACAAAATAACCACTGAGCAAAAAAACTCTAGAAATGAGATCTATGCAGATTTTAAAAACTGATGCCTTCAATTAATATTTCTAGGCCAAGACATGCCAAATGAATTGTTTATCGCCTGAAGAAATAATTTCAATTTTCAAAAATGTTGACCAATTTCAGCGTAGAAAGGAAAAATTGAACCATATTTGGGCACACGGACATTCCTACAATACACCGTTATTGGTTTATCGTAGATATAATTAAAAAAAATTTATTGACGATCTTATACAACATCGAGAAAGGTTTTTCTTTTTTTTACATTAGCTCCACACAGGAGGCACCGAGGAAAACAATTTCCCTAGGGGCCTATGTCAGCTTTGAGGATGCTGTGTGGAGGGTTTTTTTAAGGGAAAGGAAGGAGAAGAAGATATGGGAAGGAAAGAGGTATGAGGGGTGGGTAGGAATCTAGGGGTCAGTGTGGCCAGACGGACGTATGAATCTATTCCTCACACTGCGGTGCAAGGCGAGGGGTCGGGAGAATCCGGCTGGAGAGGTCAAAAGGCCTCCCTCAATCAGTCTCCTTCGATCCAGCCCGCCACGCAGTGGTTGGGCAAACGTATCCACCACCAAGACCTAGACAAACCTCATCCCATGAACCCGGGTACCCCTGCTAAGTCACCAAACGTAGCGAACCACTTGGGGTGACCTGTGGCAGGGGTGTTGGTTTCCAATAAATGGTTCCCGGGGCGGCCGTACGCCCGCATCCCGAATTGAATCGACAATGTCGGTAATTTGTCATCGTTCCCGAGCACGACGGGCGGCGGATCGATCAGATCGGATTCACGTCGAATAAATTAAGCTTTGTAGTATTTTGCGAACAACGATTTACCGGAATTTTCGATAAAATTTTATCGATGCGGTTGCGCTAGAGGTCCAGGAAAACCACTCGACTCTGACAAATTAATGAAGTGTTGAAATCTGCGATAGTTAGAGTTATAAGGCGTAGATGGTTCTGCTAATAGTTTTATTAGTCTTATTACATTATTATGTGGACATAGAGTCTGCCGGCATTACGGAGATGGGGATTATAAAATAATTACTCAGATAGCAAAGTCTTCCTGGCTTTCTAATTCTCCACAGATTCTCCACTAAAAAATAGTCAATGTAGACAAGTTCTTAAGCCTCGATGACACACGGCGAGTTACAAACTACTATCTAAAAGCGGGTAAACCGGCGAGTGAGATTGTCATGATGACACACAAAACTGTCCACTCGCTCAGAAGCGTAGGAAACTGAGGCCGCTGCTAACGCCAGTAACAAGAATAACGACGCCTGCGTGAACTAATTCTTAGATGTTTGACCGTCGAAATCAGCTGTTTATCGGAAGCCATGTTGGAAACATAAATAAACCAATCATAGCAAGTGGAGCAAGCGTGTAGGCGAGTAAAGTTGACGACCTTTCAACTTTTTTTCGTAGATTGTCAACAATCTGCTAGTCGCTGCTAGTTAGTAAGTAACACGATGACACTGGGCGAGTTTACCAACAGATAGTGAATTTCCCAGATAGTAGCTTGTAAACTAGCCGTGTGTCATCGAGGCTTTACATGGATGACAGCTTTTTCAAATGTGATATTTTCACAAACTATGAATACCGTAATCATCTACTAAAATTGTGTAATTTTAATATTTTCACTCGTAATTATTGATTATAAAACAAAACAAAACGGCACGTTCCGAAACGGTTCCATAACATTATGACGTAGGTATCGTTACAGTCTGATTTAGACGGTTGTCACCGACGTTGGCCGGTGTTACGTAAACAAATATAATATATACTAGCTGACCCGACCAACGTTGTTCTGCCATATAAATTATTTCTAGAGAATATTTTGGTTGTTAAATAAAAAAATAACGATTGTATCTATTGTAAGTGTGTGGGGATGGGATCTATGACAGAAAGAGGAATGGAGCGCTGTAGACGATGACCGCCGATAAAAACAAAAAAAACACCAAATAAAGTAGGAAAATGAAATAAAGAAAATCAACGTGCATTTCGAAGAGCAATTGAGTGTACGATATTTTTTGTCAGTCCGTCTTTAGCCAACACAAATAAGCTTGATGCTTTGCCCACGCGAGAACATGATGCCGAATGATATATCAAAATGACGCAAAGCTCCTCGTTAATGTCTTGCGCACGCGTGGATGAAAGTTCGATGAGGCGGACGTAGCGCCATCTGTCATTCAACAACATAAATAATTTCGTTCTGTTTGAAATACGAAAAACGGTTAAAATTACCCACACAAAAAGACTAAAATCGCGATTAAAAATGGGAGGGTGGGGGTAGGAAGATAAAAATTTGAGGTTATAGGTATTTTTTGATGCCAAATAAAAAAAAAATACAAAAAAAATTTTGGTAAAAAAAATAGATTTTTTTTCTGGATAGGGACACACTAATCATCTACCGGTTTGAAATATACTTTAAAACCTATACTTATGTCTACCAAATATACATTAAAAAATCATAAAAAATCGGTCAAGCCGTTTCAGAGGAGTGCGACCACAAACACCGTGACACGAGATTTTTTTGTATAAGATTTATGTAATCATATTCACAAACAAAAACAAACGAAGTTGTTTGCAACATTTTTGATTTGTTAAAAATTGCATATTATAAATCGTTGTAGAAAAAGTATTCGTCAAAATGAAAATAAAATACAAATGTCACCATTTTCGCAACTATTTTGTTAATTTTTTTCGACAGTAAAACATCTGTGAAAATACCCTACTGATAAAACGCTAGTAAATCAGTGGCCTGTAAAGCGGACAAACACAACTCGAAGTCGGCTTACTGGAGGCAGGTACCTATAAAAGAGGCTGCGTAAATGTTTCACTTGCGGAAACGGCGAGCTAAGGGTTGGTTGACTGCCTGTAGCCGGTGTGGGCTGGGGGTGGGAACTAAACGTGGGAGGTATCGCATAGCGTGAGTTTTGTCTCCTAATTACTCAAATGCTTTGTGAGAGTTACATAACGGGATTAATTAGCCGCGTTTACACAATACCACGAGAGAGCAGGACGTACAAGATAATTAGGACGGAAATAACGATAAGAGTCGATCAGTAATATTATTCATTAGGGTAATAATTAAACCACCTAATATTATGTTTGTTGTGTGCTATAGACAGAATCTAAAGTCAATCGGTTATTCAGAGGGTATTCGGATATAAATTTTTAATTTTTCTAGGAAGTAAATTACTAAAATATGTATAATTATGTTTTAAGCACTTGTACGCTATCTTTTCCAATTGCGAAGGGCATAATCGAAGAATTCATTAAAAAAACTTAAAAATTCAATGATGATATCGAGGGGCGAATTTACAAAATTAAAAATGTCGTGCCTTAAAGTGTGTTAAAAATAATCTATTTGTGAATAGCGAAATTTACTATCAGATATGGAATAATGTCTTGGAGAAACTCGTGCAATTCAAATGTCGGTTACATTCAAACAATGTAAAACTCTATTACTAAGCTTTTGGTTAGCAAAAATATTTATGCACAAAGACGAGATATAAAATTATTGCACAGGGTGGCGCAAAATTAATCATCCAATTTTGTTTTTGAATAACTTTTTTACTGAATAAAAAAAATGATTTTGAGTAATTGAAATCTTTATTTGGACTTTTTAATTTTTTTCTGTTAAGTGGAAAAGATGATATCCGTCAAGTGGCTGCAGCCAGTGTTGATATACATTTGTGCCCGTTTTATCGCATTTTCCATGACTTTCCCGCAAGATTTCCGGTGATAACTGTTCGCATTCCTGTCGAATATTCTCCGGGCTGCAATTGTCTGAGGCTTGTTGGGATAAACCCGCGACTTCAAATAGCACCAAAGAAAGACGTCCGGGATGGTTAAATCGGGCGATCTTGCTGGCCATACCAAATCGCCAAAACGAGAGATTACGCGACCAGGAAATGCTTCCTTCACATTATCCATTGTGGCTCGTGCTGTGTGCGCGGTTGCACCGTCTTTTTAAAACCACATATTCACCAATATAACATCTTCCGATAGGGTGATTAATTTTGCGCCACCTTGTATAAGTCAGTATATATGTAGGGATAGTATTGTTTAAAATTGTACGCCAAAACCTATTATCGGATTCCATACACAAGTAGTAAATCGTGCATACAAGATTAGAAGGCATATCCATTCCGAAAATTACAAATAAATATGGGCAACATACATGCACTTATCTACTATATTTAATAAGTAGCCGATGTAATTAAAAACTGAATTAATTTGCACCACCGATCTCAAAAAAAAGAATTAAAAAAGTGTTAAAAGAACAAGATTTTTTAAATTGATATTTTTTATAATCTTATGTATACATATAGCTATGAGTGTGATGGCTGTGTTATTTCTACAAATTTTATGTCTTTGTATTGTGATTAATTGAAATGTTATCACTTATGTATCTATTTTGTATATTGTTATTTCTTATTACATGTGTGCTTTATATTGTATTCTTAAATTGACCTGCTGACTAACTGATGTGACAGTTTAGCGGGTGTTTAAAATGAAAAACATATTAAAAAAAATAATGATGAACGACAACCATCTCGAAGGAAAACGAGACTTAATTATTATCTATTAGTTTATTTTAGTTGACTAAATTAGAATTAATTTTGTAAGCATACTATGGTGGAAATAACTACGCTAGCCTGTGTTGAGGCGGTAATTTGGCCAATTATTAAAAGCAAACATGTTCATGTAATATTTATAGGTTTTCGTGGAGATAATTATGTATTTTTAAATACAACATAAAAAGTTCAAAACGTTCTTCAGGTGCTACTGGTAACATGAGCTAAAAAAATGATGATTTAAAAAAAAGACTTTGTTTTTACACTCCTGTAAAGTTGTCTTTTTGTAATTATACTTATACTTCCCATAGAATTAAGAACAGAGATGTTTGTCAATTAATATCTCTATGCTTTGCCTGCAATATCTGATCACTTGATCACAAATGAATACTTGAATCAAATAAAGAACTGTTTACTAAAAATGTTTATTTTATTTTTATTTTAACTTTATGAGTAAAACCTCAAATTGTAATATTTAATTAAATGAAGACAATATAAGCGAAACTTAATCGAAAATCTGGAAACAGAAAAATCAGAAAAAGATATTGGCACCTCTGGGACTCGAACCCAGGAATTCTCGCTTTCTAGAGAGCATTAAGTTCGGGTTTGAGTCTTGCAATCATACATAAAGATTGCAGCCAATGATATTTGCTTTAAGAAAATGCTGATAATGTGGGTGGTTCTTAGTTGAAGTATGATACAGTTAAAAATGACCGAATTTGGTTTCGACACCTTGGCGGAGGAAAGCGAGAGGTCCTGGGTTCGAGTCCCAGAGGTGCCAATATCTTTTTCTGATTTTTCTGTTTCCAGATTTACGATTGAGTTTCGCTTATATTGTTTTCATTTATTAAAAAAAAATTTTAACTGATATGCAGGGTTTTAATTAAACAAAAACACCAATTGTTTTGAAACATGACTTCATCATTTAATAAAATATATACGACGTAACGGAAATATAAATAAAAAATCTACAAATAAACCATCCAATTAATGATACAGCTTATTTAGTTTCAAATTTGTAATCAAAGTGCTTCACGTGAAGTTACTAAAGAGCACCATGTGTGATAAAAGATAGAAAATAGTATTGATAGGATGCATTCAAATAATATATATTATAATAATATATGTTATTAATAAGTTTTCCGTTAAAAATACAGCTATGGGTACACGGGAAACGGTAAATAATATCATTACATGGATTTATCAAAGGAAGATCAACCCTGTCCAATTTAATATTATACACGAATGACATTGTTAATGCCTTGACTTCATCACATCAAACTGATTCCATATATACTGATTTCAGTAAGGCATTTGATAAGGTTAACCACAGACTCTTATTACGAAAACTGAAGTTGTTGGGAATGAGAGGGAGTATTTTGGAATGGTTTAAGAGTTATCTATTGGGAAGGTACTTAGCGGTCAAAGTTGATTCTTTTACTTCTTATACATTTGCTGCCTCGAGTGGGGTACTACAGGGATCTCATTTGGGCCCGATATTATTTTGCTTATTCATAAATGATATAGTTAATATTTTTAGTAATGTAAAAGTTCTATTATTTGCTGATGATCTGAAGATTTACAGAACAATTAGAAACGATGACGATCGCGCCATTCTGCAGTCAAACCTGAACAAACTATGCGCGTGGTGTTCTGCCAATGATTTACAACTAAATATATTTAAATGCCAGATTATTAGTTTTTACAAAGGTAAAAATCCTTTTAACTTTTCTTATGATATGAATGGTGTTAATCTTCTTCGTGTATCGCAGATTCGTGATCTTGGTGTTATATTCCACGAGAGTCTACAGTTCAATGTACACATCGATGAAATAACAAGCGATGCAATGAGAATACTAGGTTTTATCTTGAGAATGGGGGCAAATTTTAAAAGTATGTTAACATTAAAACATCTGTATTGCTCACTAGTACGAAGCAGATTAGAATACAATTCCTCTGTATGGTCACCATACTACAATGTTCATTCTCAATCATTGGAAAAGGTACAAAACAAATTTCTTCGGTACATCAATTTTAAAATGAAAATTCCAATCGAATTTATAAATTATAATTACTTACGCGCTGAAACCAGACTTCTTAAATTATCAGATAGAAGAGTGTTAATTGATTTATTATTTTTATACAAAATTATAAAATCTTTAATTGACAGCCCTAATTTGTTAAAACTAATTTGCATTAACTAATTGCAGAACTGCTAGACAAACTCGTAGTAAAGATATTTTTAAATGCAACAATAAACTCAACACTAATTACTCCATATACTCACCAATTCCAAGAATCCATAACCTTGCGAATAAATACTGCGAATCTATAGATATATTTAGTGTTGACAGTTTTGAATGTTTCAAAAATCAACTAATCTCGATTCTATCTGCTAATAATTAACTTTTATTATTTTTTTTGTTTTTCTCATAAAATATTTTCTCATCTAAACCTCACCAGTAAAATGTATACTTACTTTATAATATTTTTGCAGTTCTATTTACACTTTGTTCTATGTCAGGTCTTATTATTATTGTTAATAATATGTATAAATATTTAAAGCTGAATTGTTTTAGTTTTTTGTAAGTACAACTTGTACTATTTCATTTCATTTCTTTTTTATGTTGTAATATTCTTTACCTAACGAGTCGATTGCATTCATATTTATTCTGCTTTATTGTTTATGTAATACATGTAATTAATATTGTTAATTATATATTTGCTTCTTTTCTTGTAAAAGCCCACTAGGGCGTTAATAAAATATAAATAAATAAATTATTGTGATCTTCCTTGTCATGTAAGGAATCATTTTTGAAATGCAATTTTTTTCTCTTCCACGCACTTCAATTCGGAATCATTTTTGTTTTCTTGATCGAATTCATGTATAGCCACAATATTTTTTGTTACACGTAAGTCTTTGTTAAGGGTATTGGCGATGCACGCATAGCATTTACATATATTTACTGACTCTTTTTGCAGGTAGCGCCTTATTTAATTCAGGTGTTCAAATATATTTAACAAAGTTTTTGGATTGTTAAAAGTAAACCATAAATCATTATAAACGCACGTGTTTTATAACTAAATCAAACAAATATATTATTATTTTAATACAAGTGTAAAACATGATACAAAAATGGCATTAAATTTATACAACACTTCACCACAATCTTCCATTACACATCTGCCCTGATGAAAAAACACTGTAAAGCTTTCCGAAACGTTGGCCAAAGAGAGAGGTAGCGCAATACGGCATAAAACCCAAAAATAAATCACGGTAATATGTAGTTACATCAATTTTATTCCAGGTTACGACTGTGATTAATAATGACAGTAAACAAACGGAAACAGGTCAGGTTGCGAATGAAAACGGATCGTATTCAAATTTATTATTATTTCCTTATCGATTTAGATTTCAGAAAAATACAGTCTTTGGTTGTCTCCCTAATGCGTAAAAGCTTTTCTCTTTTACCACCGGAAACCCTGCTATTTTCATGTTTGTATTCGATAAACTGTCAACTTGGCACTGGTTGATTTAGAGGCGGTTTTCCTTCCACTAGACTAGACTAAAACGATTCTTCCCGTTCTATCTGCTGACACGAATATGTTATGGTCTTAAATACATTTATAAAAACAGTAACACAGGTTTAAGTATATCATTTACGGGATCGATTGGTTTTACCTTTTCACTGTGTATTCTAAGATTCTAGATTGTAACTTATGTGTGCGGCAGTTTCATCAAAGGGCACTGTATTTTGAGGACTTGAAATACTTGCTCTGAGTATAGGGAGAAGAAATGTATGATAGACATGAATCGAAGGTTTTTTGCTTCTGAATTGTATGAAATTATTCCCAAAAGACAGAGTATTCTTTAATTAGACAAAGTCGTGACTTAGACTCATTGTGACGAGCGAAAAATATAAGAATAGTCCAGGGAAGATTAATAGAAGACGTGTTAAGGGAAAATGCCACATTTTATAGCTTCAAACTTCAAACCTACGTTACCTGTATGAGTTCCGTTGAGTTGGTCTGGGCTGCAGCCCGCAGGATAAAGATCGCTCTGGTGACAGCCAATCTCCAATAGAACAAAGAGCACCAGAAAAATAAGTAGACGAAATTAACAAAACGTTACTATGGCATCACCATAGTTAAAAAAAACAAACCGAGAAAAGGCATTGAAGCGTGCCGATTGTCGCCGAGAAACAATGGCGGGACGCCAGTGTAGGCTTGTTGAAAAAGTATCGATACATCGATGTATCGATATTTTTAAGTTAATAGATCGATAATTTTAGCCGATATATTTTGATCCGATATATCGATACAAAATATGCAATATCGAAAGTTGTATCAAAAACGGTATTTTTAATTATTAATGTAACTAAAGTCACTAGAATCCAAAACCGTATAGGAACGAACGGAAAAAAGTGACAGTATTGGGTCTTGACTTCTGACGGTTGAAATTTTAACTATTAATAGCTTACAAATCTATTGTCTTTGCATTAGTATTTGTGATCACTAATACTAGCTCATATGTATAGGTACATACATAGAAATATGTGCTATTTTCCGCATTTTCCATTCCTATGTGCTGGTTCCCAATTGTCTACGATTATTGAATATTCCTTCTTCCAAACAAGAAGTCCCTTTTGACAGATTAATACGCCAATAGAATGTTACTGAGACGCATACAAACTTTGTATGCGTCTGAGTTTACATATTAGTTAGAAGATAGCTTTTTAGTTTTTGATATTTTTGTAATTATTACCTAATAAGAAGGAATACTGATAAAAATACTTTCATTTTTATTGAGATTTTTGTACATTAAAATAATGCACATTGTGTATTAAAAATGACTATTGATAATATTGAGCTGAATACACTATTATTTTAAAAACGCAAAATCTTATGAAAATTTAACCGATATATCGATATTTTTTCCTCGATATATCGACGTCGATATTGATATTTTAATAAATATCGATACATCGATATATCGATATTTTTTTTCACTTTTGACATTCCTACTGGCGTATATATTGGCGCGACACTTTTGTGCTCGTTTTTTTATACTAACAATGGTTCATTGCCCATCTCCTTTATCTCTATTATCTAAAGGCATCACAATGAAACACGTGAGGAAAAAAAGTTTTTCAAAATTAAAATTGCTACCAACTTATACATCGATCATTAATATGAGACGTCGGGTATGACGTAACAATGATTATTATTCTCCTACTCATTATATTCAAGCGTCGCCCTCTGCCGGTAGGTAGGTCGTTACATTATTTTGTGTTCCTTGAATCGTTTTCTCGCCTTATTTCACATTTCAGAGTTATTTCAGATGGCTTTTCAGCTTTAATGAGGCCCGCCGTTTGAACACCGACAACACTCGATTGTGTGGATCCGACAGAATGTCTCAAGAACAGCTTAAGGCCGTTGCGTTTTGCTAATAGACTATAAAATTATACTTTCAAGTTCCCGCCATGTGTAGGTGGTAAAGTGGTGAAGTGATAAATATTCAGTAAAACACGTTCAATTTTATTTCGCAACTTTCCACTTTTCTAACTGCTTACCCACGCAATTTCCCTCAGCCGAACAACGTCTACCTCTCAAATTAGTGCCACTACCTCCGGAAGCCGATTCTATTTTGAAGAACCTACGATGAAGGTATTCACGAAACCAAAAGACGACATGCAGGCTGGGGAATGGGGCGGAACGGGGTAGCTAATAGCGATGTGTAGGTTCAGCTGGAGTGGGCTCTTAAACTCGGGTTCTTCGTGCGAAGCGGCTCCTACTCCTACTCCCTTTTCAAATCGACTATTCCCAAAGAACCCGGAACAGTACGTGTAGCCGGAACTCGGCGGGCCGAGCCACAATCGGGTAGCGGCGTAGCGCGGCGCGGTGGCAGTTCGCACTCGTCAAACCCGTGCTTCACGGTCCGAGCCACATGTGGGAGTCGGGAGTAGGTGGCGCTTTCGAGTTCTTTTGCGTACGGGCTCCGGCTCCGAGGTCCGGCTAGGGTGGAATCCGAGCGTCTCGATTCGAGCCATTTGCGAGTCGGAAGCAGGTTGCGCGTTCGAATTATTTTGCGCGCTCGGGTCATTCGCGAGTCGGGAATGGCTCGCGGGACCTGCTCAAGAACTCAAGTACTTTTAAAAGGAACCACGTCTCGGAGGCCTCCGGAAAAATACCTAACTTACCCATCTCTAGTAGCTAAGCTTTGATTATAATTTGAGAGATATTTCTTGTTTATTTACACAGAATCTATTTAATCAGAAGATGAACTAATCTGAATTAATAATTATCATGAAAATTTTTGTGAATTGACACAGTTCACAAGTAAGAACACTGTCATCGTCATTACTGACTAGATCAACACACACCATGTGTGGTGCTTCCCTGGCGTTTTATCAACAACTGCTTTTGGATTTTCTCATTTAATATACATAGGTAGGTACATATCTAATTCTCTATTGATGATGATGGCATTTCATACCGATTAGACGCCGCCACATAACCTCCATCATCAACAGCTTGTTTCGTATCATCCATAGACCAGAATTGCTGGCTGGTTTATATTTACGCACCATCTGCAGATGAAATAAAAGTGCATATGAACGGGCTATACCACAGTGTGCCTAGGGATGCAACGATATATCGGAAAACCGATAAATATCGATATGTCGATCCCTGAAAATATCGATATTTATCAATATTGACGATACGCCGATATCGATTTATCAATATCGGAAAACTCAAAATATCGTATCGGAATAAAATACCCACAAAATCGGGTAAAATGCTATTACTGGCAACACTGACTGTCTAAAACAAACTCTCCTGTGGTAGGTGAGTGTGGTTTGTGTTCTGTGTGTGGTCGGTTCTGTTCTGTGTCTACTAATTGTGGCAATGAGTGTTCTTTCTGAATGTCTTTTTTTAAACGCAGGAGCCACTATAACTCAAGGCAGAAACCAAAGGAAGCAGACCGCCAAAGTTACTATTTTTAAGTTCGATAGCTGGTACAAAATACTGGAATTAATTTTTTTTAAATAAATTTATGAAAAAAAGACACATTTTATATGACTATCCAAATTTTGTGATTATTCACATAGGTAAGTATAAAAAATTATATAAATAAATAATCGATAAACGTTTGATATAACTAAAACTACATTGGATTTCTATAAGCTTTAAAAAAAGAAGAAATATCGTTATATCGGCTTACTTGATCGATATATCGGCCTACTAGATTGATATATCGATATATCAATGTCGACTTAATTCGATATATATCGATATTTTCAAAAACCTTGCATCCCTAATTGTGCCCCGACGCGTTGTAACGTTCTTTAATACACTAGTATTGTGGCTGATATATTCCTGGCCTTGAGTTATCACTAGTCTTTTAGTCAGTCTAATACATGTTGATATAAATCTGTAATGTTAATTCCAAACAAAGAACAGTGTATAGTGTAATTACTAATTACCTTGATGATGCAGAGCAAAAATTAGAATCTTCAAGATTTTTATTCAACCTTCGGTAAAATCTAAACTAAGCGCACTCTCACAATAACGACAGCAACTCCACCAACGTTGAGTGTGGAGGTCACGCGTCTATGCCGTCCGTAGCGGCCCTTTCCCGCCCCGCACGGTACCCCAGTTATCGGTTCCGCCCCGGTTTCCTCTACCTAAGTGCTAAGTATTTAAATAAAGTATTATTCCTGAACAAAATTATTGTTTTAATTCATATTACGCTGTCGTGTTTTAAGAACAGATCAAAATTGCCAGGTAATTGCCGATCTTTCTCTCCCCATATCCTTTCCCTCCTCACTTTCTTCAATCTAACAACATTCAATTTGGAAGAGGGGTATGGGTACCACCGCCCTGGGAACCATTTATTGGACAACCAACACCCCTGCCACAGGTTACCCCAAGTGGTTCGCTACGTTTGGTGACTTAGCAGGGGTGCCCGGGGCGGATAAGTTTGCCCAACCACTGCGTGGCGGGCTGGATCAGAGGAGACTGATTGAGGGAGGCCTTTTGACCTCTCCAGCCGGGTTCTCCCGACCCCTCGCCTTGAACCGCAGTATGAGGAATAGATTCATACGTCCGTCACTTCTGGCCACACTGACCCCCAGATTCCTACCCACCCCTCATACCTTTTTCCTTCCCATATCTTCTTCTCCTTCTTTTCCCTTAAAAAACCTTCCACACAGCATTCTCAAAGATGACACAAAGATGACACACAGTCCCCCAGGGAAATTGTTTTCATCGGTGCCTCCTGTATGGAGCTAACGTAAAAGAAAAAAAACCCAAATTTCGCTTCGGAGAGTTGGGACTCTTGTGCGGGGTTCACATAAAAATATACAAATAAATAAAAAAAAGTTTATTCATCAATAGATTTTTTACAGTATTATACGTTTTGTTCTTTTATCATTGAGTCTATTGATGAAAAGCTCAGCTACAATTCAGGATTTCTCCTGGAATGCAGCTGGTTTTCAGCAGTGCTTCCAATATAAAAAAAAAAACAGAAAATAAAATAAAAAATAAAATGAAATTAAGATAAAATAAATACAAAAATTAAATCAAATATAACAGTATAAAACATGCACTCCTAAAATTTCTCTCCCCAACCCTAATTAACATGTTAGTTAAAATTCACAGAATGTTCTGAAACTATTTTACTGACCCCGCATTTCCGCTGCGAATTTTGTTCTGTCTTTTTTTCTTATTTTTCTTTTTAATGAAAAATTTCAGTTTGCCCATTGCTCTCCATCAGATTGCGGTAGTAATTAATTTTTTTTCCGTGGAACTACAGGAGAAATAATTATGAAATACAGCTATTACACGATTTGCAGGTGTTTTAGATAATGAAAAAACTCAAATGTTTCTCCAACCATTCTACAAATCCCAAAGAAGATAAAACACGATGGTATACTTAAATGTGAGTTTGCTTGCAAAATTGAGTCATCAATTTATGAAACGTCGTCCAAGAATAAAAACTTCCATAATTCAGTAGTTCTAGGCAAAGAAAGAAAATGTAAATCACCGCATCACAGCAGCCTTGCAACGGCGCCGCTTTATCATAATCAATCAATATTATTTATAATGGCGCCAGTGACGTCACACGTCGGATGCGGAAGTCGACGAAAGTTTTAAATTGAGTGGTCTATATTAGTTTCCGACTAATGCTTCCTGAAATTGAACGATTTTTCAAGCTATTTTTCATGCGAGTATATTCACTGTGCGAAAGTGGATGGAAATAGAAGTCGGTGTAGACCACTTGCCTGCCAGTAGGTATTTTTGTATACAACATAGTCTGACAGACTCTAAACAAGCAAGACATCAATAATTGTACCATCATAATTCGTTACAGGAAACCGATGTTGCCGTAACCGCCAACATTTTCATCGATGTCTAAAAACCTTTCCAAAGTCAAAGAAACGAATTTCTATTTTCATGACATTGCAAGTTATTGCTAGTAACATAGTAAGCTAGCAACACTAGCAACGTGTAGACAAAACTAGCTTTGTTTTTAACCTATTAAGGTAGAAAGGAAGCTAGTGAGCTAGCGCACAGGATAAACCCCTCCGAAAATCGCCATTTAAGCACTTAAACTGTCTCTAACGAAATGAGATTTTAAGAAAACTCTTTGTTATTACCGCTTCACAATTAAAGCTCTATAAATGAAACATTTCTGAACTTAGCCGAATAGTAAAAACTGTTTTAGAAAGGTTTCAAATAAGCTTTCAAATTATTATATTACAAATAAATATTAGCATTTGTAAATATTAAAATTTAGAACGCAAACATTAAAAATGACTCACGTGATGTTTTTATGTGAAAACGGTACTGAAATCGCAGATTATGTAAACAAAAATACTTATTCTATTGTATATATGTGTAATAAACACTTTTGTCACCTCACTTTTTGATCATTTTATATAAAAATATTTAATAAAAATTTAAAATGTGGAGTGCGGTGGAGCCGCCGGTAGTAAATTTGCGCGGGTAGATATTTTTGTCAATTACGCGACTGACAGCTGATTCCTGTTATGTGTTTCTATGAACAACTTGAATAGGGATGTACAGCTTGATCTACTATCGACCTTTCACTTTTTGTTTTAGGGATGTAACTAAAACAATAACGGAGTTGGAACGCTTTCTATGGACACACGCGCTGACTTATAAACACGCTTATTGTACTTGACTGCTGTCGTATTTTTAACGCATATATCTGCTTAAGTTGCGGAGGGGTTTTAACAGAATGTGGTTCTATTATTTGAGCTAGTAGCGCACTCCACCACTGAAGTTTCCTTCCTAGATTTGGGTTGAGCTTCGTGTGACCGTTTAAAGCTAAAAGCTAGTACACGATCGGTTAGTGCACGGAGATGACGCGCTGTGTTTTTTCTGATACACGATACCATTCTAAAAATGCTATGACTCGGTACCTAACGAGATTAATTTAAAGTTTATATAATTGTATCGTGTATATGCCTGGGGGAAGCTGGTACTACATCTTATGAAGACAAGTCTATGCGCAATTAGCCAGTCAATGACCGAGTTGGCATCGGGTTTGAGTCCCACTCAGGCGTCGTATGTTTAATTCCTCGGCTAGCTAAGTCCTCCATCACAACATAACCAACACTTTCCGCTTACTGTAGGAGATTGTCAAATGTTGTCAGGTTTTTCGTAGCCCGGTATGTTTGATTTTCTTTTAGAAAAAAAATCCTGCATTACAAAAAAATTGTGTGGAATTAACGACAATCGAGATAATAGCACTAAATACACAAAAAATAAAAATTTTGGAAATTATTGTCAAAAATTGAGAAATTGTTACCGTAGTCACTGGATACTGGTTAAAAATTTAAATAATGTAAGCCGCTCTACTTTGTGACGAGCCAGGACAGGGCGCCGGGTTACTAGCTTGGTATCCTGACTTGAAATACTAGCCTCAGAATAAGGGTATAATTATTCGTAATATCTACGAATAGATCGATGCTGAAGAAAATTCTATCCTACTAATATTATAAAGGTGAAAGTTTGTATGGATGTATGTTTGTTACTATTTCACGCAAAAACTATTGAATAGAATTAAAAAATTCTGTCACTAATAGAAAGCTACATTAT
The DNA here is from genome assembly GCA_917880885.1 of Limnephilus marmoratus. Taxonomy (NCBI): domain Eukaryota; kingdom Metazoa; phylum Arthropoda; class Insecta; order Trichoptera; family Limnephilidae; genus Limnephilus; species Limnephilus marmoratus. Next base: position 27,651,698 of record OU862916.1, read on the forward strand.
TTGCGAGATCTATAGGCTATATATATTGGTAAGCTCTGGCGTTATGAATAATCTCTGGCGTTATGAAATTGTTTTTCATACGTGTTCTGCCGTTAACAAAATCGATGGGGGAGTGGAGGGGGGAGAGGGGTGGGTGGAGGGGGAGGGGGATTAATGTGATGAGTGGGGTGGGGAGAGGGAAGGTGGAGGAGGCTGAGTGGAAATCCCCTAATACCATGCGAGCAAAGCCGCGGGAAAAAGCTAGTATTAAATAAAATATTAAAAGAAGGCTCACAGGTTGTGGGGATTACAGCAGTATGGTTATTAACTTGAGACATGTATATTTTTATAATATTTTAACACGATAATCTCCTAACATATTTCTCTAAGAAAGTAGGTGATTATCTTCACGGATGGCCAAACATTGTTTTCTTAGCAATATAGTGTATTTTTCTTTAATTCGAATTTTACGTACTTCTTACTACGGCAGCACAGCAATGTAAAACGCTTTGCACCATTTTTTCATGGAAAAATGGAAATAACGGGTTTAACCAACAAGCAATAATGAATATCTCAAATAATTTCCAGTGTATTAAAACCAAAGATATTGAAATAATATATTTTATTTTATTTAAGTTTTTATTCCAGCAGGACTGGGAGGGTAGTGCAATCCCAGTCTGCCATATTTCATAAACAACTTATCAAGGAATTAAAAAATAAGTACAATGAAGGAAAAGAAAACGACACCACTAACTACATTATCGAAACAACTGGACAATTAAGGAAAAAACTAATTGATAAAAAAAAATTAAACATCAAATTCCAAAGAGTGTACGTCAGCGACTGCAGCCCGCTCACACAATGTTACCATTGCCTCAAGTTCGGCCACACAGCTCAAAGATGTCTCGCCAGGACGCAGCCTCCCATTTGCCCTCATTGCACTAAGGAACATATACTATCCAAATGTGAAAACAAAGAACAAACTCCAATCTGCAACAACTGCTGTGTCCAAAACAAAAGGTTTGATATGAACTATTCCACCGATCATAGAGTCGATAGCATAAAATGCCTTTACCGGCAAAAAATGCTTCGAATTGCCAAAGAACGCATTGACTACGAATAAATATTGTAAATTTTCATTTCCTCAAACTCTTATCTATAAATTAACAATGAATGATTTTTTATGTAACGCATTAGATAAAAAAATATGTATTGAAGAAAACTTATATCACTCTATAAGAGATTTCTATTTTATTTGCACTGACAAAAGATTTACTCAATTTCATAAAAATATTAAAAGCGTAAAAATTTTTATTGAAAAATTAATAATATCTTTAAAAGTTATATTTTTTTTCCCGGGCTTGATTGGGTTTACAAAGACCTACTCTACTGGCGAAACTAATTACTCCATTCCAGGGTACCAGGTAACAATAATAAGAATAAACAAAAACTCTGATATTGGAATATCTATTTCCAACCAGTATAATGTTCTCAATATTAATGAAGTAATTAATGATTATGATGTTAATATTTTAAATATAAAATTTAAAGACGTAAATAAATTATCGCATTATATTGCTATTTATCCTACACATAAGTCTACAGTACAACAATTTATAGTAGAATCAAAAAACGTTTTATTGAATTTTAGAAATATAGATAATATTATTATACGAGATATGCATTTAAATATTGTAAATGATTATGCTAGTAATGATAAAAATGTGATCAATCAATATATGATCAATAAAAAACCGGAACATTCTTCAACAATCTCTACACATTATAAAATCCGTATTTGTATTACTAACTCTATGTCACACTCTACTTTGAAAATACTCTATATATTTAAAAGAAATCAATATCACATTAATATTTTTACTAAATGGATGACTTCATAGCTAATGAATTAGAAAATAATTTTAAAATACAAGAATATGAGTGTGTATACACCGATTCATGTAATGACATAATCTCAAAGAATCTCAATAATATTTTCATTTTTCATAGTAATATACGAAGTATGGAACGAAATTGGGATGAATTAATTCTAAAATTAAACAATCTAAATAAAAAACCTGACATCATAATATTATCAGAAACTTTTACTAATGACGAATCACCCACCTATCATTTACCAGAATATAATTATGTTACAACCAAAATAAACATCAATAAAAATAGTGGTCTCGTCATATTCATTCACGATAAATTTAGTATTGTCAAAATAACTGAACATCCTATACATCTAGTAAACTGTATTGAAATACAATTAAAACTCGACAAAACAAACTACCACATAATAGCTGTTTACAGAACACACGGTTCGAATATCTCGTCATTTATAAATGAATTTAAACACATACTGTTAAAATTTAGTAATAAACTTTGCTTTATTGCAGGAGACTTCAATTTAAACATTAATGAAAACGTAGAAAATAATTTCAAAAATGAATATATTAATTGTATGACTGAATTTAACTTCATATCGTGCATTAATAAAAATACGAGAGAGATAAAAAATCACACTCCATCTTGTTTAGACCATATATGGACTAACATAAATATTAAAGATATCGACAAAATCAAATCAATTGTTTGGAAAACGAATATAACTGACCACCATGCATGCATTCTTCTCTATGATAACAAAATTAAACATAAAAAATTTAATCTAACAAAGACAAATTCCTACACAAATATGACTATTTTATCCAAAAAACTAAGAAATGAACAATGGAACAACGTGTTAAATAGTTATGATACCGAGACTTGCTCAAAAAACTTTGAAAATATATTGTCTCAACACATAAAAAATTCAACTACTGAAACTACAGTCTGCATTAAATCTAAACTAAGAATTTTAAAGCCTTGGATAACACAAGGACTTATAATATCAATTAGAAACAAAGAAAAACTTTATAAAACGGCATTGAAAAATCCTCTAAATGAAAAAGCATACACTTTTTACAAAAAATTTAAAAATAAATTAACAAACTGTATCAAAAAAAATAAAGAAGACTATTTCAAAAATAAAATACTTTCTACAGACAATAACAATAAACAAATATGGAAAACAGTCAACTTAGCCATGGATAACACTAAAAAAACACAAAAAATAAAATACATTGAACATGAAAATAAAATAATAGATGCTAATATTCAACCTAAACAATGCGCAAACATCTTTAATTCTTTTTTTGCTAATGTAGGAAAAAATCTTGCGAAAAATATCAATAAATCTTTTAACCCGAAAAAACAAACGATTGAAAATGTACAAAATCAAAATAATTTATCAAAATTTGAAACAACCTCGGAAAGTGAAGTTTTAAAAATAATAGAAGGCATGAAAGGAGGTTCGTCTCCAGGATTTGACCTTATTACAGTACATTTTCTAAAATCCATGAAAATTCATTTGGTAAAACCAATTACTCATTTGATAAACTTAAGTTTAACAGAGGGAATATTTCCGACAAACTATAAAAATACAATTATTTCACCTATTTATAAATCTGGAGATCCTCAACAAGTAACTAACTATCGCCCAATTTGTCTAATCTCAAACATTGGAAAGATTTTTGAAAAAATTGTGAAAAACCAATTGGTCGGTTTCCTAGAAAGTAATAAAATTCTTCAAAAAAACCAATTTGGTTTTATAAAGTCACTCAGCACACAAGATGCTATTGCTAATGTAACCTCATACATCAATGAATCATTGGATAAAGGTGAAAAATGTGCCGGTATATTTATTGATCTCAGAAAAGCTTTTGATAGTATATCCCATGAGATTCTACTAAAAAAACTAAACAATATAGGTATAAAAGACAATGCAATTAAATAGATTTCGAACTACCTAAAAAATCGACCGCAAGTCGTAAAAATAAATCAGATTAATAGCGATAAAGAAATATCAGACTTTGGAATCCCTCAAGGTACAGTAATCGGACCAATCCTTTTCACCATATATGTTAATGACATTTTTTTTCAACCACTACATGGCCAAATTACTTCATACGCCGATGATACGGTACTAATAATTAGCGATAAAACTTGGGAAAAAGTAACATTTAAAGCCACCGAAGACATAAATATTTTAAAGAATTTCTTCGACGTAAATTTACTATCACTAAATGGTGATAAAACATTTGTAATTCCATTTGCAATACACAAAAATGATACCCCTAAAAACATTGGCATTATCATCCATGATAATTCCAAAACACATAGTAAAAATTATTGTATCCAAAACTGCACAATATTAAAAACAACAAACACAATCAAATATTTAGGAGTCATTATCGATAAAAATTTGAAATGGAAGGAACAAATTTGTCAAGTTGTAAAAAAAATTAGAAAATTGATTTATATATTTTTAAGAATCAGAAATTTTTTATCTGTAAAAAACTTATATCTAATATATTACGCTTTGGTTCAATCAACTTTACAATATGCTATCATTAGCTGGGGATCCGCATACAAAACTAATCTTTCCCCAATTGAAGTTGTGCAGAGGCTAATAATTAAAATCATATTAAAAAAACCTTCTGACTACCCAACGGATCAATTATTTAAGGAATTCCAAGTACCATCTTTCAAAGATCTATACAATAGAAATGCATTGATTCAAATTATAAAAGAAAAATTTATAACTGAAAACCGTACTAGACATAAATATATTTTTTCATGCCCAAAATTAAACTCTTCCTTTGCACAAAATTATTATACTTATCAAGGAAGACTTATTTTCAACCGATTACCGGATGAAATTAGAAAAATTAATGATAAAATCCAATTAATAAACACTGTAAAAAAATATTTTAAAGATAATCTCAAAAAAAAAAAAAAACAGTTTCCGACTAATCTAATCTACTTATAACTAAGTTTCCAAGTGATACTCCATTCTTCAAATAAGTTAAATTTTGTATTGTTTTTAGCAACTAATTACAATAATTCTGGACACATTATCCAAACAGTAAAATTGTTTTGATAGTAGATAAATACTTATAATCACATATCACCGAACTTACAACTTATTGTTTTTTACATTCACATTGTAATTTAAGAACTTAAATATAGCATTAAAAATGTACACTACTCTTCCAGACACAAGCTAACGCTTCCATGGAAGAGTGGTATTAACATATTTGAATATGAACATGTAAGCAAATTAATACATCATCTAAATGTACATTATATTTTATATGCTAAAAAAAAAAAAAAAAAAATATCTACAGTAAAAAACTATAAGCTATAAAAGAAAAAAAAAATTGTTTACATATTAGGTAGGTACCTACCTAATTAAAACATAAAATGAAAACAAAATTCATCACACAAATAACAAAAAATAAGCATGAAATTAAAATAAATAATAATTAAAAATAAAAAGATATTTTAGGATTGTCCATCAGGGTGGTCGCCTCATCATCTGCATCCATCGCTCATTTATTGGGGAACTGAGCCACTCGGATGCAGCCACGACAATGATATTGGTTGAAGGCCGTGTCCTGCTGGCTAGTCGGTGGCGAAGTAAGGCTGGGAATGAGTGCACCCTCCCCTCGGTGAACATCGTGGAGGCATTGCAGAACCTCGGAAGTTGCATAAGTTGCCTGTATGCATTGTTGTAGCACACCCTCAGTTTGTCCCATTGCGCTGCTGGGTATTGTGTCCACAGTTCAGATGTAGATATATATGTGGTATATAATAGATGTGCTATCTGCAGTTTTTACTAGGTGGGACTGCGTTTCCGGGTGTCGCCGATATTGTTTACCAATTAACAAATAAACTAAATGAACGAATAAAACAGACGAACGTTAAACTAAATTAACGAATTCTTTTCGTATTCAAACTATATTGTTAACCAATACTAATGCACATGTTCAAAAAATCAACGAAATAAACAATTTTTTTTCGTACGCCAACTACTCTGATTAGGTCGTAGTCCGCCGACAGTTGCGCGGACATCATAGCATATCTCTTTTGTATTTGAATATCTTTGATTAAAACCATTAGAAAATTTTTACATCAAACTGCGTGTAATGTAAAAAAACATGGTTGGTTTCAAGAGCAAAAAATGACTATTCAAACAAATTATTCCTCACGCAAAATGCACAATGCACATGCATCATTTAACTAGTTATGGGTGGTGAAAGTTTGATATTACAAAGAGTTCTACTTTGTGACTCACTCACTGTACATAGTTTGAGAGTTCTCGTCAGTGGCGGCTGGTGCTCATAAAAATGGGTGGTGCGCTGAAATAATAATAATAATACCATATTATGAATATGAACCAAATTCATTTTTAGAAAATGAATTTTATAAAATATATTATGATAAAATTATACTAACAGACAGAACAATTAGTCATAATAGATCTGATATAGTTTTACATGACAAAATTAAAAAAATAACTTATATCATTGATGTAGCTATTCCAAATTCCTGTAATATTCAAAAAACTATTTCTGAAAATATAAGAAAATACACAGATTTAGGAAATGAGATTAAAAGAATTTGGCATTCTCGGACTATAAAAATATTGCCATTTGTTATTTCGGCCACTGGCATAATACCTAGGAATCTGATTCAAAATTTAAGCATATTAGATTTGTCTAAGAATTTGTATATAAAAATGCAAAAATCAGTCATTTTAAATACATGTAGGATTACAAAGGATTTTTTAAATATTTATATTGAGGGATCAGTAGGATTTATAGGTTCAATTAGAAATGCCACAGAGCCGAACCCTCTGATATGAAAATATCTGGAGTCGGTGAATTATATTCCCATTTGGTCTCTAGTAGGTTGACATGTTGTTCTTGTATTTATAATACTTATATAGTGCAATTGCATAGCGTGGGTTGACTAGATGATCATTTGGGGAAGTGTGTGAAAGGGTTTAGTTTTTCCTTCTTTTTTTCCTTTTTTTTTTTTTTTTTGGGGAAAATTTAACCCGGACATTTAAATCTGGTGCGTATAAAAAAAAATAGTCTTTATTTTAGGATGTGGGGAGGTGAGTGCAATCCCACAAATCCCACAGAACATTTCTCGTATGTTCGTAGTATCCTTAAATACGCATCTCAAGTGTGGAACCCAGGCTATGCAGTGCACAAAAATAGAATTGAAAGCGTTCAAAATAGATTTTTAAGGTACCTCAATTTCCGCTCTTTTCGAGTTAGTAATGGAGACTCTGCAAAGTTCTTCCAAATACAAACGTTAACTTGTCGAAGAAATATAGCAGATTCGGTAATGTTATTTAAAATTACACATAACTTAATCGATTGTCCTGATCTTTTTCAACGCCTATCATTCCATGTTCCAAATCGCAACAGCAGGCAGTCGCTTACCTTTAATCTCCCACTTTGCAAGACCAACTCCAAACAAAACTCATTTATCTACAGATCCACACACTCATTTAACTTAAATTATTACCACATTGACATTTTTAACACGACTTTACGAGACATAAAACGAAAACTCACCAAGCAACATGACTCAAACTAGAAAGTTCAATCCCTATGTATTCCCGTCCTTTGCCTCTTAATCCTATTCCTATGTTCCTCCTCCCCCCCCCTTTTTTATATATTGTAACAAAATAATAAAATAATTAAGAAAATACCCTTACAATGTCACACTTTATCATTAACTATCATCGGTGGAAAGTTCATAATTGGCATAATTAACATCTTATTATTATATTATTTTGTAATCTCTGATTTGCTGTCAATTTTCTCAAAAATCAATAAAATAAAATAAAATAAAATAAAAAATAAAATATAGATATCCCATAAAACTTGGACCTACCTTCTCTAATTAAAATAAATTCAATTATGAAAAAAATCATACCTATTTGTAAATTAGGTCGATCCTCCATTGTCTCTGGGTGCATGCAATACATTGTTAAAGAAGAGAAAAAGAGTTATAAAATAAATATTGATCCATCAGTAATTGTAAAGTCGCCGCGATCGTAAATTCAAAATCAATAACAGTTCATTCCTTAATTTAAACGTATCCAGAAAATTGTATGGAGATACTCTGGCACGGAAATCGAGTTCAGAAAATCGATAAAAAAATTTCAGTTTATCACACATCCGAAAGTCTTCTTAACGCTCCGAAACTCGAATGAATATACATATACTGTCATAGTCATAACAAATGACGGCATTGTTTATGTTGTTACGATGTCGTTGGTCGGTGCTGAGTAAAACATTGAATGAAAAAGAGTAGACATTAAAATAAAGACACGATATGGATAATAATATGACACAAACGTGTCCCCGTTTAACATGCTGCAGAACGAACCGTTCCTTTTGATGTGGTGGAAATTTTTCGAGCGCCGTTCTCAATTATGTAAAATTTGCAAAGCATTCAACCTACCTACGATTTTGGCTCATACAGAATTATGGAAGAACTCTTGCAAATCCTGTGATCGATTTGCAAAGTGAACCACCAGTCTGAAGATAGGCACACAACGATCTGCTTTCTTACGTGTGCATGTCCAGCAGGCACCTATAGGTACTATGATGTATGCATTACAACCGAGTGTATATTGTGAACTGTGATGAGGCGTGTCGGAAATAAGTATATTTTTTTAGATTACTTTAATTTTTACTTTAACTTTAATTTTTAGATTACCAAAAATTTTGGGAGTGGCCGCCACTGGTTCTCGTCCTACGTAATTTTGTCCACTTGAGGATTCGTGAAATAGTAATTCATTGTATGAGTTACACCTGGCATAATTTTTCAATAAACTCACGCTATTAATTATTTTGAATGCTGGTAGCCACTATAAGCAGATTAATAAAATACGCTTTGCAAGTGAAAAATTACTATTGCATGTTCTCATATGTTGCAATCGCAAGCCATATATTTTATTCAGGTTTTTTCGTTTTGCCGGGTAAAAAATGAACCCATTTCAATGCTCGAAAAAATTTCTGGGAAAATTCATAGATGAGATTACTTTTGAAGTTAAAAATACAAACATTGGAAATTCAAAATAAATACGGGGTGTTAAGGGACGTACGTGACTTACTTTGACCAGTGATTCCTGACTTTAGGGAACGTACCCATACTACGTGACCAACTTTTTGCAATTTTTAACCCCCCCCCCCGGTGACCAAAATCCTAAGCAACCCGCCGCTCATTTGTATGGAGCGTGACATTTTGAAGACCCCCCCCCCTAAAAGTGTCACGTAGTATGGGTACGTTCCCTTATTTGTAGTAAAAAATGAAAATGAAATTTTGGTCTCCATTTTAATATCGTGTGTGTGTTTTTTAAACTTAAATCATAATGAATCAGTATGTATTGGACAGTAGTTAGGGTCAGGGTGAGGGGTTGGACATTTACTCGGGTAAGTGACCAGTGGTGATATGTTGAAGACATTTCCTTACATTTGATTTTTAAGAAAGTCACCGGAGACCAAACTTAATTTAATATTTCTTACTCCAAATAATACCATCACCGGTTAAAGTTAGTCAAGTACGTCCATTAAGGGCCCGCAACCCGGCTTTGTATCGATTTATTACATATTTCCCTTAAACACGGTAAGTTTTAAAGCTCTTAAAAAATATATGTTATTCTTGAAGATAATATCTAGACTTTGCCCGCGCCGAAACGCAAATTATATAAAATTCCTTCGATAGAAAAAAATCGTATGCTCCAAAAATTATTATTAACACGTTTGTTTCAGTTATTTTACAAGTTATATGTATGAAAAAATCACAGTGTTTCTTTAAATGCTGTTTAAGATAATGCCCGCGAGATTTTTGCTCTATTTTAAACAAGTCGTGTTTTATTAAACATTTTCGCAATTTTCGCATCGATTTTGTCGCTGTAAATGTTAGCGCTCTCCTCTAACATTTGTCATTTCGTATCTCTCCATCTTCTTCTTTTCGGGTTCGGTTGCAGAGCCTTAACAACCATTATATAAAAGAAAATTAAAACTTCATTATATGGAAAATCACATAAAAGTTGCGAAATGTTTATTACACAGCCATTCACAAAAGGTGCTTCAATTATGACAACTTTTATTATGGCCAAAAAACTAAGAAAGAAAATTATTGAATTACTTAGTACTTAGTAGCTAAACACTTGAGTTAGATCTAGTTAGGCACTCGTAAAAGTTAAAGCTACCCAGTGCAATGATCCAAAGTTACACAGTGCAGTGATAGGGCTTATTTTTATTACCAACATTATTGGATAACCAACACCTCTGCCGTAGGTCACCCCAAGTGGTTAGCAATGTTTGGTGACTTTGCAGGGGTACCCGGGTTCATGGTGTGAGGTTTGGCGGCGAATGCGTCTACCTACTTACTGCCTACGGGCAGGTTGAATCGGGAGAGATATCTACTAATATCTTATATATATAAGTGAATCGCTGACTGCACCAAATTGGATAATTATTTTTTTTGGGTGTTCGTTATTGTCAGGACAAGGTTTTTATAAAACTTCCGGTGAGCTCTGGCATTATGAAATTTGTATAAAAAAATGCTAAAAAATGAATGTATGGAAAGCGTGAGGGAGGGAGATATGGGGGAGGGGAGGGGGGGGTAGGGGGGAAGGGAGGGGGGAGAGGGAGGGAGGTGGAGGAGGCGGAGTGGGAACCCACTTACACCATGCGAGCGAAGCCGCGGGAAAAAGCTAGCTTTTTTTTTTTTTTTTTTTTTTTTTTTTTTTTTTTTTTTTTTTTTTTTTTTTTTTTTTTACAGTGAATACCGCACAAGAATCTCAACTGCTCCCGTCTGGAGCCAGTGAGACTATGGCATCCCCAATTGGGGTATGTTGTGAGGCTGAAGGTAGTGGGGAGGGGAAGGAGGTGGGGAAGAGGAAGGTTGGAAAGTACCTGGCTATTCAGATCTGGTCACCAAACACGGCTAAAGCCATTATCAAGCAACGTTTCAATTATGAATGGTGGTCTTACACCAGGGCGATACTGATAGTATCTTCCACTCTGGAACATGCCGCAAATATACTATATATTATTTTAAATGAATTAATTGTGAAATAACACAAATTAATCAAATAAAATTTATTTGCGCATGCCGGGTTCGAACCCGCGACCTCCGGATTGTGAGTCAAGAGTCTTAACCACTGGGCTACGGAGGTCGTCTACTACTAGCTAGCTACTAATGTTTTCAATTTTTTATAGATTAAAATAAAAATGTGTTCATTAGTAATGGGTATTTCTTTTGGAGACGCACACCAACAGACGAATATGAAATAACAACATAATTATTTATCACAGGCAAGTCTAGTTAGTACTCGTGTTCTCGTCACCGTAAAATTAACTAAGATGTAGCGACTTTACCCAGATCCTGAGCCAGTAGGTGGTTACCGTAATGACATCGCCACATTTACTGTAAGGAGCTTACACCATACTGTTACTGGTATGTGGTGAAATGTCCCAACACGGCTTTATGCAATTGCAATTAATTGGATTAACCAGCTAGTCGAGCTGTAGAGGTAATGAACTGATATTATCTGTCGGTACTAGGAGAATTAATGAATTCTAAACGTTTGGCTTTCAAAGCAACTTCATATTTATTATCTAATTTACACTTTTATGCCACCGTGGGGCGAAACCATTTGATCAATGAAATGGTTACAATGGTTCCATGACAGTTGATCCGGCGACATTTGGTCCGGCGACAGTTGGTCCGGCGACATTTGATCCGGCCGACATTTGATCCGGCCGACACTTGATCCGGCGGACAGTTGATCCGGCGGACATTTGATCCGGCGACAATTGATCCGGCCTGATCCTTTAGAAGATTTTTTCTTCAAGTAAGTATGTAAAGAGGTTATACGGCCGTACAACCAAAGTCGATGTACTTATATCTGAAGGCATCTTGAGTGAAAATCCGCTGTAAAAATATTTTTACTAACAATAATTTCGACTCTTCGAAGAAGCATGCGGCAATACAAAATACGACATACTTATACGTGCAGTCAGTTTAACAAAAAAAAACCGTAAAAGATTCCTACTTGCGTATAACTTTTTTATCTGAAAATTACACTAGAGTCCCAACAGCTCTCAACCATCTCGAGCCAGTGAGTGCCAATGGCATCCCCAATTTTGGTATGGTGTGATACTGAGGGTAGTGGGGAGGGGAAGGAGATGTGGAAAACGTACCTGGCTATTCAGATCTAGTCACGTCATTTCAAGTAATACGATTAAACCTACATACACTGTACACCAGCAAACAAATTACAAAAATCACACGATTTTAATTTTTTTATAAATTCTAATTTTGATATGTTGTGAGGCTGAAGATAGTGGGGAGGAGAAGGATATGTGAAAAATTTTCTTGGCTATTCAGATCTAGTCACCAAACACGCCTAGAGCCATTTCAAGTAACGTTTCAATTCTGAATGAATACTGACGAATAGCAAAATACACATACTTACATACTTACTTGAAGAAAAAATCTTCTAAAGGATCAGGCCGGATCAATTGTCGCCGGATCAAATGTCCGCCGGATCAAGTGTCGGCCGGATCAAATGTCGGCCGGATCAAATGTCGCCGGACCAACTGTCGCCGGACCAAATGTCGCCGGATCAAATGTCGGGTCACCGGTTACAATTTTTCATACAATTGTTAGTAATGAACAATGATTGCCAATAATAACATTGAAGTACCCACCACTGTCCCACCCCGGTATAGGCGACTTATGGTCGCCCCTTCGGAGTTCTCGCAAGAATCTAATTTTTTTGAATAAACGACTCTACATTTAATAAAACGAATCTAGACCTTCAATGCCCCTACATACTTTGTTAGGTGGCGGAAATATAGGATCGCCTACAGTCTGTACTGTAATGGTCAAAAAGGACTAATCTACAGGTGTTAGTGAGCATAAAAAATGTAATAAAGAAAAAAAAAACCAAAAAGTAGTTATTATATAATAATCAGAGGGAGACCACACACTCCAGGACTGCAGGCAACTGCGTATAAATAAGAAAAGGATAAGTTGTAAACAAAGCAATAACATTTAGTAAAGGCGAAAGAAAATAGTGATGACCGTCATGACCATCCTGTGCCCGGCAGTCCCCCAGAGAATGTGTAAGGTTATTAGTCCGACGTCATGGCACCCAGTGGAGTCATCCTTTAGCCAGCTATCCGGTGGTGCCTAGAAGAAGTAAATGGACTACGATACGAAGACCCTAGGGAAAAAGAGCGTCGGGTAGCTGGAGGAGGGACGGACAAACCTCCGGATGCCACTCTATCTTTCCTCTAACCTTATCATGTCAGGGGGGGTGGCGCGGGCACTGGAAGGAGATAACAGAGGTAAGTTACAAAAAAATGGTAGACCTATAAAAAATATGATAGGGACAAGGCCCAAAGTCCAACCCCTTTAATGGGGAAGTGGACAAGACATAACAAACAACGGAGTTCTGTTCTAGTTGTTATCAGGAACTGAAAAGAACATGGAAATCAAAATAAACAAACTAAAAAAATGCAAAAACAAGAGAGAGTAGAGGAAAAAAAAAATATATATATATATATAAAATCATGATGCACGCAGGCGTGTCAATTCACGCATTATGTTACACTGTAAATGAAAAAGAAAAACACAAAGCCGTGTAAAAGTCTAAATAACAAGTAAGTGTAAATAAACAACAGAAAATGATAAGAAAAAGAAAGAAACAGAAAATGTTAAAAAAACCAGGCAGATAGGGTTGAAAGAGTAAATGTGGGGTAATCCGTGGATATCAGGAGACAAGTACACCTGGTCACTAAATCTTTTAATCAGCGACTCTAAGATCAGGCCATCTCTCCACCCAGATTCTTGTAAACTTCTTCAAGCACTCGAAATTCGTCTTATTCGAAACCAGATCAGTGTTCCACACTGGTCTGATGGGTACGTCCAAACCATCTAGCATTTGACCTCTGGCATCCGTCATTATTTCACACTGCCACAGGATATGCTCAGCCGACTGGTTCGTGCTCCCACAGGCACAATTGGGGTGAGGGGACAGGGAGAGGGTGTGAAGTCTCCCCCTGAATTCTCCATGGCCAGATAATAATTGAGTGATGTGGTGGTCTAACTTGAGGAAGACCGCTTCCATTCTGAGTTTAACTGATGGGAAGAAGGAGAAAGTCCATCTTCCCAAATTCGATCTATCCCACCGGGCCTGCCACTCTTGGAGTGACAGGTCTCTCATTTGTCGAAGCAGCCCAGGGAGAGTCCCCGGCCCGCCCGGAGTTAGAGTGACTCCTAGGTGAGTGGCAGGGGTTCCTCTGGTTAACCTCTGCTTAGTAAGCACTTCCCTGATTTCCAGATCGATTGGCAAAATGCCAGCCAAAACAGGCAAAGCGTCCGAAGCCACGGTTCTATACGCCCCGGATAGTGCCAACAAGGGAGTTCGTTGGCCCCGCTTGAGAGCCAAGAGTATAAGCGAGTTACCCAAGCGATGCTCCCAGACAGACGCAGCATACGAAACTTGCGCCACGTATACGCATCTGTACAGAGTGCGCATGGCTGGGCTACGCAAACCCCACTCAGCTGTGGAGAATCTTCTAAGCTTCAAGAAGAGGGCCTGAGCCTTGCCGGATACATCCTTGACGTGAGCCAGAAAAGAGGACGATCGATCTAGTGTGACGCCTAAGTATTTCACCGTTTCACGAAATTTGACACTAGAGTCCCCCATTTTGATGACGGGATTTCTTTCTCTACTGAGAAAGCCCTTCATCAGGAGGCCCTGAGTCTTGTGGGGAGCGAAAGTCATCTTGTTTCTCTTACCCCAATCGAGGAACATGTTCAAACCTTCACTGCCTTTGCTCTCAACTTCCTTTCTACTGTCCCCAGCGACCAAATACGTCTTGTCATCAGCGTAGTCGACAGAGATGCATCCTTCAGGCAAGGGTAACCTGGAGGAGTCGTCAAAGTTGATGTTCCACAGGTCAGGTCCGAGAATGGAGCCCTGCGGGCATCCAATGTCAGCTTCCCTCTCGATCAAAAAATCTCCAAAGCTGATCGTGATCGTGCGATCAGAAAGGTAGTCGTCGATTGACTGGAACAGAAGTTTGGAGCACTGCCTGGTTTTCACCTTTGTACGCATCATTGCCCACCACGCGTGATCGAAGGCACCAGTTATGTCGAGGAAGATCGCTACTACATACCTCTTAGGACAAGCCTTCACCCAATCAAGCACATACGACAGGGCATGCACCGTAGATCTACCGGGGACGAAGCCGAACTGCAGGTCACTGGCCGGTGACAGGGTTTGCCGAAGTCGCTCTCGTAGCAGTTTCTCCAAGATTTTGCCAAGTACAGGGAGGAGGGTAATTGGCCGATACGCCTTAATGTCGGTCAGTGGTTTTCCGTTCCCCTTTGGTATGATTTGGAGCACGCCACGCTTCCACTCGGAGGGGAAGACTCCCCTCCTCAGGCACGTGTCCATCACCTGGAAGAGCTCTTCCTTGGCGTGGACCCAGACTTGCTTCGCAATCACGCCATTGAGCCTATCATGCCCAGGTGCCTTCTTAGGACCCAATCCCTTTATTATAACATCAATTTCCGCTTTAGTGACTCTAATGAAGTTATCCTCTTGGGCAAGGTCCCTAGGTGGTAGCCGTGACAGATTTCTAATCTGTTTGTGGTGGTCATTCTCACCAATTACTGATTCTAAAGGAACTAACTCGCCCAGAAGTGTCTTGAGAGTGGAGGCCACGTCCACAGTCTCAGCGTTCCTCCCATCTGATTTCCCAATTACTGTAGACAAATACCGGTCAGATCCTTTCCCGGATTTTTCAATAGCGCTGTGGATTTCCCACGGGTTGGCGTTACCCACATCTTTGACCCAATTATGCCAAGCAGCTCGTTTCGCTCGAAGAACGGCCCGTTTGAAGGCCGACCTGGCGGACCTCAAGCTCACCTGAAGCGCAGCTGTCTCCTCCTCCGTACAGCTGCCACTCCTAGACAACCCAAGCGCCCTGTAGGCCCTCTTGAAGGCCCCCTTGAGCGAAGTCAGCTCAGGTGACCACCACGGCGTTCTAATACTCGTCTTCGGGTTTGATCTTCCCAAAGACGAGTTGGCAGCAGATACAACCGCCCTATTGAAAAAATTCCCCAAATTATCCGGATCAGTAGCAGCTACGTGGTGAAAATCCCTTAACGTATCTCGTAGCGATTCCCCAAAGTGATCCCAATTCGCCCTAGAGGTGTTGAAGTTCCAGGAGGATTTTGGAGCTTCTGTTTTCCTAACACCCACCGTATAAGTAATCAATCTATGATCCGAATTTATTGCGCACTCATGGACTACCCACTTTGAAATCCTGGTCGCAACAGATCCAGAGCAGAGAGTTAGATCAATGTTGCTCTCACCATGTATGTTCGAGAAAGTACAAAATGAACTCTGTTCGTTAATGATACTAAGACCCTGCGCAGCAATCAGGTCCTCAACGGCGTCTGATCGCTCCGTTCTACAATCACTAGTGTCGAACCATAATGGTGAGCGTGCATTAAAGTCACCTCCAATAATTATATTACGGCCTTTAAGCGCGTTGAGCGCGCGCGTCAGACTCAGGATGTGGGGTCCTACCGGGTTCCCAAATTTAAAATAAACTGAGATCAAAAAGATCTCAGTATCGCCAAATCTAATACATACACAGGTTTGGTACTCATCAGAAAGACCTGCCAGAAGGAGGGGACTGATCAATGACGTATTGACCAGGACTCCCGCCCCCGGTGAGCGGCCAACTTCGAGTACCGCACCCGGAAAATTAATGGGGGTCTTACCTTCCCAGGTGTACTGCTCCTGAATAAGCAAGATGTCAATATTGAGGTCAGACATGACCTTCAGAACTTCCAGTGTGGCCATCCGGGATCGCTGAAGGTTGACCTGACCTAGGGAAAGGGGATTAGGACGAGCCATAATCCGTCATTCGGAAAGCTGCCTCCACAGCAGCTTTTTGGGCCGGACAGTCCCTGTCACCTGTCGGATGGTCCGCCGGCTTCTTGAAGCGCGAACAGGTGGCGCAGACAGCGGGCTGTGCTCTCTTGGGGCAATCTTCGTAGCCATGACCCACATCGGCGCAGTGGCGGCAAGTTTCATTGGCTTGCGAGCAGCTCTTTGAGATGTGTCCATACAAATGACATTTATAACACCTGGTGGCACCAGTGTAATCGCGGGTCCGACACGCATGCCACCCAAGATAGCACAACCCGCTGTCGATGAGTACCTTCCTGGCAGCCGGATGGCAAGTCAGGACCATGTTCATGAGGCC
This sequence comes from Limnephilus marmoratus, assembly GCA_917880885.1. Lineage (NCBI taxonomy): Eukaryota > Metazoa > Arthropoda > Insecta > Trichoptera > Limnephilidae > Limnephilus > Limnephilus marmoratus. The sequence continues at coordinate 27,668,899 of OU862916.1, forward strand.
ACCCTCACGCTTCCCGAAGAGAGAAACCCTCCGCATGGTGCGGAGGTGGTCTTCCAGCGACAAAGATGTATGTGCTGCCAGGTTGTTGTTGTAAATCTCGGTAAAAAGGGCCTGGTCAGCAGAGGGTTCAGACTTGGGGACATTATAAATTACAATTTTGGGCAGGCGGCCCAGGGGATTGACAAGCTTCAGCCCACTGGCTGCCAGTTTCGTGCTCGTTTTCAGGATGTTGTCAAGATCCTTCTTTCCTTTGGCCTGAAGGGCCATCCCAGCGCCTTTAATCTTACGGACACGGACGATCTGGAAGTCATCAGTCCGCGGATTAATTAACTTCTCCATATCCTTCTGGGTGGATTCAGAGGTTTTCCCCTCTGGGACCTCCGGGTACACCAGTACCGTCAGAGGTTTAGGGGGCAAAGGGCGCTCAAAACCGTTAACTAGCACCTTCTTGGAGGAGGGCAAACCGGCCGCTGCTGATGCATAGGACATAGGGGCGCTGCTCAGGGTGGGGCGAGCCTTGATGGCGGAGTCGAGTTTCTTGGTCATCGTGGCTTGAACATTAATAACCTGCTCAATGGTAGCGCTCCTAGTGGAAAGAGTGTTGATCTCCAACATCAAGTGGGTAATATCTGACATGAGATCATCAACCAGTTGATTGAGGGAGCTCTTGTCAGCCTTGTTCAACTTGTTAGAACCGTCAGTGAAGATGCATCTAATCCTGTGACACTTTTCCATCGCAGGAATGGCCTTGCGAGTTGACTCTGCGAGGGCCAGTTGACTGTTCGGGGAGTCACTAATCCTCGCCCGTTTCTTATTCCCGGCAATGGGAGTTTGAGGGATCATCCCGACAATAGAGACACCACTAGGTCCTGGAGGGGGGTTGATGATCTCAGTGTCCATTTCCGAGTCGGATTCCGAGCCTACGTCAACTATTTTCACCGTTTTTTTAGTGCGTCTTTTGCCCTTGGGACGCGGGCCTTGCGTGAGGGACTTGTTCAGTTCGTCAATTTGCAATTGGATTGACGATCTCCACTGTTCCGCTTCTTTCCTGTGATCGGGGTCTGCACCATCCGAGTCACAGGATAAGACAGCGTCCGATCCCATGGTCAAAAAATTTTTAGGGGGCGTTAGGGGGCGTTAGGGGGTGTTAGGGGGGTTGGGGGGGTGTTAGGGGGTGTTAGGGGGTGTTAGGGGGGGTTGGGGGGGTTGGGGGGGTTGTGGGGGGTTGGGGGGGGGGGGGTTGGGGGGTTGGGGGGGGGGGTTGGGTGGATCTAAGGTGAAAAAGGGGGGGGATGGGTAACAGTTCAAATTTGATTCACCACACTCGACTTAGGGATCCTAAAAAAGTTTTAAATTTGCTAAGTCGGGGCACAGGTCGTGACGTACACTGATGTGACGTCAACGACTTGAAGTTTCTGCGGGTACCCGAACTGAGGCACCAAGTGTTTGGATGTACCTACTCGTAGACGTACCTACCACTAGGAACAAAAATTTCACCACGTGTTTTTATTGTATTTCAAAATTTAGGGCACAAAACTAGAATGGAACTTAGAGAATGGGGTGTCAACCGACGCGGAATTTAATTCCCCGTCGAATGGTAATAGTTTAAGCACTGTAAGTAGATGTAAAAGAACTAATAGTATATAAAAACCCTGTTTTTTCACTTATCACTAAAAAAAGTCACTAAAAAATCGTTACTTCGATAAGAAGTCTTATAAGGTTTACGAGGCACATTGGTATGGTCACAATAACTGTATTTTAGGTTGGGGGATGTACCAACATCCACCCTTAACTCCTTGAGGTACGAACTTTTTTTTCTTATTTTTTACCTTTTTTTTTTTTTTAATCAATTGATGTAACTTATAATAACGAGGAAAAAATATTTAAAAAAAAATTGGACTGAAGGCTTTTCAGGAATGAGGTGGTCAAAATTTTATACCACAGTACACATGGGAAAAAAATATTAGGTTCAAATCAAAAGTTTATTAGAAATAAAAAAAGGCCATTTTATATGACTAATTGTGGAAATTTTCAAAACAGTTTTTATCTTTTTTTACACAAAGGGGTACTTTGCAAACACAACATATCCAGTTGGAACGTATGGGCCTGTCTTTTGTACTACAATTCGCACAACGACGTGAAGTAGTATGTTCTGGCCGGTGGGCGCTATTTTTCAGACGTATTTCAGGGTCCACGTAAGGCTTATGTCTCTTAATTTCCACCACCTCCGATGTGGACCCACGCTTTTTGGTGCATTTCAGCTCCTCTTCAGCCAAAAGTCCTCTGTAAACTTGCTTCCTGAAATCTTTGAGCCTCAATGGATTGTCTTTATCAGCCTTACCCAACTTGCAGAGCTCTGTGTAAACAATGTAAGAATTTACAATTGTTGCATCTAAAAAGTGGAAAAATAAACGATGCCACCATTTTTTAGACTTTCTGTTTATCGAGTAAACCGCCTTCTTTTGATCAAACTTGTCCACATAATTCATGCAGTTGTTATAATTATTTAGAGCCAACGGACATGGCACCCTTGTGATCTCACCAGTTTTCTCTTTACGGTTGACATGCATGGCATCCTTTGGGTTGTGAAAGTTTGAAAGGAGGTGTACAGCTCTTCTATCTCTCCATTTTATCATGGAAATTCCTGTATCACTCACGTACCAGTCATATTCACCTCTTTTTAGGTTTTTATCATCCTTCATCTTAGGCAAATATTTTCTGGTTGATTGGACAGTTCCACATGAGCGAATATTCATATCTTTCAGCTGTTTTTGTAGGGGGTAGCAATTAAAATAATTATCAAAGTAAACTGTGTAGTTACGACCTTGAATAGATTGACAAAAATTTAAGACAACTCTTGGCCCTAAGTTAGACTCAGCGTAGTCACCAATTTTTCCTGTGTATATTTCAAATTTTAAGTTGTATCCATTTTCTGCACACATCATCCAGATCTTATAGCCTCTTTTAATGGGTTTTTTGGGCATGTATTGCTTCAATATGCTGCGGCCTTTGAATTTGACCATGCTCTCGTCAATTGCCAAAGTAGGTGATGGCTTGTAATTTCGATCAAAGGTGTCTGACAAGCAGTTCAACAAAGGCCTTATTTTATATAATTTATCGAAATTAAGTTGACCTCTAGCAGGCATCAATGAATTGTCGTTGAGATGAAGGTTTGACAACAGCCAGCCAAACCTATGGACTGTCATAAATCTTGAAATATAGGGGTCGTGTAAATCAGGGGACGATGACCAATAGTCTCTATAACTGGGGGATTTTTTAATTCCCATTACTAAATTTAGTGCAATGAATTTTTTAATTTCCTGAACGGTTGTGGGTTGGTGATTTTTCCCGACTTGTTGTGCGTATAGATTGGTCTGGAAGCAGATATTTTCAATCAAACTAGGAGTCCAAAATTTCATAAAAATTTCCAAAGGTGTGGGATTTTCCATCGTAAGAAAGTCATTATGTAGTCCTGTTTCTTCACGGAATTCACCAGGGAGGGCGGTATTGAACGTACGGCTCCATTTAGGCACGACTATAATCGCAGGTATGACAGGTGTAGATGCAATTGTGCCTGGAACAGCAGCGGTGGATGACAAAATAGACATTGAGATATTAGGACTATACTGGGCAGATGGAGAAGACGATACTGGTCGGTTACGCGTACGCGAAAGATGAACATCAAAAGTAGATGGTGATTGTGAACCAGAAGGGCTGGATGTGCCTGCTATAGGGTGATCGAGTGTGGTAGATGAAGAAGACGCTGGGATTTGAACCTCACACAAGATAGAGGCAGTTCATCATCATCATCGTCCGAAGAGGCGCTAACTGTGACATTTGCTAGATGCTCCTCCTGTAGATCCTCTTCCTCATTGTCTGAGCACCCATAACAACTGTCATCATCAGAAGGTATCTCTTCTAAAAGTATTCCTGCGATTTCTTCTTGGCGAAGACCTTTCTTCGGCATGGTGTATCTGTAAAATTATAAAATCAGAATAACCATGTTGTAAGACTAAAAAAATTACCTCAAGTACGGTGGTCGAAAAGCAAAACCACCAAAAAATTTCGATTTTACAAAAAAATACTATATTTATAGACATTTCTTATTGATAATTCAACAAATGAAATACAAGGGCACTAGAATTCATAAGAAATGGACAAAAATTCGAAATACATACCGTTATATTTCATTTTAAAGTCGGAGATCACAAAAAACCACAATTCGCTGGCAATTGTCAAACACATAACCAAACCGTGCAAAGCCACCTATTATCGCTATTGGAAACTAAATAGTAGAGAATCTATGTCTCACATGGCATTTAAAAAACTTGTCAATAGATGGCCGTTTTAGCATAATTATTTATTTTCAAGGTGGCCGAATTTTGAAACCACAGTACTTCAAAGAGTTAGGGCGAAATTATAGTTTTTTTCACTTTTTCACTGAAAACTTCACTAGGGATAACTTAAATTTAAAAACTAAAACTATGAGCAAGTAGCTCTTGACAAGGCGCACCTGATGGTACTAAATTTATAACTGTAGGTTAACTTTTAGTGTTTTTAAATTGCAAAATAGCGGGAGCGATTTAGTATGAACTTGTCCGGCTGAAAGCTAGAACAGAACTTGTTGAAATAATAACAATAATTGCCAATAATAACAGTAATTACTTGTATTACAATGGCTGAATTTAAAGCTAAACTTAAAATTCACTTTTTCAGACAGTCGTACAAACCATTCACTTTCAGCTTCACAGTCCGCGACATTGTATATAACTAATTGTGTCTAAATATTAGGTCCTTACATATGAAATTGGCATTTTGCCGTACTGGCAACTTTGATCTCAAATATCTTTTCTTTGGTTAGGAATTCCAAATTCAAATTTATACAGCTATTTACTCATGTATTTGTGTTTCGAAAATTATAATTCATTTGTTTTTCCCTTAATTGTTTTTTTTCTTTGCGTCACTTAGTTTACAAAATGGAAAACTTGAAATATCGCTTTATTAACGAGTACGAGTTCCACCGTGGCACCAGCGCTGCAGAAACGGCTCGAAGGATTAATGATGTGTATGGCGACGGTGCCGCAAAAGAAAACACAGTGCGTTTTTGGCTCCAACGTTTTCGTTCAGGAAATTTCGACCTGCAGAACAAGCCCCGTGGACGGTCGGAGACCAAAATTGATAATCAAGAATTGAAGGCTATTGTGGAAGCAGATCCATCGCAAACCACGTCCGAGTTAGCTGCAGGCTGCGGTGTTAGTGATAAAACTGTTTTAATCCACTTGAAGCAAATTGGGAAGGTGAAAAAGCTTGAAAGATGGGTACCTCACGAATTAAATGAAGCAAATCAACAAACGCGCGTTAGAACGCTAGACCACACACTGCACAACAGACGGCTACCAAATTAGAGGAGCTTCAATTGGAATGTCTAAGACATCCACCGTACTCTCCGGACCTTGCCCCAACGGATTACCATTTTTTTCGAAATTTGGATAACTTCTTGCAAGGGAAAAAAAATCAACTCCGATGGGGCAGTCGAAACCGCCTTCAAAGATTTTATTGATTCCCGTCCGAATGGTTTTTTTAGTAAAGGGATCGATGAACTACCTATGAGATGGCAAAAGTGCATGGATAGCAATGGTACATACTTTGATTAAATAAATATATTATATTTTAAAAAAATCGACTATATGTTCATCCCATACAAAACGCCAATTTCATATGTAAGGACCTAATATAAGCAAATTAGAACTTGTAAGCTTTTTAATATCATTTCATAAAAATTCTCCAGTCCTAAAGAGTCATAAATTCTCCAGTACATACCATACTTTTGACACACTCTTAGGATATTAAAAAAATAATTGAATTAATATAGTTAATCACATTTGGCCTACCAACATTATTGAGTTTCGTATAGAGTGAATCAGCATTTATTTCATCAATGAGTCTACTTTCAACAGTAGAATAATTTCTACAGGAAAATGTTTTTTTCTCCAGTTTGTGCCGAGTTCAGACATTTGGACCATGTTTATACCAGAAAATCGCATAAGCTATAAAAATTTTAATGATTTTTTGTATTTTATTTGTGTAAAATCAGTTGGCAGTTCGCTACGCTTGGTGACTTAGCAGGGTGCCCGGGTTCATGGGGTGATGCATTTGCCCACCAGCTGCGTGGCAGGCCGGATCGAAAGAGACGGGTTGGGGAAGACCTTTTGACCTCCTCATCAGGACTCTCTCGGATCATCACCTTGCACTGCAGTGGGAGGGATGGAATCGTACGTTCGTCACTCCTAGAGACACTGACACCCAGATTTCTTCCCACCCCTCATTCCTTTGTCCTTCCCAGAACTTCATCTCCTTCCTTTCCTCAAAAGATCCTACACACACCATCCCCAAAGATGCAGACCCTCAGGAAAATTATTTTCCTCAGGGACTCTTGTTGTAAAAAAAAATCACAATGTGGACTGATGAAAAATGAAAATATATTCTTTTAAATTTATTGAAAATAATTATTGTTGTAAATTACTTCATAGATCGTATTAATGCTTATCCATTCCTACTTAAGGTTTGTACACGAATCTATCAAAAATCCGTCAAAAGAAGAATAAAAAAACAGGTTTAAACACTTGGGGTCGGTCGTTTTAGCCCTTGGGTTCGGTTGTTTTAACAATAGAAAGTAAGTATAATTTAGCAACATACAAAAAATTAGACTAACCCTTTGATTCACAACATTTTGATCACCAACATTTTTTTCCGTTTCCAAAAATATTAGATAAAAATGTTATTTTAATATACCAGTAGGTACCTGATTTGACATTTTTTAAGGCTCCGCTACCCGAATTACTACAGATTTCTTACATATATCCCTTAAACACGTTAAGTTTTAAAGTTCTTAAAAAAATATATGTTATTGTTGAAGATAATAACTAGACTCTAGACATTGCCCGCGCCGAAACGCAAATTATATAAAATTCCCTCGATAGAAAAAAATCGCAAAGTATGCTCGAAAAATGATTATAAACAAGTTTGTTTCATTTATTTTTTAAGTTATATGTATGAAAAAAATCACAGTGTTTCTTTAGATGCTGTTTAAGACAATGCCCGTGAGATTTTTGCTCTATTTAAACGAGTCGTGTTTTATTAAATATTTTCGCAATTTTCGCATCGATTTTGTCGCTGTAAATGTTAGCGCTTTCCTCTAACATTCGTTATTTCGTATCTCTCCATCTTCTTCTTTTCGGGCCCAGTTGCGGAGCCTTAAGAAACACCCGTCTAGAGATATTGGGCAAGTTTCGTAGAAAGTGCGTTTAACAAGATTAACTCGTACGGGCTTTTTTCGAAAAAAACTCGTCGGGCCGTTTTCGAAATTTCGAACGCGTGACATAGCTTGAAGTAGAACACTGCCTTTTTTATTGCAATTAATTCAAATCTCCCAGTGGAACATGGACTTCAAGCTACATCACGAATTTTTAGCCAATCGATGGTCTAACCTTGTTTAACGCATTTTCTACGAATCTTGGGTATTGGGTAACCAACTATTCCTTTTTTTCAAATTTGGTTGTTCGAGTATAAAAAGTGTGTAAGATGCGTATATTAGATTCAAATAAATTGCGTTTCCTAATCACCAAGTAAGGGCCATTACCGCGACGCGTGTTCATTATGATAGCACGTTTATCAAAATCCCAACGGTGATGTATCTCTCAATTTCTGGGTTCCTCCCCCGCTCCTGGCGTTTCTTCTGGCAATTTCCTCGATTCAGGGGTGGATTGGAAAAAATAGAAGTAGATTCTAACTAGGCAAGAACGGACAGGGTGCAACAATTTTTTTTTACTTGACATATAATTTGATGTTCATAAATGTTGGTAGTGTTTTTTTTCTACCTGAGCTCTACACAGGAGGCCCCGAGGGAAATTATTTTCCATATTATTGTCATATTTGGGGATGCTGTTTGAAGGATTTTTTAAGAAATCTGTGGTTCATGATGTGTCTTGATCAGACAAATCGATCCGCCTCCAAGACCCAGACAAACCTCACCCCTTGAACCCGGGCACCCCTGCTAAATCACCAAACGCAGCAACACACTTGGGGTGACCTATGGCATAGGTGTTGGTTATCCATTAAAGGTTCCTGGGGATGCGGTACCAATTCCTGCCACCCAAATTAATTGCATTTCTATGTACATGAAATCTAATACCTTGTTGCCTTCTTAATTTTGGGAAATTTTAAATGGTGGAATGAAATATGGGAAGCTTGGAGAAAATCAAAGTTTTATAGTATTGTGTACCCACAGTCAGAGGCGGCTCGTGACTTTTCAGTTTGATAGAGTGCTAAGTTTGAAAAATTCGACATTATTTATGTTGTTTAGTGCAAAACGATTTATTATTGTTTTCGAAAATTCAGATTTTTGGGAGTGCGCTGCACAGATTTCGGATGCAACAACATCGACAACACTTTTTCGGATACAACTTCCATAATGCTATTTTTTTTTTAAATATTGGCACTAGTATTCAAAAGTCACCGTCTATCATGAGGAGTTTAACCATCTCAGACAGGAATTAAATAGTTCTTCTTAATGCGGTTTTTCAAAAGAAAGTATTATAAAAACCGAGAAGATTGAAACAGACCGTTATACATAGAACTATTCAAAAATTGGCAATAAAAGCCAATATACCATAATCGCCCATAACCTGACCTAACGTAACCAGTCTTAACGTAACCAATTTTTTAATTTTTTTTAATGACTCCTCAAAGGAGGTGTTGAAGTTGCATGATTCTGAGTTGTCCGGTCTCCATATTTGAACCTCTTGGAGCCATTAGCTTGTTTTGAAGCTACCTACAACACGGCCGGACATATGTAATGACTAATGACCCTTTAGAGTTTAGAGTGTTAGCCTTTCGAGTGAGCTCTTAGAATGTTAGGATTCTTATTCCGTGTTGGAAAAGAATTCAAACACTTACAGCCTTACTAAAAAAAAAACCACAGCGCGACCGATTAACTCTGTTATTGCAATAACATAAATAAACCCCGTATACACTTAAACACGTTTTATTACCAATAACGTTTCTTACGTGGTCACGCTGTTAAAATGCATTTAGATCTGACAACGTTGTATATGGTTTTAATTTCCCAGGAAACAATGTTGTTTTAATTCTTCTCCGCTAGGGGCATTCTTGGCGCGTCTGTTCATATCGGCCCGCGATGACAAAACAGGTCGGTGTGTTTATGGCGGGATATGGAAAATTTTGCTAGTGCCTAAATGTTGTGATTTTACTAAATAATTTCTATTGCAGTGACGAATTTACTCTTCTGTTCACATAATTTATATATTTACCATATTATTTGTGTGGTTTACATCAGTTTAATCAAGTTATTGTACAAACGCCGTACTTTCAAAGTTGAACTGTCAGAATATTGTTTTATAGGTTACTTAAAAGATAAAATTTACATTTTAAGATCATTATTTTAAGAGAATTTCTTAAAAGTGATAATTTTTAATAATATTAATATCTAATACATGTGTTCGTAAACGTATCAAAGACACGTCTTTAGAGATGCAAGAAATCTTTTTTAAATGTCTGTATTTTTCTAAGTTATTTTTTTGGCAATAAAAAAAACCTTGAAATTTTTTATTATTTTTTTATTGTATGCACGAAGAAAAAGTGAGGTGATAGTTTCCTTCCAAATTTATTACATAAAAGGACTGTGTTTTTAAAGTTTTGATTTTTTTTAAATTTCTCTACATTTTGGTCAAAAATGTTTTGGGAGGAAATTTTTTTCCATTTTTTTCCATTTTTTCCGAGTTTGAATCTTAAAATATGGCAGTTTTTGAAAACTAAAGTGTATTTCAAATACACAAATCTAAAAGGTAATTTTATCTAGTTTTCATAAATGGTATTTGTTTTTACGACACCTTCAAAAATAAGAAATATATAGAACATTCAAAATACTTTGGAAAAATTCCAAACAACGTTCTGTCAACATTAATAAAACAGAGATAAACTACCCTCTCAGGCCGTGTAAACCAAGTGTATTTTTTTCCATGAACAATTTTTTAATTAGTAATGTTTTCACATCCGAGGCCGTTTGTCAATTGAATAAAATTTTCACTGGGTTTTTTAGTAAGGCTGTTAAAGTATTGTATTTTTCATATGTTCGCAGTCATCTTGAATTCGTTTCTCAAATATGGAATCCTCAATATAATATTTATTTTAAACGCATTGAAGCCATCCAAAGAAAATTTGTCCATCATTTAAATTTCAAGTTTAATATTGGTTATCATTAGCTTGCTGGACCTTTATGGACTTAAATCATTAAAAATTAGAAGAGACTCCGCAGATATAATATATCTTCATAAAATTATCTATGGTTTTATTGATTTTTCGCCCCTTTGGCTGAGATTAATTTTAGAGTCCCATCCGTTTGAACCAGAGAAAAATCACTTTTTCATCTTCAAAAATGTTCTACTAATCTCAGAAAAAATGCTTTTATATTCAGAGCATGCAATGTATTTGATAAGAATTTTAATAATATAGACATATTCTCATGTAATTTAAGTACCTTAAAAAAGTATGTCATAGCCAACATTAAATAATTTTTTGACCGTATTGCAAGTTACCATGTTATTGCTGTGAATCCTTTCCAGTTATATACTTGTCATTCGACTTACTATTGTGTTCACTCTGAGTTGTAGGTATGTACAATGTAAATATTATTATCATTGTTGTTGTGGAGTGAGAATAGATTTCTGACTCTGACTACTTCATGTTTTGAAATTTAGTAAGCATATTATTATAGTTTATATTGTGTTTCTATATCTTTTTTTTGAATAATTTTCAGGGTTATATTTTTGTTAACTTCTTACGGGTACAGGACCCTTACTTTTTTTTTTTACTTTTTAATTATTATTTTAATTATGTGAAAATCTGTTATTGGATATTATGTTTATTATTAATGTCATTATTATAAGCGTAAAATATCTGTTGATTTTCCATAATAAATAATATAAAATGACGTATGAGGAGTACCTGAGATATTCATGTGCTTTCGGACATGCGCCCCACGCACAACCCTTGGTCTTCGACCAAGTGCGGCCCTGCTCGGTGCCCAGGTGAGCGCTCCTCGCATTGTTTCTGGCGGGCCGCGGTGAGTTACGGGCGGTAATAAAGTACGCTGAAGTAGAGGCGGCCGTTCTCGTTAGCGGCTCTAACGACGCGAAAAATCGCCCGAACCAACCAACCCGTGACTTAGCGCGGATCTCGGCCGCATAGCGAACAGCAAGCATAGCGAGTAGCGGGTAGCGGGCACCAGGACTCCAGGCTCCGGCTCCGGACTCCCCACTCCGGACACATCAACACGGATTTGTCTAACGATATCCGGGTAGTTTGCGTCAAGGTCTTCCCGTCTTGGGGTGCACTGCTGCGCGATATACGATTCTACAATAAATTGAAATGTGTATGATTTTATGAAGGGTGGTTCATCACTGTGTTTTTATTTTACTCTACAAACAGATGATTTATTACAATTTGGGAGGCGGGAATGGGTACCGCCGCCCATGAAACCATTTATTGGACAACCAACATCCCTGCCATAGGTCACCCTAAATGGTTTCGTTTCGTTTGGTGACTTAGCAGGGGTGCCCGGGTTCATGGGGTGAGTTTTGTCTAGATGCGTTCCCCCACCTACTGCGTGGCGGGCCGGATCGGATGATACTCGTTGAGGGCGACCTTTTGATTTCTCCAGCAGGTAGTGGAAGGAATGGAACCATATCTGGGAGGCGGGAGTGGGTAACGCCTGCCCAGGAAACTTTATTTTATAACCAACACCTCTGCCATAGGTCACCCCAAGTGGTTCGCTATGTTTGGTGATTTAGCAGGGGTGCCCGGGTTTATGGAGTGAGGTTTGTCTAGGCCTTAGAGGCGGATGACCAGGATACACTGAATCCCAGATTCCTGTCCACCCCTTAAACCCTTTTCCATCCCAGAACTCTCCTCTCCATCCTTTCCTTTAAAAAAAACTCCACGCAGCATCCCCAAAGATGACATATGACATGAGGGAAATTATTTTCCTCAGTGCCTCCTGTGTGGAGCTCATGTAAAAAAATATATATATGTCCGTCACTCCTGGACACATCGACACCCAGATTTCTACCCACCCCTCACACCTTTTTCCTTCCCAGAACTTCCTCTCCTTCCTGTCGCTAAAAATATCCTCCAGACGCATCCCCAAAAATGACGTACGCCCCAAGTGAAATATCTTTCCTCAGGGCCTCCTGCGTGGAGCTTTTGTAAAAAAGAATATCAATTTTTATTTTTATGGAGGCGAAGATGGATAGTTGGTCTTTTATTTCCTCCATTTCCCCACTTCCCAATTTCATCCAACCTCCATTGTCAACGAAACTGGAATTTTTTTTTCTAGGAAAATTCGTACATCATTATTGTAAAGTCCCTCTGTAATCTACTGATATTGTATTTATTATTAGTACTGGCCAATATCTCAGTACTAATGTGTTTTGATTATAAGGCTTAATATTATAGTTCTTTAAGATCACAGTGACTGTTTATTGTTTTTTCGTTAACATACAAATATGGTTCAAGAAGCCACGTCCTAACTGGAAAGCTAGATTTTGTCTGTGGAGCTCTGGCAAAAGAATGACTTGTCTGCCTGTGTTCAGCTATCTACGACAAACGTTGTAACCGACACCATGACCCGAATAAAGCATAGACAACGGTAACAATGATAGAACTGATCATGTTATAATGATGTACAATTTTAAATATGTATTATGTTGTACAATTTTAAATACTAGCTGGTTCCCGGCTTTCGTTACAATGCCATATTCAAAGAAATAAATTGCTTCTCTCTGCATGTCTTTTCCGTGTGTCCCCGTTCCCCTCTCGCACCCCCTACCCTCCCGCGTTCTCTTTCCACCTTCCCCGCCAATCCCCTTTCCGCGTTCCATATATTCAGTCTCAGTACATTCAGTTTTCAAACAGCTCGCGTGGCACATATTATAATTTTTTTATTCAAATTTTCATTTTTCATATAAGAACAATCAACCTAATTTGATACCTAACATAGGTACCTATTTAAAATATCTATAATTTAAAAAATCCGTAGACAATTCTTTCGTTACAAAAAACAGCTGCCTGCTAAATTCACATTCAGCAATCGCGCGAACGTTTTCTGAAATTATCCAATTTTCGGCGCAATTTTCTTAATTTTTCTTTATTTATTTATCTATAAAAAAGTATAGGTAAATTGAGTTTTTTAATGCCTGTTTCACTAGGATATACCTGTGTCGAGACAGGCGTACAAGTAAATAAATGAATATCTTAGTTACAAGAGTATTTAAGGTAAAACACATATTAATTTGAATCGAAATTAAAACAGAGAGGTGATTGGAAGGGTGGGAAAATCTTTTAAAGAGAGTTTTCTCATAATTGTTGGAGGAGCTGAAGTAAAGACGTAAATTCTTTCTAATCTATTCATGGAGTTAAGAGGGCATTACCAGAGAAAGCCGGAAATACGTCATTTTCAAAAAAGTTTTTAGACGTATTGACTCTTTTCCACAAAAAATTATAAATGGATTTCGAAAGATTGTTCTTTTATCTAGCATAGTTAGGGAACGTACCCATACTACGTGACACTTTTAGGGGGGGGGGGGTCTTCAAAAGGTCACGCTCCATACAAATGAGCGGCGGGTTCCTTAGGATTTTGGTCACCGGGGGGGGGGGGGGGGGTTAAAAATTGCAAAAAGTTGGTCACGTAGTTTGGGTACGTTCCCTTATGTAATAAATTTTTAGATTTTTTTTAAAATTTTTAGTATAATAAGGTTATTCCATAGGTCGTTGGCAGATTTGTTAAATTTTCAAAAAAGTTTTTGTATTATACCACACCCATTTCAAATAATGTAATCATGCAGTAAAATAAATCAATACATTATCTAGCAAAGTTATGTATTAGAATTTTAATTTTAGTTTCAATAAAATCATTAAAAAATATGTACGTACATGTGTTTCTTGACGAAAATTGGTCCATTTGTGTATTTATTTGCGCACTTACAAACTAATATATTTCAGATTTTTTTAACATTCTTATTAAATTTAGACATTATTGAAAAATGATAAATACTTATAATCAAAAAATAACTACAAAAAGTACACTATTTTAATAGTTTTATCATCACGCCTTTCAGCATTTTTGGATGAAGGTATAAATTAAAGCTAATTTGGATTGAAATAAATTCGATATTGAGTTATAATTTAAAAAAGCTGGTACGGAGAATAATCAATCTTTCTCATTGTAACCGCCCTGCACGATCGGAAGAACAACTTTCGACGAAATGTGGATTTTCGTCCGCTGGCTGGTTAAACGCTCTTAAATTTGACATGATTCTATTATTTTAATTTATTTTGTATGGGTTAGTAGGTCGTATGTGAATAGTTATTTCTGTCTATGTGTGATTTATTTTACAGATGTTTGTAATAGTGTGGCGTCCAATAAAAATGGCGTGTAATAGTGTGGCATCCATTTTTTATATCTTGTTTGTAGTATTTGAAAACTTAAAAAAAAAGATGAATGAAATAGGTAAAGTCGTTCTGAAGTTATGGCGTGAACAAGGGAAACGGGGATTCATTTTTATATGTACTTATGTATAGATGTTTGCAGAAATACGAAAAAATGTGAGCCAAAGGAAATATGGGCAATACAGCAGGGTGGTAGAAAGACTAGATTGTTTTTTTCACGTCGATGTCAGGATACATCGATTCCTAGGAATAAATTTCCCTACTTCCGTGTAGTAAAATTATTATTCCGGGTGCAGGATGTTGGATGCTGGGTGCAGGGTACTGGGCTGGTCCATGCTCCATCGCGGCGGACGCTCTGTGCATTAAAATTTCACATTTTGACGGATAACAGATGGTTCATTTTTCGGCCAAATTCCGTCGCGGCGTGAAATTGCATATTCCCAAGCATTGTAATTGCATTATCGTGTTACCTTTGTCGTTCAATGTAGAAAAATACTCAAAGCATAAAATTAATCTTGCTTTTTACATTTAAAACAACATAAATGGCCATTTTCGTCAATGTTTGTACATTGCGTTTTTGACATATCTGGTTGGATTTTTTATAGTTATGCATTATAGAACTTTGGAAAGTTATATATTCTTAACATAAACATTTATTAATAAACCATATTTATTCATACTATAACTTTGTGGTTAAATGAAGCAATGTTACTTTGTTTGAACCACTTATATATTTGAGTAAAGCCGACCGGTTTCGGAACGACCGTTCCTTCTTCAGGGCAAACGTATACGTTTGAAAAGTAACATTGCTTCATTTATATTTATGCAGTTAAGAACCACTGTCGATTCTGTGTATAATTTTTATTAATTTTATAAGCTCGTAGCCGGCATGCTTTGCAATGCCATTCAAAGAAATACATTGTTTCTCCCTGCATGTCCATTCCCATGCGTCCCCTCCTGCGTTCCCCTACCACCTTTTCCGCCTTCCACCTCTCTCGTCAACATTCCCGCGAACCCTAATTCCTTCGTTATCTTCCCCCACCTACCTTCCCTCCCTGCCGCAAAAATATATGAAATACACACATTTTCAAACCACTCGCGCAACACTTGTAGTATTTTTTTAGTACAAATTTCATAATGCCAGAACGTACCATTATACATACAAACATTCTT
Organism: Limnephilus marmoratus; assembly: GCA_917880885.1. Classification (NCBI taxonomy): domain Eukaryota; kingdom Metazoa; phylum Arthropoda; class Insecta; order Trichoptera; family Limnephilidae; genus Limnephilus; species Limnephilus marmoratus. Next base: position 27,684,595 of record OU862916.1, read on the forward strand.
CTAATAAACTGCAATATTCTGTACAAAAATTGAGTCAATCCATCGATGGCTTTCCGAGATTTGCGGAAACAAACATACGGAACCTAAATTTATACATATAAATTAAAATTTATATATATATATATATATTTGGTTCTAAAAGTATTGTGTTTTTATCATGTCTCATTTCTATATCTAAAGAAGCAAGGTCTAATTTCGAAAATGATTTTAGGTGTGAAAGATTAATTTTATGGTGTTTTAAATAGCTTACATAATAATATATTTTCAGAAATCACACAGTTTTTCTATAAATTTATACATATAAATTAAAATTTATATATATATATATATATATTTGGTTCTAAAAGTATTGTGTTTTTATCATGTCTCATTTCTATATCTAAAGAAGCAAGGTCTAATTTCGAAAATGATTTTAGGTGTGAAAGATTAATTTTATGGTGTTTTAAATAGCTTACATAATAATATATTTTCAGAAATCACACAGTTTTTCTATAAATTTGGACAAACATTTGGACAAATTTGGATCACGTTTAACAATTACGTGACGACGTATTTATTTGTTAAATGCAATTTTTAGTGGCTTTTACATATGAACAGTTTATAAAATTACAAACAATTATGTAGTTTGTGTATTGTTTTTCAAATTATCATTTTTATATCTGAACTGCCCCAGCATCTTTTTAAATTTTGAAGTGATAAATTGAAGAGATCCACCGAAGAATCCGCATTATTTGCCTCCATTATAAGAGGGCAATGAGGAGTAAATATTTATTATGGTAGTTAGTCAACAACCCAGTAATCTGGTATTGGTGAAAACTTAAAAATACGATGTGAATGTTACGTAATGAAAAGCATAAAAATTACAAAAAGTGTACAAACTTCGGCAAAAATGCCCACGGACAAGTAAGTATCTCTTATACGTCCGTGGTTTGGATTTGTTTTGTGGTATAAAAAATCCTCATTTACTTATGCAATTTCCTGTAAAATGCCAACATTGTATGTAATGCTCGTTTCAAACAAAAATAATATGAACGTTTTAATCCCTCGGGTCTTTTGAGATTTCGTCGTCAACTTACTTTATAAAAGGTCTTTCAGATTCTCGATTTATTTCGAAATATTTCCGGATGAGATTAATTTTAAAATAGATTCGCTGTTTTTAAACGCATCCCTAAATGAATTACTGTTTTTGAAAGCAGACTTTCAGATTTAAATATGACAAGTTATTGACATATTACACAAATTAAAATAATTAACTATTGATTTAAAAAATAGAGGTTTTTTACGATAGTTTTTTTAGTCAACCGATCGTTTTTTAAACTGTAAAAATACCACTTTATACGATACTAAAAAAAAACAAATTTAATTTTATTTTAAGTTTCAAATAAGAATGTCTAACAAAAAAAAAAAATAACCACAAAAAGCAAATTTTTTTTTTTCCATAATACGAGTATATCTTTTTTCAAATGTCTTTACTGGTAACTTTACTGATGTTCGAACTTTCCTTCCCAGTGATCGGAATCAACCGCTCTACCAACCTTGCCAAATTTCGATTTTTTAAACCGACATTTATTTCGTAGTTCTTTAATTTCTTCGAATGTAAGAAAAATATGCGTGATTGGCACCAAATGAATGCATTGTAATCGAAATCGAGACTGTCTGCTGAGTTTCAGTTCGATCGAATTGGGAAATGTGTAAATTTCTACTTCCGAGATTCCGCATCAAACAAACAAAACTTAAATTCAAATAGACGTATTTAAAAATCACAAACTTTGACGACTTTTTAACAAACATGCGAGCAATGGTTGTCGATGACTTTGAATACGATACAATTATTTAGAAGTTCCTAAAGTAAACTTTTAAATGCAAATACAAAGCGTTGTATTACCCCTTTCTAACACTGCTTAAATCATACTGTAAAACAAAAGGGGAATGACTTTTAAGAAGCCGTGTGAGTTTGTTCCGTAAATAAAAGCACACAATAATACTCTGCTGTTGTGGTACTATGTACTAAGAGTACAAAGAGAAACAAGGGTTAAACAAAATAATACTTTGATTCAATAACTTTGCTTTTTAAAATTTTCAACAACCAATTTCTGGTGTTCTGGTGGTTCTGTTTAAAAGTACCTAACGATCCTTAATTTCTTCACAACAATTATAATTGTTCGGGCCAGTGGGACTGTGAAACTACGATTTTTGGGAATGTTGTGAGGCGAATGTTGGTGACGGAAGGGAAGAAGAGTAAAGAGTAAGATAAAGATAAAAGGGCACAAATTCTGGTCTCTAAACATACCAAGGGCCAATTCAAGTAACGATTAGATTCTTAATGGAAATCTCTTACCACGGCGATATTTTGATTAAATATTCAAGAATTTATTTTATTTTATTTATTTCTTTATCAGTCTCACTACGATATACCTGTGTCGAGATAAATGAATATCATATTTAGAAATTTTTTAAAAATTAAAGTATATTACACTTTTGAATGTAGCTATAACTTTGTGGTTATCCATCATTATCATTACATAGTATAAAATGAAGTCGCTCAAAATGTATGTGCGTGAACATCTTTTAAACTACGCAACGGATTTTCATGCGGTTTTCACCACTAGATAGAGTGATTCAAGAGGAAGGTTAATATGTATAATACGTGCTTATCATAGCAGAGAAAAGCCGAGAAATTCAAATATTTAATTCAGGTAGCGGGCAGCCGGCAGTTGGCAAGCGGGTGGTGTGGATTTTATAAAGGTTGGGTAATGGCGTTGTGTTTCGTTAGCCACAGCAACGTGTGGCCGAGTCTGCTAGTTATAGATAAATGAAACAATTTTACTTTGTTTGAACCACTTATATATTTGAGTAAAGCCGACCGGTTTCAGAACGACCGTTCCTTCTTCTTCGTTTGCCCTGAAGAAGGAACGGTCGTTATGAAACCGGTCGACTTTACTCAAAAATATAAGTGATTCAAACAAAGTAAAATTGTATCATTTACCGAAATAATATTAATTTGAATCCAATTAAAATAGAAAGGTGATTGGAAGTGTGGGTAAATTTCATAAAGAGAATCAACTTATAAATGTAGGAAGAGATGAAATAAACTAGTAAATCCTGTCAAATCTATTTCTGGAATTAGGTAAGACAGGATTGTATTATTTCAATTTATTTTATATAGGTTGGGTCGTATGTAAATTGTTATTTCTGTCTATGTGTAATTTATTTTACAGATATTTGCAGTAGTGTGACGTCCAATACTTACAATCCATTTATTTATATCTTTATATCTTGTTTGAATATGGAATTTAGTCTTTTTAATTGATCGTGAATAAACCTCACCCAACATAAATTAAGGATGTAAGATTATTATTTTGCTTATACATATATCTCATAACTTAATCTTCTTCTTCTTCTTGTGCCCTGTCCGTTCAACGGACGTTGAGTATCATGTTGGCTATGCGGACTTTGTTTACTGTGGCCCAGAATAGCTCTAGAGTAGGCTGGCCAAACCACTGTCAGGTTTTTCAGCCATGAGGTTCTCCTTCTTCCAGGGCCCCGTCTTCCGTCAATCTTTCTCTGCATTATGAGATGCAAGATCTCATACTTCTCTGGATGTCTCATCACGTGTCCAAGATATTGAAGTTTTCGGATTTTTATAGTTTTAATAACTTATTTTTCTTTATTCATCCGAACCATAACATCTTCATTCGTAACCGTGTCCAACCAGCTTATTTTAAGTATTCTTCTGTATATCCACATCTCGAATGCCTCAAGTGGTCTAATTAGTTCTTCAGTAAGCGTCCACGCTTCCATTCCATAAAATAATATCGAAAACACGTAGCATCTGACCATTCGCATTCGCAATCCAAGGTTGAGATTATGACTGCAGACATCTTTATTAATAACTTCTTCAAACTAGCAGATTTTATACAATATAAAAAATGAAAACATTGATATTATTGATTTAGTGCTAAAGTTACAAACACATTATTATAGTCGTGTCTCAAATACATATATTCACTATTCCGAAACCCAAAAATATCAGCATTATTAAAAACGTATAGGACATTCAGCAAACGTGTTTTATATACCATACTAGACATATTTCCTTTCACATTCCTTCATATTTACAGGCATAAAAAGCAAAAATACAATACCGAACGGCCGTAAATACACATTGGACTTACATTAAGCTTCTTTTTATAGCTATTCAGATTTTGTGTTCTCGATAAGGGAGTTGCTTCATACGATATAAGAAGTGGGGCTATTATTTGCTGTTTGTATTGGTTTTTGCTGGATTACGTTTGATATATGACCCGTATCTGTGGGCGGACCTCACTAGGGCGGCTGGGCGTCAGGGCGGAGGCTGGGCGGAAGGGAATGCAGATAAAATCACGTGATAGGCGGAAGTAAGCGGAATAATATAAACACCCGGGTAGAATCATTGGAGAATAATCTTTCCGACTGTTTGTGTTGTTACAGTGGACTGTTAGACTTGTTTATTCGAATGGAGATGGATGGGAATTACAAACTAAAGGATTTTATATTGTACCTACCCTTTTACAGTAAGCAGTAGATGGAAGAGTAAGGATTATAATTATTCTTTGTACTATTGATTGCTTTGTCAAATTGTTAATACCCTGTTTATAAACATTGTTAATATCCTGTTTATAAACAACGTATTAACTTCGTTCATCACGTTTTTGGATTACGTTTTCATTTTTGCCCAGTCTTTGTACCTATACGACGTGTTTACAAAATTATTTTGACTTTGATATGATTTTAGATTTTCACGGCCAAAAGTATTTTTGTTATTTATTTTTGGGGGGTTATGCCGTGTTGTGCTACCTTCTCCTTTAGCCGACGTTTCGGACAGCGTTTCCATCATCAGGGCAGATGTGTCCTAATGCACACATCACATGTCACACATCTGTCCTGATGACGGACACTGTAACGCTGTCCGAAACGTTGGCTAAAGGAGGAGGTAGCGCAACACGGCATAACACCCCAAAAATAAATAACAAAAATATTTTGGCTTTAGTTATAACTACTTTGATTTTACTTCATTTATTTATAATTTGTTTTTTTTTAAATTGATAGTGACAGTAAAATTTACATGTGACGTTTATTACTGAATATTATATGTGATACCTCACCATCAAGAATAAAAATAATAAATACAAGGTATATATCTCTTGTGATGACCTATCTTTCACGCATAGTTAGGGATTATACGATATTTAATGTAAAAAACGCAGCCAGATTTTTTATTACATTTGCTCCACACAGGAGGCCCTAAGGAGATAGGGCCTGTGTCTTCCTTGGAAATGCTGTAAGTAGAGTATTTTAGGGAAAGAAAATGGAAGAAATTTTGGGAAGGCAAAAGGTGTAAGGGATGGGTAGGAATCTGGGGGTCAGTGTGTCCAGGAGTGACGGAAATATGAATCCATTTCTCCCACTGCGGTGCAAGGCGATGGTTTATGTCGAGAGATGATGAATTTTATTATTTAATATTATTTTGATAAAAAAATATTAAATAATAAAATTCTAAATTGTTTCTTAAAAAAATATTGAAGTGGATACAGTTTGACAAATAAAAGTATAAAATATATGAGGGCGCCACTGTTGATCAAATGGCAATACTAAACACATAACTCATGGTGTTAAAGTCTGTGTAACCTACATTTTTATAAAAAAATAAAAAGGCATAATAGCGAAAAAAATATTTTTTCATTGCAGTATAGATACCCGCCGATCTCGGAATTAAAATTAGAATTGCGTATAGGTATATTATTATTATACCTTTGCAATTTTGTGTTAACATAATGAAGAATAACTATAATGTAATATAATATAAAGCACAGTTTAGAAATTCCTCACATTTATTTAATACTAGATAAAGTACCTAGCGTTGCCCGGGCTTTAGATCATGTCTCTAATTTTAGATCTGAATATATTTAACTCATTCAGATCTAAAAGTAGTGTAACTAAACTCACCATTAGTGATTCTGCCTTCCTTTCTATTGTTAAATTCAAATTTGTGTTAAATTAAATTAAAGCAAATCGCTTTATAAATCACCTTTTAATCAAACTTATGTCATGAAGAAAAAATGTTTTTTTAAATGTGGTTTACTGTGTTCCATACATTCAGTGTCATTGCAAAAAAATATTTGACAGTTAAATTGGTGTTGCCAGTCTACAAATTTAGTAGTTCCAGTTTTTTTTTATATTTTCTACTCTTATTTGACAGACTATACCTGTGTACATCGTTTCATAAAAAAATTATCTTACTTCCTAAATCCCCAACTTATATTTTCTGCCCCGGAGTTCAATCAGTAATTTTTTAAACTCCTGAAGGGCTTTGTGTATCCTAAACACAAGCTTTATGTTTAAAGTTTTAAAGAACATCCAACAATCGCCCGGTAGCATGAAACGCTAAAGTTTTTAAACTTCCAAGAAGTACAGACCGTTCAGTGAATTTGGATATTCAGAGCATAAATACAAACTGTAGGTGCTCAATAATTTAGCATGTATTATTTGAAGTTAGCAACATAAATCGAATTGAAGATTCTTGCAAACATTTCTGCTTGATGTTTGAGAATGATCGCTAGTTTATTTTGGATGAAGCGTAGCTCCACTTGGAAGACATAGTGTTTGTATTATAGGTGGTTCCATGACAGTTCATCCTGCGACAATTCATCCGGCGACAGTTCATCCTGCGACAGTTCATCCGGCCGACAGTTCATCCTGCCGACAGTTCATCCTGCCGACAGTTCATCCCGCCGACAATTCATCCGGCGACAATTCATCCTGACAATTCAACCTAACCTAACCTAACCTAACCTAACCTATAAGTATAACCTATAAGTATAAGTATGTCGTATTTTGTTATTCACGTTAACATTAAATATTTTTAAAGCGGATTTCCACTGAAGATGCCTTCAGATATAAGTATATCGATTTTGGTTGTACGGCCGTATATCCTCTTTGCATACTTACTTAATAAAAATCTTCTAAATGATCAGGCAGGATGAATTGTCGCCGGATGAATTGTCGGCGGGATGAACTGTCGGTAGGATGAACTGTCGGCATTATGAACTGTCGGCCGGATGAACTGTCGCAGGATGAACTGTCGCCGGATGAATTGTCGCAGGACGAATTGTCGGGTCACCATTATAGGTAAGTCGAGAGAAGTCGATAATTTATTTATTTATTAACGCCATTTTTAGGGGCTTTTGCATATGGATAGTAAAAATTATACAGTATTTATTGTACATGACTAAACTTTACAATTTGGGAGGCGGGAATGGGTACCGCCGCCCCGGGAACTTTAATTGGATAACCAACACCTCTGCCACAGGTCATCCCAAGTGGTTCGCTACGTTTGGTGATTTAGCAAGGGTGCCCGGGTTCATGGGGTGAGGTTTGTCTAGGTCTTGGAGGCGGATGACTAGGACACACTGAAACCCAGATTCCTACCCACCTCTTAAACCCCTTTCCTTCCCATAACTCTCCTCTCCTTCCTTTCGTTAAAAAACTATCCACGCAGCATCCCCAAAGATGACATATTTTCTCAGGGCCTCCTGTGTGGAGCTCATGTAAAAAAAAAATTTTTTACATATACTCCACACAGGAGGTCCTGAGGAAAATAATTTCCCTCAGTCATCTTTGGGAATGATGTGTGGAGGGACTTTTTAAGGAAAGGAAGGCTAGGAAGTTCTGGCAAGGAAAAAGGTATGAGGGGTAGGTAGGAATCTGGGGTTCAGTGTGTCCAGGTCATCCGCCGCCAAAACCTAGACAAACCTCACCCCATGAACCCAGCACCCCTGCTAAGTCACCGAACGTAGCGAACCTCTTGGGATGTCCTATGGCAGATGTGTTGGTTATCTAATAAATGGTTCCCGGGACTGCGGTACCCATTCCGGCCTCCCAAATTGAACTGCCTCAGAAACAACGTTTTGTATTTGTTTAAACAAATTGAAGATGTCCACTGAATTGATATAATTTATATCCCTCCATTAGTATTCAAGGCAAAGAGGAATACAAACCGTAGACATTAATAGAATTTCTGCATTAAAATTAATCCAGACTTTTAGCATTACGTAGTGGAATCCGAAAGATTATTAGTGCTAGCAATTCTGGACAATAAACTACATCTTGGTATTTCTATGTTTTATATTTATATATTTCTTTATTTTATATAGAAATGCCAAGTCAGTGAAAATCCTTCTTTCTGACAATTTAATTTCATTTCATTTAAAACAGTTGTAGTTCAATATAATTGCTGGAACAATATTATAATGTGGGATCCAGACGGGAGAATTGTATTCAAATTGACTTCTTACAAAGGTAAAATATGATAGTTTAATTCACTTAACATTGTTGAAATTTCTAGTTAGTCTAGTTATAAATCCGAACATTTGTAAACCCGTATTAGAGATTTCCATTATGTGGTTAACAAATGAAAGATTTGATTGAAAAGTGATGCCGAAGTCTTTAATTTGTGTAAATGTCTCAAGAGCATTGTTATCAATGTTTTAATTGTAGATCACTGGATTTTTTATTCGAGAAAATCTAACTACTTCACATTTTGAGATATTTATGTAAAGTCTATTTTCATTGTATTACTAGGTACTTTTGAGTATATCGAACTAAGTAAACTAATAGAATTAATACCCTTCCATACCATGCTTCTTTATGTACACACGTTACAAGTTAGGTAAATAATTATAAAATTTCGATATGGATTACATAACTTGTTATGAAATTCAATTTATCAATAACAAAGTAATAATTTGTAAATATTCAAAACCAATAATTTGTTTAAAATCAATATGTTCATAATGTATGAAACAAACGTTTGAAAAAAGCCTAATGATTTTCCATTCAATCAACGTCGGTAATTTATTACATACTCGTATTTCGTACGAGCGTGGTGAGCAAACAACTTTAGGGCAGATTCGTAAAGTCGCTAGCAGGGTCTAGGAAATGAACCAGTTCGTTAACTACTAGTGAGTAAATATTAAACCTATTTTAGCCCTCATCAAAATATCATACAACCTTTTCCAAGAGGGTGCAGTATCTGTGAAACCTTCGTGTTCTTTCCGCAATTTAGAGACCCGTTGGTAAAAGTGCAAATTGATATAAGGTCAACCCTCGCTGATGACCTCTTCGGAAACATGGAAGCCTGGTATGATTTTTTAATAAAGATGAGTAAAACCTTCGGCGAGGAGAATAAAATGGCTGGGGTTGTTTCAATGGAAGTGCTTTGCGGAGAAATGATGGAGAAACGTAAAAGCGAGGACTGGAAGGAAATTCTCATTAACGTCCAGTTACCGAACAAAATACATAGGCACCTCACCTTTCGAGGATAGAGGAAGAAAACTAGTTTTCGCCGGTAAGGAATCAATTTGGAAAAAAATGCTAAATTTATCATTATTTTATTTATTATTTATTACTCTTTCATACGCCCATATGGCTTTTGTGTTTGGTACATATTATGGTTGCAATTTCATGAAGTGTAATAATAATGATAAACCATAGTTTCATTCGGTTTACATTTATATAAGATAAAAAAGTAATAATCGAAACATTTTCAGAAATAATATTAGACATGCAAAATTCAGTACGGTATTTTTTTATCTCCTTAAGAGGGCATTACCAGAGAAAACCAGAAATATGTCATTTTTAAATCAGATTTTAGACGTATTGACTCTTTTCCACAAAAAAATTATAAATGGATTTCGAAAGATTGTTCTTTTATCTAGCATTCGCATGTTTTAAATTTTGAGAAAAAATGTTTATTTTTAGTATAATAAGGTTATTCCATAGGCCGTTGGCTGATTTGTTAAATTTTCAAAAAAAGATTTTGTATTATACCACACCCATTTCAAATAATATAATCATGCAGTAAAATAAATCAATATATTATCTGGGTATCGCATGTTTTAGAATTTTAATTTTAGTTTAAATAAAATCATTACAAAATATATACGTACATGTGTTTCTTGACGAAAATTGGTCCGTTTGTGTATTTATTTGCGCACTTACAAACTAATGTATTTCAGATTTTTTTTGCATTCTTATTTAACTTAAACATTATTGAAAAATAGTAAATACTTATAATCAAAAAATAATTACAAAAAGTACATAATTTTAATAGTTTTATCATCACGCCTTTCAGCATTTTTGGATGTAGGTATAAATTAAAGCAACTTTGAAATGAAATAAAATCGACATTGAGTTATAATTTTAAAAAGCTGGTACGGAGAATACTTAATCTTTCTCATTGGAACCGCCCTGTACGATCGAAAGAACAACTTTCGACGAAATGTGGATTTTTGGCCGCTGGTTAAATGCCTAAATTCTGTAAGGTATTTTTTTATCTCCATAACTATTCCGTCTGGTGCCAGTGAGACTATGGAATCCCCATTTGGGGTAGGTTGTGAAGCTGAAGGTAGTGGGGAGGGAAAAGACATCGGAAAGAGGAGGGAGGTGGGGAAGACGAAGGTGGGGAAATGCCTGGCTATTTAGATCTGGTCACCAAATATGGCTAAAGTCATTTCAAGTGACGTTTCAATTCTGATTGGTGCTCTTACATCAAGGCGATACAATGCCTCTATGTTTTATTTATTTTATTTATATAATTATAATTACAAAAGACATTCGGCCATATTAAAATATGTGTGAAAACCATTTTTTTTTATTTATTTCTTTATTTTTTATTTTTTAAAAAGAAAGACAAATATCCCGGGTTATGAAGAACCCAACAATCTTTGAAAATCTCCTACTACAACCAGAGAAAGCCGAAAATGTTGCTTGTGTTGTGATGAAGGGATTAGCCAGTCGAGGAATCGAACCCAAGACGCCCGGCTGGGACAGCAACATGCCCACTGAACCACTGACCGGTCTTTGCTATCATTAATTACTAACAACAAAACGACGGTTTACCTATGGGTTCACCACTTAATTCACATCTTGCGGAAATATTTATTTATAAACTATAAAAACTAACCAACTTAAAAAAAAAAAAAAACTTTTAGATTTAGTCTGTAGCAAGCACATGATTCTACCTATAGACAATTATTTCGTTTGCAATAAAAATTATAGTTAACTCTCTCTCTCTCTGGTTTCAATCCTGGGATTGGTTTGCAGCAATTTCCTTTAGTTTCCTCTTCCATTCTTCCCTGTCTTGTGCGGCTCTTTTGAGGTCTGCATATGATAAGCAGCGCACGTCCACCAGCAGGTCCTCCAGGTACTCTCGGCGTGGGCTTCCCCTAGAGTTTGTCCCCTCGGTCATACCCTCCATTATGGAATGCAAGAGGCCTTCTTGTCGTATTACATGGCCGATCCATCTTGCACGCCTTTCGGACAAGGTCCTGAGCAGGTGCCTTCCTCCTTCGATTCTTTGGAGAACCTCCTCATTTGTAATGTGGTCTCTCCAGGAAATTCCTAATAGTCTTCTATAGGACCACATCTCAAAAGCCTCTAGTCTCCGTTTATCTCTTTTGGATAGGCACCATGTTTCGCAGCCGTACATCAAGATACTCCATACATAGGTCTTGATGAGGAGTATTCTCAGCTTTAGGTCTATATTATTTGATTCAATTATTTTCGACCTTTTATTGAAAGCAAGCCTAGCCTGGTGTATACGGCTGTCGACATCGCTCTTAGACCGACCGTCCCATGTTATTTTGCTCCCGAGATAGACAAACTCCTTGGCGTTCTTTAGTGGAACTCCTGACATCTCTAACTCTATCATAATAGTTAACTCTATCATCCATAAAATCTGCTTTACTATTGGAGGAGAGTGTAATACGAAAATTAATTTTTAGACATAACAATCGGCGGAGAAAAGAGCACAAATATATTTGAAATTTCCCGTAAGCCTGCGTTTACTGACACGGCCATTAATTATAAACCTTTGCACCCACGGTCACATAAATTATCTGCTTACCACTCAATGATATATTGACTTACTATCGTCCCGCTCGACGATAAAACATATTAGAATGAAAAAATACAATTTTAAAGATTGCTAAAAATAACAGGCTCAAGGGTAGAGTCGTAGATAAAATAGTTAATTATAAAAAACACTAATAAACTTAATTTAATGTATCTAGCGGTTAATAATAATACTAATAATAAATTTGGGTGTTTGGATTTCGTCAGACCAACATAATGTATGTATAAGATCGTAAAATCGGGCAGATTATGATGCGCCTCGCCACATCGTGATCTGACAGAACGTGAAATGGCGGCAGGTCATGATTTGCCGAGGCGCACCATGATCTGCCCGATTTATGTATTGATTATAAATCGGGCAGATTAGTGATTGGCCTGCGACATTTATATTATAATAAAATTTCCTAAGTTCTCAAAAATTGTGGCCCAGATATTACAATCTTCAAGAACAATAATTTAGAATCATCTCTTAAAAATCAAAAAGTAAAATACCTTAACTAAAAATAGCGGCATTAATTTTTAGCAGTGTGACTGCAAAGCTGTATATGTTGGATTAACAGGCCGATCCTTTATTACTAGATTCAAATAACACATGCGATCGTTAAAAAAACAAAATGAGTCAAATTTGCAGTTAATAAGTCAACTCCCTTATGCATTATTGAAGAGTCACTTACCTAAATGCTGATAGGGTAACTAAATTGTACTGTAGTAGGAATTATTCTGTTGTACAATAATAATAAAAATAAAATAAAATAATGGTTGTAAACTCAATCTCTTTGAGCAGTTGAAAATCAATAAATATGAAATATAATTCGCTCTCCACACCTGTGTTTAATCTACTAAAAATTATGCTGGAAAAAAGAAACCCCTAAGTCATCATTTGGAAGTACCCACCGTTATTTAGTGACCTTTAGTCAAGTTTAAACAACGCAGAAGAAAATTAATAAAAATTCGAATAATCCAAAAAATAGTTTCATAAATGAACAAAAAACATGACTCGCTCGCCACTCCTAGTCACGTTTAAGCTTCTAAAAATTATGCTGGGAAAAATAAACCCTGAATCATTATTTGGAAATAGATGATACTAACAACAAATTTAAACAACGCAGTAAATCAATTTGGGAGGCGGAAATGGGTACCTCCGCCCCGGGAACCTTTATTGGATAACCAAAACCTCTGCCATAGGTCACCCCAAGTGGTTCGCTATGTTTGGTGATTTAGCAGGGGTGCCCGGGTTCATGGGGTGAGGTTTGTCTAGGAGGCGGATGACCAGGACACACTGAACCCCAGATTCCTACCCACCCCTTAAACCCCTTTCCCTCCCAGAACTCTCCTCTCCTTTCTTTCCTTAAAAAAACCCTCCACACAGCATTCCCAAAGATGACATAGGCCCTGATGGAAATTATTTTCCTCAGAGCCCCCTGCATGGAGTTCATGTAAAAAAAGGGAAATTTTAAAGGATTATTAATAATCATTAATATGTTCCGCCATTTTCCTCGGAAATCAATAAGGGATTATGAAAAAAAAAATCAAAGCAATAAGTTTTTCATTATAAGGAATAAGGACCTGTATATAAATAATATAAATATATCGTCTATAATTTTCATTCACTCACATAGCTAGCTAAGGGAACGTACCCATACTACGTGACCAACTTTTTGCAATTTTTAACCCCCCCCCCCCCCCGGGTGACCAAAATCCTAAGCAACCCGCCGCTCATTTGTATGGAGCGTGACATTTTGAAGACCCCCCCCCCCTAAACGTGTCACGTAGTATGGGTACGTTCCCTAACTCTATAACCAACTTATCAATTTGTCTTATATCCTTAAGGATATTGTAAAGAAGTAATTCATGTGATATTTTATCAAAAGCTTTCGTAAAATCTGTATAAGTCAATCTGTCTAGTCAACTTGATTTTTTAATATATGCATTTGTATGTACGAGTCATTTTGATACGGCAGCAAATTTGTGGTTGTCGATACCTGCCTTTTACAAATCTATGTTGTGTTTATTAAATCTATAATACTAACTATACGAGAATATAATTGGTTAAAATACTTTGGTGATTTCTGATTGAATGCAAACCGGATCATAATAATCACAATTTATTTATAATAGGAGTAATATTACTTCCTTTTCACTTTAAGGGGAAATTTCCAGTTGACAGAAGGTTATTAAAGAGTGTAGTAAGAGCATGGTATGTGCTAGTACGTTTGCGCTTTGTTTTAGAAAAATTGTGCGATTTTTATCTGGTCCCGCAGACTTATTGACGTCGAGTGCCATAATTTTTTTTAATAACTAGATGTTGCATTTAAAAAAAATATATCACTGGTTATCAGAAATATCCATGAAACAGAGTAGATCCGAATCTAAAGCTTGTCTTTGATGGAAATGAAGAGAAAGAGAGCGACAACGAGTATTCGTTTTTAATGTGCAGTATAACAATTATCATCCTTTGAATAAATGAAAATTTATAAAACGCCATATTTTTGTAGATAATGAAATCATTTTTAGTTCAGCCGATCGTGTATCTAAAGTAAGTATAATTGAAAAAAAAATATATCGGTTAGAATGTTCATAAAGTGAGCAAATATTATATGAATTACTTTATGAATAAAAACAAAAACGGCAAACAGAACGGCAAATGAAGTTTTAAAAATAAGTGCCAACTAAACAAGTGAAAAGGGTTCTAAGATTTTCTCATGGTCAGTTTTATGTTCCCATTTAGTATGAGAGAAGCTTCCAAAACATCCTTGTGTGCTGTCAGATGAACAGCGGTTTTGCGAAAGTTGTAGGGCACAATCAGAACTTGGAAAGCTCGCCTGAGATTAATATAGCCTCTAGAATCACTACTAACATCTGAATATGAACATTGACTTGTACAAACAAAGTACATTATCAAAACAGCTTGTTGTTGCAAACCGTTCCTCATAATCAAATATTGTAATTTATCAAAGATATCATTTAGATACAGCGTCCATGTAATAAGTTGGTTTAGCTAGCGCTTTCATCAAGATGAAGAACTAACATTGTTCTGATGTTAGAGAACCTTCTTTGGTAGAGGACATAAAAAGATAAATAATTATAATCACAAGTTTAAGTTATAACAAAGTATCTCCTTGTATTTTACACAAAACTCAAATAACTGCGTCTCAACTAGCAAAGCGTTATAAATATTATTTTCCTGTCGAAAATCGAAAACTTCTTAGCCTCTACGTCAGGCCAAACAAATAAACTAACCCGAGGTAATGCAATACATTGTCTGACGTATGAAACACTACAGCAATCTACTTGGAAACTTCGCAAGAGGACGAAATGAAAAATATTGCGAGCGATGTTAAATTAACGGTAGACCGCGTAGGAGTCAGGAAACTCTACCTCAGAGAGATGTTTTTATTTAATCTGTCAGATTTTAATAATTAACTAGCGCAGACATAAATGTAGGATTTGTGAACCTGAAAGAATTTAAACAATTAAGACATCCGTCAAAAAATGAACAAACAATTCCATCATGACCTATGGCACCTTTAGGAGTGCTGTACGTAGGATCTTTTTATTGAGAAGAAGGAGAGGAAGATCTGGGAAGGAAAAAGAAATTAGTGCATTGTTTGAAAAGGGATGGGTAGGAATCTGGGGTCAATGTGCATGAATCCATCCCTCTCATTGCGGTGCAAGGCGAGAGTCCGGCTGGAGAAATCTAGATTATGTCTGTAAGTAGTCTTTCCCAAACTGACCCACCACGCAGTGAGTGAGCTACACCAAGACCTAGACAAACCTCACCCCAAGAAACCGGGCACCCCTAAATCACCAAACTAGGGGTGTCGATTATCCAATAAATCGTTCTCGGGCCGGCGTTTTACATATCTGGGTTTTTTATAACTCGCGATATCTTTAACATTTAAATAATGTTGTATGCAAGTGCACAAAAATTGATTTGTTAAAATTAATTTATGTACCTATCAGTATTAAGCAACCATGGCTTTTTACATACAAAATACATGACAATCAATGTCATGCGTCATCAGATAGTAGGGTAAATAAAAATAGAAGGTTAAAAGGAGTAGGTAGTTACTTCAATAATACAATTTAAAGAAACCTTAAATTATTTGACGGCCTAAGCCGAAGGCCGCAGGTTTAAATAACGCCGTGCGCACATAAAATTTATTTGATTAATTTGTGTTATTTCACACTTTATTAATTTAAAAAGTAGTACATTTGCGACACGTTCCAGGGTGGAAGATACCCTCAGAATCGCCCTGATGTAAGAAGACCAGCATTCAGAATTGAAACGCTGCCTGAAATGACTTTAGCCGTATTTCGTGATCAGTCTGAATAGCCATGTAAATCCATACCTTTCTCATCTCTTTCCCCTAACCACTAATTTCGGCCCCATAACATACCCCAAATGGAGATGCCATAATCGCACTGGCTCCAGACGGTTGGGTGCAGTTTTCGATCAAGACCATAGACATTTAAAATAGCACTTAATATTTAAAGACAGTCCATGATCTATTTTTATTGACTAACCATAGGCGCTGTAATGAACATTACAGTGACTGTTTTCCACCATGAACGAAAAAAAAAGTTTAAATAATTTTTTTTCGTAAAGGGTTTTTTTCCTCCTAATGAGCTTTCCTTTGAATGTAATGCCATTCACAATAGTTCTTTAGCACCTGTCCCATTGCAAAGTCGCAATAAATCACAAAGTTAAATGCCGCTTTGCCCGGAGTACATAAGTAAACAGCGGCGCTTTGGAGAAGTTGAGAGTTAACAGGGCGCGGGGCTCAAACCCCCAGCAAACATGCAAATGAGACTTCCTCACTGGCTGTAGTACTTCTATATGTGCTGGATGTGTGCACAGCGTCTTGCCTCCTCGCTGTTCTGGGACCCTGGTACCGCTGCGTGTGTGCCCGGAACATTGATTTTGTTATGAGTTCTGCATTCAAGCTTGCATGGTCTTTGCATGTAACTCGCGTCAAAGACAATCACCGCTCTCTGGATGGTGATTTCAACTGAAGTTTGGTTACAAATTTCTGAGTAAGCATCAGCTTTGGAAAGATATTCTTAAATAAATGACCGGTCGGTGGCTGAGTTGGCATCGCGTTTGGGTCCCAATCGGGAGTCGCATGCTCGATTACTCGGCTGGCTAAGTCCTCCCTCACGACGCAAGCAACATTTTCCTTTTGTAAATTTTGCAATTGGAGATTTTGTTGGAATATTCGTAATCCGGGAATATTTGTCTTTATTAAAAATTTTTTTTTTTTAAACCATTTTTTCTGAATAACTTTTTTACGAGCAGTAGACCTCCTAAAAAGTGTGTAACAAATTTACAGACAAACGAATTGCAGAAAGGTCGAGTTAAAATAGGCCTTCGCTACGCTCGCGCTCCGTCAATTTTTTATTTTTTATTTAAGTTATCTTTATTCATTGATTTGTCATCCGGTCAGTGGTTGAGTGGGCATAGCGCTTGGGTCCCACCCGAGCGTCGCATGTTCGATTCCTCGACTGGCTAAGTCCTCCATCACAACACAAGCAACATTTTCGGCTTTCTGTGGTGATAGTAGGAGATTTTCAAACATTGTTGGTTTATTCGTAACCCGGGAATGTTTGTCTTTCTTTTAAAAAAAAAAAATTGTTTGTTACATGAATTGAGGATTTTTAAACCACCATGCTAGTCACATGCCAGTTCATGAATGCAGTCGATACCATATTTTCATATTGAACATTGAAAAATATGTTTTTTTCTTATGATACAATAGTTCAATAGTTCATAGTGGAAATAACTTTTCGAGCTGTTAAATCCGTCCATTGACGGAAAAAGCGGCATAAATTCCATGACGCTAGAGCAACAGAGTTTTTGTTTTAAGAGATAATAACCAGACACAATCAGAAATATGTCGTTTTTAAACCAAATTCTAAACGTATCGTCTCTTTTCTTCAAAAAAATATAAATTGATGTAAAATATTGTTATTTTTATCAGATTTGTTAAATTTTCTAACAAAATGTTTAATTTCTAGTAAATGCTGTACGATCAGTCTGAGGCTTAGCATCGCATTTAGGTCCCATCCAGGCGTTTCGTGTTCGATTCCTTACCTGGCTAAGTCCTCCATCACGACACAAGCAACGTTTTCCGCTTACTGTGGTGATAGTAGGAGATTTTCAAATATTGTCGGATTATTCGTAACTTGGGAATGGTTAATTATTTTTTGATTAATAAGTTTAATTAATTCAACACAAATTTCAAATCACATCATCATCATTACATAGTATAAAATGAAGTCGCTCAAAATATATGTGCGCGTTAATCTTTTAAACTACGCAACGGATTTTCATACGGTTTTCACCAATAGATAGTGATTGAAGAGGAATGTTTATATGTATAATACATGTAAATTATATTAGAGAAAAGCCGAGAAATTCAAAGAAAACATATTTTGGTGCGATTTAAAACGGCTAGCGGGCCGTACTCACTTTTGAAATTCGTTCCACGGAAGAAATTGGAAAATAGATATCCTAGAGTAAGGTCCTAGGTATTTGATTTTCCCTTTTCAAATATCCAGTGTTGCATTGCAAGCATTGTATAATTAGTGGCGAGTTAATTAGTTTATATGTATAATACATGCTTATTATAGTGGAGAAAAGCCGAGAAATTCAAATATTCAATTCAGGAAGTGGGCAGCGGGCATCTGGCAAGCGGGTGGTGTGGATTTTATAAAGGTTGGGTAATGGCGTTGTGTTTCGTTAGCCACAGCAACGTGTGGCCGGGTCTGCTAGTAATAAATATAGTAGAAAAAATCGATAATTTACCTAGGAAAGTTACATTAAAGAATTTAAATTTTAGTTCAAATAAAAAAATATCTGCGCACGTGTTTTGCGACGAAATTACTTCAGTTTGTCTATTTATTTACCTTTTTGCAAACTGATGTATTTCGGATTTTTACACCCTTATTTTTCCTAGACATTATTGAAAAATATAAATATTTATGATCAAAAAATAATTTTTTTTTTTTTTTTTTTACAGTTAATACCGCACAAGAATCTCAACTGCTCCCGTCTGGAGCCAGTGAGACTATGGCATCCCCAATTGGGGTATGTTGTGAGGCTGAAGGTAATGTGGGGAGGGGAAGGAGGTGGGGAAGAGGAAGGTTGGGAAGTACCTGGCTATTCAGATCTGGTCACTAAACACGGCTAAAGCCATTTTCAAGCAACGTTTCAATTCTGAATGGTGGTCTTACACCAGGGCGATACTGGTAGTATCTTCCACTCTGGAACATGCCGCAAATATACTATATATTATTTTAAATTAATTAATTGTGAAATAACACAAATTAATCAAATAAAATTTATTTGCGCATGCCGGGTTCGAACCCGCGACCTCCGGAATGTGAGTCAAGAGTCTTAGCCACTGGACTACGGAGGTCGTTACATATAGAACACAATTTTAATAGTTTATCATAACACGCTTGAGCATTT
Organism: Limnephilus marmoratus; assembly: GCA_917880885.1. Lineage (NCBI taxonomy): Eukaryota > Metazoa > Arthropoda > Insecta > Trichoptera > Limnephilidae > Limnephilus > Limnephilus marmoratus. The sequence continues at coordinate 27,704,021 of OU862916.1, forward strand.
TTATTGCTAACTTGAATGTAGGTATATATTAAAGCAAATTTTGGACGAAATACAATCGATATTGGGTTATGCAGGAACACAGGAGGATAATCAATCTTTCTCATTGGAACCGCCCTGTACAGTTGCAAGGGTACGGTCGTAAGACCATCTTTCGACGAAATTTGTTTTCTCGGCTACTGGATAATGGGCCTTAAAGATGAGATTTTTTCCCTAAGCACAATTTTCGCTCCGGGATTTTTAAAATAAAGCATATTTTCATGATGGAACTACCTTTCCAATACACGAAGATCTTTTTGGCATATTTATGGTATACTAGCGAGTTCCCGACATGCCATATAAACAAATTCATTTCTCCCTGCGTGTCCTTTCCCATTCGTCTCGCTCCCCTTTCGCCTCCCCTTCCCCTCCCGAGTTCCCCTCTCTTCTCTCAGGTTCCCATCCCCCTTCCCTTATTAGCCCCCCCCCCTCCCGCGAATCCCTCTCCTGAGTTCCCCTCTACCCTCCGGAGTTCCCCTCCGGGGCCCCCTCCCCCCTCCCGCATTACATATATTCATTCCCGGTATATTCAGTTTTCAAACAGCTCGCGTGCCACCTATTGCAATTTTTTATACAAATTTTATAATGCCAGAGCTCGTATATGTTATTCTGATGTATGAGCTATATTAGTGAAAACTTTCATTAAAGTACATTCAGTAGTTTTTGCGTGAAAGAGTAACAAACATCCATACAAACTTTGCCTTTATAATATTAGTAAGAAGATTTACGGTATTTAAAAACATTCTAATTGTACATTTACGACTTTAAGAAACATTCTTAAAGTATGGCGAAATAGTTATTCTATTTTGCCCTAAAATTGAGCGCATCGTCTAACTGCCAATTGGGACTTTCGAATCGAATTGCTGAAAACCATTTCCAAAAAGAAGAGACGTAAAACACTGGAGACGGTGGCAGCACAAATCTTCTGCACCTATCCAATATTTTATTACCAATTTCTTCAAGTACCTAGTTCAATCTGTCGCCGCTATCGAGTTAGGCGTTACGTGCTGCAGGCGGAAGGCGCAACCCATTTCCCGTGCAGACTTTTGATTATAAAACTACCAAAAATGTATTATCATCAAACATAATAATTTCGGTTGTGATAACCCCATTGAATGAGTTCTATTTATTGGATTTGCTTTGAAATTAAGTGTAATTTTTAAAATTGGAACTGATCTGTCTTTTCTTTTTATTTTCTTTCATTTTCTCTGATCTGTATTTCTTATAAATTTTATTAACAATTTATTTTTTTCATGTACCTGTTTATTTTATGTACCTGTCTCAATTTAAAAAAGAGTAGATAATTGTCAAAAGAACCCGTTGACAAACTGATATCAATCAGTTTAACGGGACTTAATTTAAAAATGTAAAAAAACTATTAACAATTTATTTTTTTCATGTACCTGTTTATTTTATGTACCTGTCTCAATTTAAAAAAGAGTAGATAATTGTCAAAAGAACCCGTTGACAAACTGATATCAATCAGTTTAACGGGACTTAATTTAAAAATGTAAAAAAACTGTAAATAAATAATAAAGGAATTTTATTAATAAAAAAAATCGTGGGGGCAATTACGACAAGCGACGAAGTATGAACCAAATATATTTTATTTTCATTAATTGTTAAGAAATTCCATATTTGAAGAGTGTATTTATTTTGTTCAAAGGTTTGGCAGATTTTATAATTAATGATCGTCTTTGAAAATGACAATGGAGGTTTATCATGTTGCATTTTTTTGTGAATGTAATCAGCTTATAAATATATATATATATAGAAATGAATGTTTCTTTTTTTGTTCCTTATTATTTCCTATACCATTCAACCGATTGCGATGTAACTTTGATGTATCGTTGTGAGCACGTCCGCGAAGGTTTCTATACAGGGTGTTAAGGGACGTACTTGACTTACTTTGACCAGTGATTCCTGACATTATTTGGAGTAAAAAATGTAAACGAAATTTTGGTCTCCGGTGACATTTGTGATGTTTTTTTTTTTTTTTTTTCTACAAAAACATAAAAAAATGGTAGTTGTTGAACAGTTGGAGGGGGTAAGGGGTTCGTTGGACACCCGGCTGAGTGACCAGTGACTACATGCGGAAGAAATTTTTTTTTGTTTGATTTTGAAGAAAAAAAAAAAAAAAAAAAAAAAGGCGTCACAAAAAGTCACCGGAGACCAAAATTTCATTTTCATTTTTTACTTCAAATAATGTCAGGAATCACTGGTTAAATAGTAAGTCAAGTACGTCCCTTAACACCCTGTATAACGAGCTCTGGCGTTATGAAATTTGTATAAAAATAGGTGACGTGCAAGTTGTTTGAAAAATGTGGACGGGGGTGGGAACGTAGACGAGTGGAGAAGGACACGCACGGAAGGGTTGGTGGGGGGGTGGGAGAGGGGCAGAGGGAGGGATTGCAAATGAGACATTTTAGCGGTAATGGATGGCATAGAGCAAATTTATAAAATCTAAGCTTCTTACACGGGTAAGTGTTTGTGGCCTTTTCACGCGTCGGAAACCCTTCTGATTGATTCGTGTGCCTACGCACCAAAAGCAAAAACAAAAAAATATTGTATGTGCAAAAGCACTTTACTAGAATTAAAACACACTTTATTTTTTGAGTGAAATTGCAACGCATGCACTATTCGTTAGTAATATTATGTAATGTGGGGGTTTATTCTACGTAAAAATTCGCATTTCATTTAATATAATATGTAGGTATATGGAATTCCGTATGAATCCGTATGAAAATCCGATAAAATACTAAAATAGTTGCATTTTTAACATTCCGAATAAATTCTGCACCTTATGTAGCATTAAAAAACGTTTGTATATGGTTACCTACAGATTATGATTACTAAGTTCAACTATCCATACCTTCTAAACAAGGCGAAACTAGCGAACATACTTAATAAAATCCAAATTAAATCTTTTCTTGAGATCTCTCTCATCTTTTAAAAATAATTGCTAGAATAGTTGGGAAAACGTGGAAAATCTATTTTAGAGACTCACAGAGATGAAATAGAAAATAGCTAAACCTCATCTTGTTCGTTAAGAGCGAGAGCTTGTGGAACTTTGAAATTTCTAAACGAGAAAAGAAAGTTTGTTTTGGAACTCAATCAGATTACTCCGCGGCAGAGGACGTGATGAAATTTCAATATTTTCATGAAAAGTGCCGGCCAAAGCTGCTGCGACTATACTCCAACCTCTTATTTGTAATCGCGGTGCAAAATGTTGTGACAAAAATAACATCATATTCTAAATTGTAAGTAACCAGGTAGAAATCTTGCCTCTTGGCCACAATCAATATCAACATCAGTCTGTTAAGAAACCCCGAATTTCAAATTCCTTTCCAAAAAATCAACTTAACCTTGTCCAAGCCTCTTACGCGAATATAACGTCCACAAGATTCCGGACATATTTAGCGATTGCCCCCAGAACATTACAAAATTTCTAGAATATTTTCATTTTTCTTTTAACTTTGTTGTCTCTCGTTTTTTGTTGTCGTCGTTGTTTTACATACTTGTTTTATTTTTACTTATTGTTCCACACCGTTATTGGTAGGTACGTATTTATTCTTTGGTTTCTATTTTTATTTTAAGTAAATGTTAACACTCTATCAGTTGTGTTTTCAATTGGGGTATGTTGTGAGGCTAAACGTAAGGGGAGGAAAGGAGATATGGAAGAGGAAGGTGGGGAAGTACCTGGCTATTCAGATCTGGTCACCGAACACAGCTAAAGCCATTTCAGGCAACGTTTCATTTCTGAATAGTGGTCTTACACCAGGGCGATACTGAGAGTATCTTCCACTCTGGAACGTGCCGCAAATATACTATATATTATTTTTTAAAAGAATAAATTGCGAAATACACGAATTAATCAAATAAAATTTATTTGCCACGCCGGGATTCGATCCCGCGACCTTCGTAATGCGAGTCAAGCGCCTTACCGCTGCACTACGCCGGCCGTCACTGTCAAGAATCAAGGAGTTTTTGATTATGAGAATACATAGGTAATATTATTCAGTTTTTTTTTGTATTTCTGGGCACTGATTATGTAACAATTTCTAGACATTTTTGTTTTGAAGAGTTTAATGGTGGGTTTCTTCATTTACCGAGAATGCTAAATGCAATGCTAATTGTAAAAGTAAACGGTCAAATGCATAGAAATTTCGTTTAAATTTTAAATTTCGATCGTATATTTTTACAATTAGCATTGCATTTAGCATTCTCGGTAAATGAAGAAACCCACCCTTTAATTTTCAAAGTAACGTACATTGAAAATTAAAACTCTTCGAAACAAAAATATTATTCAGGATGAATTTTTTTATAAAAATAAAAGAAAGTTAACAGAAAATTTGATCAGAAAGTCGTGAATTATTAAGTAGGCTATTCTGCCATAAAACACAGAAAAACAAATTCAATTCAGTATTCTTGTCTCATAAGAAAATGTTTCACTTACGACCTGTAATATGTTTAATATGTTTTTAATTTAATATGTTTCCAGATGTTAACATCTTTATATTACATAAATCAAATAAATGTTAAAAATTTGATGCACTTATGAACACGTTTTTTCGTTTCAATAATTTGATACCCAGCACTACTTCGTAGTGTACAGATTAATATATACTTTTAGTTTATTTAATTTTGATACGGGCAGCATAATGCTGTAAATATTTGTGCTTACTTCAAACTCTCGGGCTGTAGTGATCTATTTGTCACGAAACATTTTGCCTTTGAGTCACGTTGTGCTATATCTGGCACAAACTGACACGTCCTCGAGTCCTCATAAAACTCGTTCTATCTTCTTTTATATTATGGTCAGACATATCACGTAAATAGTTTTTGAAAAAGAGAAAATCAAGCCTTCTCTCTGCATTTAAAAGTTGTTCAAAAATTTTCAGTTGTAATTCAAGCGGTAAAATTTAAAAATAAATCCCTAATCTGAATTTGTAATTTATTTATTTATTTATTTAAGGAACATTAACAGTCTTAATAATATAATATACATAAGAGGATAACAAAAAAAAGACCAATTATTAATGTTCACAGATAGGTATTTAGAAACATAAAAGTAACGAATGAAAACAAGAATATTTAAGAAAAGAAAAAAAAAACACAGGACAAAGCAGCAATTAAAAAAAAATATATATATAATACAGGTGTAGATTCAACAAGTGATAAACCTAAATATAAAAACACAGCAATAAAATAAATGCGATTATAACTGTAGAGAAAATAGGGTGCGAAACAGGTATTTGGATTGGGACGGGTAAGAGGAGGACAGGGTTAAGGGAAAGTTGCCACGCAGGTAATTTAAAAATATTAGGTACCATTAATTTAATCATCATGAATATGTGTTATGTATTATTCGCACGTAGAATGTTATACAAAGAAATTCTGTAGCGAAAGTAACTAGCAGTGAATATGTCAGCAAGTGTTTCTAAACGTGCAAATTTAATGTTATAGTAGTTACATGTCCTTTGCATAAATTCATTTTGGTTGGAATTCGTGTTGCATCTATCAATGTAGGAAAGGGAATTTTGTCTGCTATATCGAGTCGGCGCGTGGCAATTTATTTTATTTAGCAACTCCGGGCAGTCAACTTTCGAGTTAATAATTTTGTACAGGAGCATCTGATCAGCGACAAGCCTCCTGTTGAGCAGTTTCATGATTCGAAAATGGTTCTCGATTTCATCGTAAGAGTTGTATACATTGAATGATTTAAAATTGAGGAATTTGAGAAATCTAGTAATCAGCACGATTTCCCACTCTCCGAACCTGAGGGGTTAAAAATATATACCTATATAATTTTTTGTCTCCAACAAAATGAAAATATTTCACATAATAATTTTTTTTTTAATAGGATCACAAAAAAGCACAAGGATTATTTCCGTAACATTTTCCACTAAATATAAGTCAGTAGGTGTAGGTACACTCATATAAATTGAACTCCGTAGGAACATTACAGCATTTTCCTGTCCCATGTTGATAGACACACTTTTAATAATAAATCAGCCTTTTGAACCTTGAACTGAATTCATTATAGTAAATATCCCAAGAAAAAGGCTTGTTTTTTGCGTTGAAGAACGAACATTGAAAAGAATAAAAAAACTTGTACAGCGAATGTCAAACGATACGATGTAAAAATCTTCCATTGTCATTCAGGAGCTTAATAAAAGCGAAAAAAGTCTTCATCGACTTCAGCGAATTTCTTGTAAAATATTCATGCCGCCCCAACCGCTGAAATATTAAATAATTCCGAGACAAGAAATGTGAACTTTTAAATGTTTCTTTGCTAAGGCTCCGCGGAGAAAGAGAACCGTAAGTCAAATATAAAGACTTCATAATGAATGATGTAGAACTTGGATAGTAACGACGACAAACAGAGTGATTCAGCGACGGAGGACCCACGACCTTTCTAAGAACAACGTGGAATTTAATTAATCACAGGTTTATTACATCTCATCCCTTTGAGATGACGTCTTCTCAGTGCGCGCGCATGGAAAACTGCAGAGATTTTTAGCTTTTAATAAATTCGGGCGGTTGAGAATAAGACCGCTGTTCTCTCTAGTCCGCGCTGTGAAACTCGACATTTAAAAACGAGAGATTCACTAAAGCCGCCGGCGAACAATGTGAACCAATTTTAACAGAAAATTAATTCGAAAATTATAACGGAGTGGTCTGCACTAAAGTTTAATACGAAAAGTTCGCGAATTTGCTGATCTGCTCGAGATCTAGTCAGTTCTATTAAACGATCTTGTCGCTCGTAAAATACATTATAGTATTATGACAGTCAATAATTTCTAGAAGGAAGAGTATTCATTATGACTTCCATAAACAAATATGTCATTCCACCAAACGTATTTTGACAAAGAATTACTTAGATAGATAATAACTGCGAATGGCTGTGTTTTACTTGATGACTAGACCTATTAAATTATTTGTTACTTGTGAATGCGCCTACTGAATTAAATTGAAAATGGTAGAGCTGGATAAAAAGTGTAGACATCCAATTAAGTTGGACATATTATGTGTAGAATCAGTGTTTTCTAATACCCACGACAACGGGTTTTTCGTCGAAAAATTTTTCCAAAACTTGCATTTACATAAACCCAGACAAACATTCGAGAACTAAGTCGCGAAATCCTAGTTATATAGGTTTGTGTTTCGGAGTGCATTTGGATCACTTCCTAAAGTGATGACCCTGAAAAGCGTCAGAGAGAAACAGCTTTTCGTCATGCTTTCGCCTACTATTTAGCGATAGGGATAAAAAGTGTAATCATTGACATTTAAGAACACGCTACTATTCACCTAACTTTTTTCAAAAATATTCCTTTATTAAACAGAAAATTTATTTATGACGGTAGCTCTGCGTACATTTTTATTTTAAACAAATGGTTTCTGGAAACCTTTGGAACAACTTGGGATATCAATACTGAGTAATGTTTTGTTTATATTCCTGAATCAAATATACGTAGCAGTAGTTTTAAAAATAGCCGACAAGGAAAATTTTCAGTATTGAATCTCAATAATATTATGCTGGATATACGTAGGTACATAATTCAACAAAGATAAATAATTATTTTCATCATCACCATATTAGTATTTATTGTGTAATGTACACAATAAACAATAACTAAGAGGGTTCACATAAAAATTACAAAGAAATAACGTCTAAATAAATTAAAACGTAAATAAATTTTAAACGTTCAATAATGGTGTACAACAATGTTTTATTCACAACAATTAATGACGACAGAGAGATAACATAAAAATACAAAGAAATAACATATTGTTTTACACCATTATCGGACGGTTAATTTTATTCTTTGTTATTTCTTTGTAATTTTAACCTTCTCTTCGTTATTGCTTGTTTAAAACAAAGTTTGAGACAATTAAGAGCGTTTAACCAGCCAGCGGCCAAAAATCCACATTTCGTCAAAAGTTGTTCTTACGATCGTACAGGGCGGTTCCAATGAGAAAGATTAAGTATTCTCCGAACCAGCTTTTTAAAATTATAATTCAATATCGATTTTATTTCATTTCAAAGTTGCTTTAATTTATACCTACATCCAAAAATGCTGAATTATTTTTTGATTTTAATTATTTTTTAATTTTAAGTATTATTTTTCAATAATGTATAAGTTAAATAAGAATGTTAAAAAATCTGAAATATATTAGTTTGTAAGTGAGCAAATAAATACACAAACTGACCAATTTTCGTCAAGAAACACATGTACGTACATATTTTTTAATGATTTTCTTTAAACTAAAATTAAAATTCTAAAACATGCGATACCCAGAAAATATATTGATTTATTTTACTGCATGATTATATTATTTGAAATGGGTGTGGTATAATACAAAATCTTTTTTGAAAATTTAACAAACTGCCAACGACCTATGATATAACCTTATTATAGGCACTAAAAATAAACATTTTTTCTCAAAATTTAAAACATGCGAATGCTAGATAAAAGAACAATCTTTCGAAATCCATTTATAATTTTTTGTAGAAAAGAGTCAATACGTCTAAAATCTGATTTGAAAATGACATATTTCTGGTTTTCTCTGGTAATAACCCTCTTAATGAAAACAATACAATGATTAAGGCTGGTTGAAAGAGGGAATCTTACCTTTACAGTGGATGTTGTTGCATCAAAAAATTTTTTGCTTTCTACTCCAACTATATTTGAGAAAGCCAGAAAGCGCACTTTTAAAAGCTCAGGAATATTAATTGAAATATTAAATCAAGTATTTTTTATAAATTATAAACGTAAAGCGTGTTTTTAAAGTTCTTGCTGAGATTCGCACATTCATTATACCAAAAGAATTTGTGGCGAAAACAAAACTTTTAATCGGCTTTATCTTTTTGTGCGTCAATTTTGTTGCTTTCGTAGGTACTCGTATGTAGGTAAGTTTATGCATGTTCGCCGTCTTCTCTTAATTTGAAGTTAACTATTGCAAGTTTGAACAGAGTGTATGTACAAGCGAAGAGTTAATACACTTTAAGCGCGAAGGGTAGTTTTACATTTTACACCGATCCTATTATGCCTGGAAAGGCATTGCCGTCAAATATTTGTAGGTGAATATTGTTTACCAAACACTTCATAATTGTTTTTTTAATCTATATATATATATATATATATATATATATATATATATAAATCTCGTGTCACGGTGTTTGTGGTCACACTCCTCCGAAACGGCTCGACCGATTTTTATGAAATTTCTTATGTATATTTGGTAGGTATGAGAATAGGTCGTAAAGTAGATTTCATACCGCTAGGTGATTAAGGTGTCCCTATCCAGAAAAAAAAAATCTATTTTTTTTACAATTTTTTTTATTTTTCATCAAAAAATACCTATAATCCCAAATTTTCAGCCTCCTACCCACACCCTTCCATTTTTAATCGCTACCCTCCCATTTTTAGTATTTTTGTATGAACACATTTAACGGTAGTTCGCATTTCAAACGGAACGAAATTATTTACGTTGTTGAATGACAAATGGCGCTACGTCCTCTTTCTGTCATAGATCCCATCCCCACACACTTACAATGTGTTCGTTATTTTTTATTTAATAACCAAAATATTCACTAGAAATAATTTATATGGCAGAACAACGTTTGCCGGGTCAGCTAATAATTTTATAAAATACGAATATTTTTTCACATAAAACGTCACTAAATAGCCCAACATTGAATTTAACTTCTGTTTATGGAGACCTGTCACAAACGGTGACCCGACGATTGGTCCGATGACAATTGGCCTGCCGATAGCTAGACCGTCGACACTTGATTATTAAAAATATTTGTGTAGCGAATTTCCACTCAAGACGACTAGAGATATAAGTAAATCGATTTTGATTGTACGGCCGTATATCCTCTATGCGTACTTACATGAAGAAATAATATTTTAGATCAATTGGCAGAGGGATCAACTGTCCGGCGGGTCAACTGTTCGGCGGAACAACTGTCCGGGGGATCAACTGTCGGCGGGCCAATTGTCGTCGGATCAATTTTCATGGAACCGTTACAAAGTAGCCTATAATTTTGGACAATAAATTTTTATAGTTTGGGTGTGGTGAGTAGGTACTATATAAAAAAATCATTTAAAAGTACCCTCGTATTGTTTTCAAAGATATATCGGTTTAAAACAAATTCCGTTCCTTGTTTTTGCCCGCCTGAAGTGTGCTAATAACGTGATCAATATGAGAGTAGGTATCTATGTCAAAAGCTCTAAATGGTATTTTTGGGGATTCTGCATTATTTATAATTTTGAAACAGTTAATTCATAGTGGAATTTCATTGCAATAATAATTGAGCGAAATAGGGTTTTAATAAAAAAGTCACATTTACATTCCATTCTTATTAATTTAAGCAGCAGACACCTCACGGTAGACTGAGTAATATTAACTGACTTTAATGTTAATAGATGTAGTATTAATTCAAGACCAATTCTTTCACTGCATAACACGGTTATTATTATTATTGCATTTCTTTTTGTCCGGTATTTGATTATACGCAGAAGTACGGTTGGAATGAATGAAAAAAAGTATTAAGTTCATTATTCAACTCTTAGCAGAAAACTGTTCGCAGAAAGTTTAGTCTATTTATTCAAATGTATGCAGAAATCAAAGTTTATAATATTAAGTTGCGGACACAAAGTTCAGCACGGAAAACTTCCTGTATATCAATGTATGCAGATAGTTCTCATCTGTATCAAGTTAGTAAATATTTGATTGTAACATCCAGAACTCAATAGTATACAGAACTTTGGGTGTTTGTCCGTGGCCAGAATGTCCAGAACGCGACTGTATGCAGAACGCTCAAAGTTCACGTGCAATGTGTCAAATGAGAATTGGCTCTGTTCATTTTAGTGTTAATGTTTCGGCATTGTACAGTTTGGACTGCCAGAATGGCTTGCGTTACGTTGGGTTAGTTCGCGGTAGGTTATTACGAACCCCTAGTACGAAGGCTCCTGTTTTTCCGTCTGTGTTTGCTTTCATAATAAGTTGCATAATTTGATATCATGCATATTATTATTGTTCAAACAACGTTCTGAAAGCTGAGCGAATGAGTAACTTTCACCGTACTTCTAAATAAGATGGATGGAGGCTTGGTATTATGGAGCGAAGGTATTATATAGGTCACGTATTTTTTTAGAATCTTTAAAATTAATGGTGTTTTATAATAATACGTATATTTTCTCAGTCATCCAGATTTATTATTGTATTTCATATTTCAACATGACCCGATTTATCATTTTTTTAAACGCACTGTAAAAATGGTAACGGTGTGTAGAATTTGTAGAATGATAATACATAGCTAAGACCTTCGGTTTTATCTTCGAGGAACACAAAACTAGATATTTACGAGGCCTTTATATGAAGGTAAGAAAAACATTAAAGCAATAAATCAATAAAAATCTTAGGTGTTGAGTAGGTCATTGGAAACATGTATCATCATCATTACATAGTATAAAATGAAGTCGATAAAAATGTATGTGCGCGTTAATCTTTTAAATTACGCAACGGATTTTCATACAGTTTACACCAAATAGATAGGTAATTGAAGAGGAACGTTTATATGTATAATACATGTAAATTATATTAGAGAAAAGCCGAGAAATTCAAAGAAAACATATTTTTGTGCGATTTAAAACGGCTGGCGGGCCGTACTATAGTCACTTTTGAAAAACGTTCTACGGAAGAAATTGGAAAATAGATATCCTAGAGTAAGTAGGTATTTAATTTTCCCTTTTCAAATATCCAGTGTTGCATTGCAAGCATTGTATAATTAGTGGCGATCGCTAACTATCTAATATATAAAATTCTCGTGTCACGGTGTTTGTTACCATACTCCTCCGAAACGGCTGGACCAATTTTGATGAAATTTTGTGTGCTTATCTGGTAGGTCTGAGAATCGACCAATATCTGTTTTTCATACCCCTAAAAGTAAAGGGTGTTCCACTCCGAAGAAAATTATTTTCCCCATACATTTTGTATGGCACGAATTCTCCTATTTTGAAAGAACTGCAGCAATATTGTAAGGGGTATAATATTGAACTGTGAATCGGGGGAGGGGGGAGGGGGGGAGGGGGGAAAGGAACTCAGGAAGGGGGGTTAGCGGGACGGGGGAAGGGGAGAAGTGGAGTGGGGAGAGGGAGAGGGAACGCGAGAGGGGAAAGGATACGCAGGGAGAAACAATTTAGATCAATTCAGCTAATAAGTTGACAACAGTTTTTGATTCTGAGGCGGTACGAAGTTCGCCGGATCAGCTAGTAGTATTATATAAATAAAAAATAATAATAATAATATAGTTGATTCAAGAGGAAGGATTATATCTATAATACATGCTTATTATAGTAGAGAAAAGCCAAGAAATTCAAATATTCAATTCAGGCAGCGGGCAGCTGGCAAGCGGATGGTGTGAATTTTATTAAAGTTGGGTAATGGCGTTGTGTTTCGTTAGCCACAGCAACGTGTAGCCGGATCTGCTAGTTTGAAATAAATATCATTCACCATGTTTTATGTTATACAATTTGAAAAATATGCTTTAACAATAGAATTACTTTATTACTTACCAGGGAATGAATGAATACATTTATTTTTATTTTTGTGAATTTTATTAAAGTTGGGTAATGGCGTTGTGTTTCGTTAGCCACAGCAACGTGTGGCCGGGTCTGCTAGTTTGAAATAAATATCATTCACCATGTTTTATGTTATACAATTTGAAAAATATGCTTTAACAATAGAATTACTTTATTACTTACCAGGGAATGAATGAATACATTTATTTTTATTTTTGAATTGTAGTTTTTAATCATTGATGACAATATTAACAAATTCGGTCAAATGGAATTGTTTACCTGATCTTTCAGTTAACATTTTTAGTTTGAAAAAAAAAATAATTCAGCGGTAAGTTATGCTTGTTTCTTTTAAATTTAATTATATTTTAGTTCCTGTACCTTCTCCGTAAGTGCCATGAATGAACAGTTGGATGCTCCTACTGCGATCATTTCTAAACCACCAGAAAATATTGTGAAAACCCCAGACGAAATTAGATGCAGTTGCAGACAAATTTAACATAATTATATTTTGAGGCCTTATAAAATGAATTTCGGTTAACCAGACTATCTACTTTCTAATATATACATAATTAAGATCGTATAAAACCAACGCATTTTAGCCTCTCTTAGCAACAGAAAAAAGCACATAAAACTTACAAAAAGTGGGGCCCCATCCCGAGGTGTTCATCAAAAACGATGGCGTTTGTTTATAAGTGAATCGCTTATCCAATATCTAAATTATAAAGGAATCTGATACTAATTGTACAATGCATACTTATGTACTTCTTCCTTAATGATTTGGTTAAGTCTGACATATCATAATATTCACATTTTTCATTGACGTCAAAAATAATATAGCATATTATAAATCCAACTGGTACAAAAAAATAGGGGAAGAGTGCCTATGACGGCACAGCGGCAGAGATGGCATAGTGGACATATTTCCAAAAGTAGCCACCGGATGGCTCCGCCGATACCGTTTTCAGATTCGTCTGGGTTTGGCGTGTGGAAGTTAGCTGCCAGTTACTCAGTTTAGAACGCTTTTGCGAGCGTCACCCATCATTGTTGTTAAATCACGGTTTTGAAAACGTACAGAGTGAAGTTTTGAATCGACCTGGTGCCGAGGCCCTGCGTGGAATAAGGTTAAACTTCAGGTACTAAATAATTTTGCATAGTTTATGGTTATGTTAGAGTAGGTAAGTGGTTTGCTTGTTGTTGCAATAGTTGTAAAAACTGTTCAAACAAGTTAATTACGGTACATGTTAATAAGACGGCACACGTCTTGGAGTGGTTATAGGTACGACATTCTTACTTAGACATATGTTCGCGCATTTTTATATGGGATTGATTGGGTATTGCATTCGCAGACTTGGTGGGTAGATATGTAAAAATCCTGAATTTATCCCACCTACCTAATCTTTCCTTCCTAAATGTCACCAGCCCGTAGTTTCGGGACTGGTCCTTCGAGGGCTGCATAGGCTTTGCTCTGCAGCAATTACCGCCAATTTGCAGTGGAATCGCAGTTTCGCGACACCATTTTTGAAATTTTAAGGTTTTTATGTTTAAGGTGAAAACCGTCACCGTTTTGGATTTGTGAATTTACAGTACTAATATCAAATAAAAACATAAGCTGAAAATAAATTAATTAAGTCATACTTTTTCAGATATGGCTCCATGTGTCCGATGCAGTCTTGGAATAAGATGAAAAGGAAAAGGAAAGTCGGTATAGAGAAGAATAGCAAAACATGTTATTTGTGACATATTTTTCGACTATTTTAAAATTTTGTTTGTATTTTTGAAAATTCTGTAATTAGGTTTAGTGTATACTATCTCATCGATGGAAATTTGGTGAGGTGGCATTCGAAGAGTGTTTTATTATGTTTCTTATTTTTAATGAAAATTAAACTTTTATAATATTTGTGTCGATTTTTTTAAAACGTTTATTTAATTGATCATCGAAAATTTGTTTTTCTTTTAATCAATTCACATTTCTTGTAAAATTTAAAAATAATATTTTTCGAAAAGTATGCCGTCGTAGGTATTCTTCCCCTATGTGTCCGATAAAACTAATAAATTTATTGCGAATTCACCAGCTTACTTTGTATAAGATGTAGAAGGAAAGCTTCGACGTAAAAGCCTGCCCCGGGGCTCAATATTGGCTCTGCGGTACTGCGAGGGTTAACAGAGCCGGGACATGTGGCCAAATGATCTAATTAGGTTTTATGCCCGGAGTCACGTGGTGTGGCGCGTGACGTCACATGAGATGGCACTACTGGTCGACTCAAATCACTTGCTGCGGTCACCCTCAATAGTATGTACTCATACCTACTGCTAACAAATCCGTTGTTACATCTCTCTCTTTGTGTAAACGATGGTTGTGACAGAAAGAAAGGTAATAGTCGATTTCTCAGTGGTAAGAAAACTGTATATTTACCTACTTGTAACATTTGCCATAGGATTTTGAAAATATAATTATTTAGAACATAATACGATAAACAAACTAATTGCTTGAGTTCACATTTTAATACTTAGCCTTACCCAGCAGTTTTCATTATGAAAATAGTATAGTAAGCTGAAAAAAGTTGCGATGACCTTCGAATTCCTGAAAGAAAGGTATGTAAATTTAAAGATGCCAAAATTTACCATTCAAGATCATCAAGCACAAGAACTAGCTTCTTCTTTGGTGAGATTGCAATTTTTAAATAATTTCTGTACCGATATTTTGTAATTTATTTATCTCCACTGTACAATTATATATCTATATATTAAATAATAATAAAAAAAAGAGCTTTCACTGTTTTATTAAAGGTAGGTATTGAATAAATTCATGTTGAAAGCCCTTTTTTGGAAATCAATTGAAATAACTGAGTGATGAAATAAAACACGTAAGTATTATTCTAGTTGGATACGCGCCATAAATATATTTAAATCCATTTAGGCATTAATTTCTTTAAATTAATAATTTATGCTATGAGACCACGAGGGCGCCATCTATGGATTTTGTATTATATTGAATTTACCTAAGAGACATTGAAATTCAGTATATTCATGCATTTTCTTACCTCTGTGAAGCAGGCAATTACTTCCGACGGGAGTGTTAGTGAAAGCCAACAGATGTCACTCCTAGTCAGTCATTATCAAGTAATTCACCCAATAATTGAATTATTGTTGTACCTAAGATTTGGCACGTATTATTAATAGGCAGATTTATATTCATTGTTGAAACTTCCTTGCTGTGCAAAATATCTTTTGAGATTATGCAATACCGCCTTGGCAGAAATCGATATTTTTAATGAAAAGAAGTGTCTTTTTGTGTTGGACATCGTGCAAGAGCTGCATTCTCTGAGTGAGTATTGTTTTGTTTTCACTTAGGATTTTAGAATTACTGGGTAAACTGTTTTGTGTCACATAGGGAAGAGTTCAATTCACCTTAATTTACATAGGGTAGTCATTCCCCCGTGTCAGGGGCTATTTACACGCCCCTATACTAGTTGTCAGTAGAGATATGAAGTGTAAGTTCTATAAATATGTTATTATGTAAAGGGCTTATTATTCCAATCGTAGAGGATACATCATCATCGCATGGTTGGACACAGAAATACGATAGCACCCTTAGTTTTACTAACATATTTTATTCATCTTGAAGCAACTAACTTCGCAAATAATATCTGGATGAAGTCATCTGAAAGACTTGCTAATATTTTGCGACCAATTGCTTAAAAAAAGTCTTGCAATTTATGTAAAAAGTTGGAATCTGAGAATATCTTAGGGGATTCCCATCTGTTTCGGCGGGAAAATAAACGAATGCATTCCTCTAAGTTAGGACGGCATTCAAAGGGGGACTTTCACAAACTCGGAGGAAACTTTTTATTTTTCTCGAGAATTTAATCGCATAGCGCTTTGAGCGCGACTTTTATGATTTCATTTTTTGTCGTGACTTCAAGAAATGGACGGGAAATTTTACTTCAAATATTAATAAAACATATATTTTTGTTTGTAACACTTTGAGTTGTCGCCTCCTTTCAGTAAAGTCAGTACTTAACTAGAAATATAATTATTTTAAAACTAAATGTAGAAAATTACAGTCCTTGCAGAAATATATGACATCGCGAACTCTGGGCTCAGAGAAAAGTTCTTCATTATTTTTTTAATAAATAGCTTATTTCTAAAACGTTCTTTTTAGTAGTTCTACGGAACAAGAAGATAACTTATTAAAAAAAAACTAATATGGTTTTCGCAAAATCTGCAGACGCTGAGGCAGGTTGTGAAAACGTTTAGATTTTGTGGTTTAAAATTTACAGAAGAACGTAATAAACATTACAAGTAGGCATTATAGATAATGCCAAAAAATCAAAATGGTTCTGAATGTTTATTTATGACATCGCGTCAAACAATTGGTCCTAAGTCACAGTGCTCTAAAATATAATTAAAGTCAGCCAGACTTCACATAAAAAATTGCCATCGTACATTTTACAAGGTATTTGTAGTCGTATTCAGCTCGAATGACCCACAAAAGTTGACTTTGTACCGCTTTTCTTCTATCGTTGGATTTTGTCAGAAATGCTCTTTTCTTAAATATTTTTTATCATAAGTTTTTTATTAAATAAAAAAGTGAAATAATTTAATATTGGTACGTAGGCGCTTCCGTCTTATATAATATTAGTTGCCATTTTTATTTTTTCCACGTCCAAGTCGTACTCCCTTCTCCATAAATCAACCATCTTAATTACGTTATATCTGACCTCCAATCTCCAGGCTCTATCGATCTTCGAGAATAAATTCCGCGAAAACACAATATTTCAAACGAAAACATTCGGAACATTCTGTTCGGTTTTCAAATTTTCAGCCAATGACGGGACAGGATATCGGATAACGGCGCTGACACGTTCGCTTCATTAATCTCCGGGTCCGACGCCGCCGCCAGAGCGCGCCGCGGCGCTTTCCAAATTACTTCCAAATTCGAAATTGGCGGCAATTGGCTGGAGTCGGCCGGAAGTCCGAAGTATTTATTTTCTCTGATGGACATTATCTGAACCCGGCCGTTAAAATGCTCAGAGGCGGTTTACTAACTAGTTTTCGAATAATAATTACTGCTTTTGGACGGAATGAAAGTTGCTTTCGGGAAACTAACTAATGCTTTACGCGACCACCGCCGCCCGTGAGAAAGGTGGGAGCTTTGATTGAGTGCCGGTGTAATACTGACTTAAATTTTCTGTGTAAATATATATGT
Source organism: Limnephilus marmoratus (assembly GCA_917880885.1). Classification (NCBI taxonomy): domain Eukaryota; kingdom Metazoa; phylum Arthropoda; class Insecta; order Trichoptera; family Limnephilidae; genus Limnephilus; species Limnephilus marmoratus. The sequence continues at coordinate 27,721,859 of OU862916.1, forward strand.
CTCTACGCAAAACACAAATCGTTTGAAATTTATTCATAAAGTATTTTAAAATGCAAAGATTTTAATCGTCAGTCACAGCCGGCAGATTTATTTACTGACATTGTTTTTGTAAAAAAAAAAGTTGAATCCTAAATGTTTTAGTGCAACTTGTTTGTACAAAACTTAAATTTGGATTTGAGCCCAACATACTTGACCAAACTAAATAATATTTTTTATGATTTTAAAGCACAGCAATTATCGGGTACGGATGTGTGCTTTTTATTTATTTGTGTTTTGTTTTACAGAATATGGGCTATTAAAAAAATCTATTTTTCTCGATTTTAGAGACATTTTGACAATTTTTTGGCAAAAAATAATTATTAAAAAAAATAATCAAGCACCAAAGTCGCTGAACGACCGATAGGGCGAAGGAGCCTGGGAAGACCAAGGTTAAGATGAAGCGACAACGTCCTCAAAGATATATCTACCTTGGAGCTTCTAAACTGGAGAGAGCTGGCACAAAACCGAGATAAGTGGAGGAAGACTCTTGAGGAGGCCAAGACCCACCAGGGGTTGTAGCGCCAAGAGTTATGATGATGATGATTAAATAGTATGTGGTGTAAAATTATTTTTTTTAAATAAGTATCAATAAATAATTTCCAAAGTCGCCTCTAAAATCGTTAAAAAAGGATTTCTTCAACGGCCTATCCATACTATAATATTATCTATAAATACGAAAGTGCGTGTTTGTTTGTTACGCTTTCTATAATGGTAAGCTCTGGCGTTATGAAATTTGTATAAATGAAAATGTTTGTATTGCATATATTTTAGCGGCAGGGAGGAAAGGCAGGGGGATGGTGGGGTTAGCGGAGAGGGGAGGGACGAGGGAGGGTAAAGGCGGGGAAGGTGGAAGGGAACGGGGTCCCTCGGGAAAGGTCATACAGGGAGAATCAATTTATTTCTTTTAATGGCATTGCAACGCATGCCGGGTACCTGCTAGTATTTAATAATTCAGAACCCAAATAAATAAAGTAGCACATATTCGTGCTAGATATTATCTGCGCCTTTTGATTAAAACAATAACTATTCAGTTTGGTCCAGAATTTTGGCCTCATATCCAAATTTAAGTTTTGTGTGAAAAAGGCCACGCAGCCCTCTTAAGCATATTTTTTATAATGGGATTTATCTAACAAAAAAGTATGAAGTCTGTTCCCACGCCTTTACAAGTTCCTTTCTTTTTTAACTTTTTTCTTTCAACCTTAATCAGGAACAAGAATGATGATTTGGAACCATCAGAAACCTGTAGCAAACAGATCTCGGTTCTAAGTAAGGTCAAATGTCAATTTATAATTAGAACCAATACAGAAAGGTCAATCGAACGACTCAGGTCAGGTCTATATTTCCTTCCCAATCATTCTCTTCCAAAACTGATCAAGGTTATAACGTTATTACGAGTTCATTGCAACAATGTGTAGTGCTAGTTTCGCTACGGAATTAATGTTACTTATCTATTAAACAAACCGTATATTTGTTACAGTGATGAGTCAATTTAAAGATATTAAGTAATATTTCATAGTGGGGTACCACTATGAAATATTTCTATTTCATGTGATATGTTTCCTTGTAATGTCTTAATTGTAGTACGTATATTGAGTAATTACCGGGTGATGTACGTAGTGCGTAGGTGAGAGTTTGTTTGTAAGTGTGAGAAGTGGTGATCTGTGAAGGGATATATTTTTTTTTTACATGAATACCGCACAAGAGTCCCAACTGCTCCCGTCTGGAGCCAGTGGGACTTTGGCATCCCCAATTGGGGTATGTTGTGAGGCTGAAGGCAGCGGGGAGGGGAAGGAGATAGGGAAGAGGAAGGTGGGAAAGTACCTGGCTATTCAGATCTGGTCACCAAACACAGCAGAAGCCATTTCAAACAACCTTTCAATTCTCAATGGTGGTCTTACACCAGGGCGATACTGAGAGTATCTTCTACTCTGGAACGTGCCGCAAATATACTATATATTATTTTAAATGAATAAATAGTGAAATACACAAATTGATAAAATGAAATTTATTTGCCACGCCAGGATTCGATCCCGCGACCTTCGGAATGCGAGTAAAGCGCTCTACCGCTGCACTACGCCGGTCGTCATGTGTATGCGCATTGAACAGTTTATATAATTGACATGACGCTCTTTGTAAATTTGTGTAGTGAATCGGAGAAAATGTCCGTGTTAGAGATTAGGCAAATATTATTGAACGTATGAAGAGCACGGTTAATTGGCGAATTAGTTGCTGTATTTATTTTGTATTTAAGCATGTGAAATAGTGCTGTATGGCGTGTATGTCTTAAGGGTATGTTAAAATTAATTAAGAAAAGAAGTTTTGATTTCATAATAGTAGTTGCGTAGCCCTATAAAATCCAGATACAAACATTTGTGTTTATTTCCTAACAAACATGATAATTTCAATTAAGAATATAGAATTTTATATTAACAAGGTGGCTACTGATTCTTTTAACAATGCTAACAACAATCAAACATGATTTATATTCTTATACACACATTTTCAGAATAACAAAGAATTATTTTGTAAAGAATGTGAAATAAAAAGTATCCTTATTTAATTTATCCTTGGTTTAGAAGGTTGCCCTTGAACCCTTTTCCAAAAATAACGAATAAAAACTCGTTCTTTTGGAAAAATAAATATTTCTGTGAACAGGAGCAAAGGGGCGCTGTCAACGGTAACACAACAAGGACAGACTGCACCCTTCCAGATATTTATCGACACAAGTTACCACTAACGATGAAAGAACATTTCTTCTACCAAATTAACTCTGTATTAGATTAAGTATTTATTTATATGTGCTACACGCAAGGGCTATTTTTATAAAAGTATGTTACCAGCATGAGTTTAGGCATTGGAACGTAGTTAAGCCAATGATAAAGTAATTTATATTACCGTAGATCTTTTAAAAATCGCTTACTATTAAATTATAATTAATTAAGTTTGTTAACCATAGATATCTTTTTAAAAAATTCACTGACTTTGTGTAACAACGGGCGACCTGTCATCATGGATCACATTTTCTTGACACATGCATGGTTTGTTCTATCGATATTTAAATGGAAAGTGTTTCAGTAAACTATTAAATTTGGGAGGCGGGTGTGGGTACTGTCGCCCCGGAAACCATTTATTGGATGACCAACACCTCTGCCATAGGTAATACCCCAAATGGGGCTGCGTTTGGTAACTTAGCAGGGGTGCACGGTTTCATGGGGTGAGGTTTGTTCAGATCTTGGCGGCGGATGCGTCTGCCCATCTGCTGCGTGGCGGGCCGGATCGAGAGGGAGACTGATTGAGGGAGGCCTTTTGACCTATCCAACCGGACTCTCTCGACCCATCGCCTTGCACCGCAGTTGGAGGGATAGATTTATACGCCCGTAACTCCCGGACATAATGACCCCCAAATTCCTACCCACCCTTCATACCTTTTTCCTTCTCAGAACTTCCTATCCTTCTCTTCCTTGAAAAGACTCTCCACACATCATCCCCTAAAATGACATAGGCCCTGAGGCTGTGTTGAGCTATTGTAAAAAAAACGCGTATGCACTCGTGCCTTACGCGCATTTTATGCATTTTGAAATTTGCGATTCGTTATGGATAACTTGTCTGAGCTGCAGTCAGTTTTGTGCTTGCTCTTTCTTACAATATCGAACCTAATTAACTCTGTATTCCCTACATGAAATCCTAAAAATAATCACCACGGAGCATCTTTAAATATTATGACGGGGACTCAACATAAGAATTTGTCCATCTTGTATATTTGTATGTAAATATGTTGTGCTAGTAAAACAGCATATTTTCATAAGAATTCTTTGTTCATCTCTGAGCTTCATCCCATACACAGTTCTTGGTCCGAAGGTCACCTCACGTAAAGCCTTTTGACCTTAGTGCCCCATCGACATTAGCCATTTGTTTTTATCAACCCCGGCACAACACGCAGCCTAGAAATAAATAGCATTTTTCGTGAAGGCTGATTATGTAATGAACTGAAAAAATAGGGTATAAAGGCTGTAAGATATATTGAGTTAGGGCAATGGTTCGAAATGTCAGGCAAGGCGACCACGTAGAGTTCAAATGACCACGTGTAAATAAATTTGCAGGGTTTTATGGCAAAGCTTAGAAACTTATTCGTTATTTATGTGGACTTTTTTTACTGAGTGGACTGAATATTATGTAGCTCAAACGTTTTAAACGACCTCCGTAGTCCAGTGGGTAAGACTCTTGACTCACAGTCCGGAGGTCGCGGGTTCAAACCCGGCATGCGCAAATAAATTTTATTTGATTAATTTGTGTTATTTCACAATTAATTCATTTAAAATAATATATAGTATATTTGCGGCATGTTCCAGAGTGGAAGATACTATCAGTATCGCCCTGGTGTAAGACAACCATTCAGAATTGAAACGTTGCTTGAAAATGGCTTTAGCCGTGTTTGGTGACCAGATCTGAATAGCCAGGTACTTCCCAACCTTCCTCTTCCCCACCTCCTTCCCCTCCCCACTACCTTCAGCCTCACAACATACCCCAATTGGGGATGCCATAGTCTCACTGGCTCCAGACGGGAGCAGTTGAGATTCTTGTGCGGTTATTCACTGTAAAAAAAAAAAAACTTAGTTTTATATTTTACGGACCTTACAAATAAATGTATTTTATATTTTACACAACTGTTAAACAACCATTAATGTGTGTTTAACAGCTGTTTGTCAGTTTAATAGTCATAGATTTTCGATGGGTGTTGTGTTGATGTTAACATTAATTTTTTTTAATGAAATAAAACTATAACTTTGTTTTTTAACCGCGATTCATTTCATTTTTATAATACCGACCGGTTTCGTTTTACTCAAGCACCTTTTTTACTTGAATGCCGCGCAAGGATCCCAACAGGTGCATATTTTCCGGACCAGCAGGACAATTGGCATCTCCAATTAGGGTATATTGTAAGACTAGGTATATTGTAAGGCTTGCTTATTCAAATCTGGCCATCAAACTTTTTTCATATGGTGGTATTCTGAAATGATATTTTGGCCTTCCAGCATTAACCCACAGATGTACTCATTATTAATATATGGTTGGTAGTATTTTTATATACATATTTATCCCCTCTCGTACTTTGTTGATCTTGCGCGAAGGGGAAAACCAATTTTTTGGTGATCCGTTTGTTTTTGTCGATCCATCCGCATTTGTTGATCCATTACCTAAGCTGATAAGCTGGCTGGTATTCAGAAATTACATTTTTGAACTTCTGAGAATCCCCAGATGCACGCATTATTATTAAATCATTATTGGTATGTATTTTTATATTTTTTTACAGTGAATACCGCACAAGAATCTCAACTGCTCCCGTCTGGAGCCAGTGAGACTATGACAACCCCAACTGGGGTATGTTGTGAGGCTGAAGGTAGTGGGAAGGGGAAGGAGGTGGGGAGGAGGAAGGTTGGGAAGTACCTGGCTATTCAGATCTGGTCACCAAACACGGCTAAAGCCATTTTCAAGCAACGTTTCAATTCTGAATGGTGGTCTTACACCAGGGCGATACTAATAGTATCTTCCACTCTGGAACATGTCGCAAATATACTATATATTATTTTAAATGAATTAATTGTGAAATAATACAAATTAATCAAATAAAATTTATTTGCGCATGCCGGGTTCGAACCCGCGACCTCCGGATTGTGAGTCAAGAGTCTTACCCTTAACTTATATATAGTTATTGTGAAATAGGCAACATCCGACTACACAATGTTATATATATTTCACATTGTTTAGTCGAATGTTACGTATTTCTTGATAACTCATAACAATCCATTTTCATTCTCAATCACTCCCTATCCGTCGTCAGGTGAGCAGTGTAAATCGTTCTTCAAAATAATATCACAACATTTTCCACTTAAACTTATAAATGGCTTTGCAGATAACGAGAAGGATGTAATTTTTTTCTCTCAGAAAGTTTACCGCCGCCAACATTATCGCCGTTCAACTGAACCGAAGATTCGAATAATATATCAAATCGAAGTTTTGCTTTAGTTCTAGAGAGGTACTCTACCATGGTTTATTAATGTCCTAAAAACCCGCTATTTTAATGATAGTAAGAAGACTACCGGTAATATTATCCTTACATTAAAATAAATGCCGAAGCTCATAAAAAGAGCTCTATATAAATCAAAGTATATTATGCACATATTATTAAATCACGTCTAACGGATGACAAAATAACACAGGAATAGTCCTATCATTTTATGAAATACGACGATTATTCCTGTGCTCTTTTGTCACTGGTACGACGTAATTTAATTTAATATGTGCATAATATTTTTCGATTTACACAGAGCTATTTAATTTTTAAGTGCTTCGGCATTTATTTTAGAGAGAAAGGAAATCGGAAAAGATAATGCAAAAGATAATGTAAAAATGTATTTTTACAGATAAGCAAGAGATTATCTTATTTGTATCGATGATTTTCAGATATAATCTTTTGCCAATATTTTGTTGATATTCTATTTCAATAGTTATATGTATTTTTCTAATTGTAAAATTTTTTGTAATATCTTACAGTATTTTATTTTCATTTTTGTAACATATTACCTATAAGCAGTTCTAAATATAAGTACTTAGACTAGCTCCCCAATTAGACCCGAGAATATTTCTCTACTAATTGGGTAACCATAAAAACTTATAATGTAACATATTATTATTGTAAACATTTACTTTTCTTCTACAAAAAAAAAAAAAAAAAATTATCTAACTTTAGGTGACCATTAGCGAAAATCGAAATAATTTTATCTAATAGTAGAAAATGTTTGTTTTTTTCGTTATTTGTTTTTGGGGTGTTACGCCATGTTGCGCTACCTCCTTCTTTAGCCTACGTTACGGACAGCGTTGCAGTGTCCATCATTAGGGCAGACCTCAATTTGATTTTAGATATCAATTTGGTAGGCGGGAATGGGTACCGCCGCCCCGGGAACCTTTATTGGATAACCAACACCTCTGCCATAGGTCACCCCAAGTGGTTCGCTACGTTTGGTGATTTAGCAGGGGTGCCCGGGTTCATGGGGTGAGGTTTGTCCAGGTCTTGGAGGCGGATGACCAGGACATACTGAACCCCAGATTCCTACCCACCCCTTAAACCCTTTTCCTTCCCAGAACTCTCCTCTCCTTCCTTTCCTTAAAAAAACCCTCCACACAGCATCCTCAAAGATGACATAGGCCCTGAGGGAAATTATTTTTCTCAGGGCCTCCTGTGTGAAGCTCATGTAAAAAAAAAAAAAGACCCTGCATAACACCCCAAAAACAAATAACGAAAATACTTTTGGCCGTGAAAATCTAAAAACGTATCCAATGTTTGTTTTCTGTTAGCAAGTCTGAATATGTCCGCTTTGCAATAAAATTTAAAGAAAATAATATATTTCTAAATGAATCTGAAAAAAAAACTGTTTTTAAAAGTTGATGAAATACCCATTCAAATTTTATTTTTTAGAAAATAAACGCTTTCGTAATTTTTTAAATGTTTTTTTTTTATTACAAACGTAAAATAGTTTTAAAATGGCTCACCTTACGTTTTTTTAACTAAAATTACTGTAACGAAAAAAAAATACAGACACATACATGTTTTATTACACAAATGTATTATAAATTCTGTTATCACCTAGATTTTTTCATTCCATGTAAAAATAAAAATAAAAAAATGCATAAAGTAAGATTCTTTTTTTTTGGTTTCATATAGGTGTCCATTTTAATTATTTTGCGGTTAACTTTTAGATTTCAATATAAAGCGTAGATTTTTCTCTTTTTAATAACGTTTAGTTTATATTTCTTTTTATGATAGCAAAGGAGACATAACGATTTCTATGAGACCTATATAAGTTATTCATAAGAGCGAACATAATATAAGGTTATAGTAGTTGTTTACATTTACATAAAAGTTTTTTATTTCATGTTTTACGTAATTAAATAACTGTTGATAAATCTTTCAAAAATAACTCATACACCTATCGCAAGGAACTTTGATGGATTTCATTTTGCTTAATCTGATTCTGATAAAATTTCAGGTACGAGTTTAAAACACAACTTATGCTGCATATATGTATATCATGTAAGGGCCTCACCATGGGTAAGCCACCCAGTAAGGCCAACATTATTAAATCATCATCATGTATGTGCGCATAGATCTTTTAAACTACGCAACGGATTTTCATGCGGTTTCCACCAATAGACAGAGTGATTCAAGAGGAAGGTTTATATGTACAATACATGCTTATTATAGGAGAGAAAAGCCGAGAAATTCAAATATTCAATTCAGGCAGCGGGCAGCAAGCAGTGTGGATTTTATAAAGGTTGGGTAATGGCGTTGTGTTTCGTTAGCCACAGCAACGTGTGGCCGGGTCTGCTAGTGACATTATAAAATGTAAAATATTGTAGGTATTAAAAAAAAAAACAAGACGATAAATGCGGAAGGCGGAAGTGTTATTTGAATTTATTAAAGATTGTTAATTTTTTCGTTCTTCTAGTTTGAAACAGATATGTTATTTTGATATAATCCAGGTTTAGTTTTTACCGTTTATGAAAACGTAATTTTTCTTCCTGATGTCCTCTTTTGTCAGAGGTTGGTTATCTCTGTGGCATCATTCACCCTGCCATGCTGCCTGTAGACTGCAGCCACACACAAAGTTTCGAAGACATTCAACAGGCATTCTATTACAAATTAATATTTTTATTTTTGAATCTGTAGAATACAAATTTTATGCTTTCATAGAAACGATAATATATCAATCTTTTTTAAATTTAGTAATTACGTTTTAAGAGGGAATAAGCAAACAAAACCGGAAATATGTCATTTTTAAATCAAATTTTAGACGTATTGACTCTTTTCCAAATTATAAATTGATTTCAAAAGACTTTTTTAGTATATAGTAAAGCTATGTTTTAAATTTTGAGAAAATATGTTTATTTTTAGTACAATAAGGTTTAACCGTAGGTCGTTGACAGTTTTGATAAATTTTCAAACACAATTTTGTTTTGTGTGTATCACACATTTCAAAACATATAATCATGCAGTAAAATAAGTCAATAAATCATCTGGGAAAGCTCTGTTTCAGAATTTTAATTTAGGTTTAAATAAAATCATTAAAAAAAGATCCGCACACGTGTTTAGTGACGAAAATAGACATTATTGAAAAATTATAAATACTTATGACCAAAAAATAATTACAAAAAGTATATAATTTTAATAGTTTTATCATCACACTTTTCAGCATTTTTGCATGTACGTATAAATTAAAGCAAATTTTGAATGAAATAAAATCGATATTCAGTTATTATTTAAAAAGCTGGTACATTGAAGTACCCACCACTGTCCCGCCCCGGTATAGGCGACTTATGGTCGCCCCTTCGGAGCTCTCGCAAGAATCTAATTTTTTTTTTGAACGACTCTACATTTATTAAAACGAATCTAGACCTTCAATGTCCCTACATACTTTGTTAGGTGGCGGAAATGTAGGATCGCCTACAGTCTAAGCTGTAATAGTCAAAAAGAAAAACTAATACTACTGGTGTTAGTAAACATGAAAATATAATATAGAGAAAAGAACAGAATATATTTGAAAAATAAACAGCAGGAGACCACACACTCTGAGACTGCAGGCATCTGCGTGTGAAGAGAAAAAAAAGAATAAAAAGTGTAGTAAATAAAACATATAACATTTGAAAAAGGTAAAAAAATAGAGGATGACCGTCATGATCGTCGTTTGCCCGGCAGTCCCCCAGATAATGTATAAGGTTATTAGTCCAACGTCACGGACCTAGTGGAGTCGTCCTTTAGCCAGCTAGCCGGTTGTGCTTAGAAGAAGTAATTGGACTACAATTGAAAGACCCTAGAGAGAAAAGCGTCGGGAAGTTGGAGGAGGGACGGACAAACCTCTAGATGCCACTCAATCTTTCCGCCAACCTTATCATGTCAGGGGGGGTGGCGCAGGCAGAAGAAGGAGATAACAATAGTACATCACAAAAAGGTAGACCTATTTGTAAGTTAATAGGGACAAGGCCCAAAGTCCAACCCCTTTGATGGGGAAAAGGACATTACAAAATAAACAAAGGAGTTTCTATCCAACCTCCAAATAAAATAAAAAAGTAACAACATAATAAATAAAACAAAATAACAATATTACAGTATGACAATATAGTACAATAACAATATAAAATAACAAATAACATAATTAACACAAATAAAGTTAGAATAAATATGTATATCCAAGCAATAGTGTAAGAGAAAGATTAGATCGTAGTCCGTGAAATTACAGGAACAAGTATACCTGGTGACCTAAATTCAGCAAAACAAATTCAAAATAACAAAAGAAACAAAATAACAATATTACAGAATAACAATATAGTACAATAACGAAATAATATAACAAATAACATAATTAACACAAAAAAAAGGTAGAAGAAATATGTACATCCAAGCAATAGTGTAGAGAAAGATCAGATCGTAGTCCGTGGAAATTACAGGAACAAGTACACCTGGTGACCTAAATTCAGCTAGTCAGCAACTCTAAGAGCAGGCCATCTTTCAACCCAAATTTTTGCAAATTTACGCAAGCACTCGAAATTCACCTTATTCGATACTAGATCAGTATTCCATACTGGTCTAATAGGAACGTCCAACATCAAGCATTTCCTCTCTAGCATCCATCATAATCTCACAATGCCACAGAATGTGCTCGGCCGACTGGTTGGTGCAGCCGCACGCACAGTTGGGATGAGGGGATAGGGAGAGAGAATGAAGTCTCCCCCTGAATTCCCCATGACCAGACAAAAGTTGGGTCACATAATGGTCCAGTAATAAAAAGGCCCCTTCCATTCTGAATTTAACTAATGGGAAGAAGGAGAAAGTCCATCTCCCCAAATTCGACCTATCCCAACGCAGCTGCCACTCTTGAAGTGACAGTTCCCTCATTTCACGAAGCAGACCAGGGAGAGTCCCCGAACCACCAGGAGTTAGGATAACACCAAGATGAGTTGCCGGGATTCCTCTAGTGAGCTTTTGCTTAGTAATCACTTCCCTAATTTCAAGATCGATTGGTAATATACCAGCCAAAACAGGCAAAGCGTCCGAAGCAACGGTTCTATACGCACCAGATAGTGCCAAGAGAGGGGTACGTTGGCCTCTTTTCAAAGCCAAGAGTATAAGCGAATTATCCAGGCGGTGTTCCCAAACAGATGCAGCATATGAAACTTGCGCCACATAAACGCACCTATAAAGCATACGCAATGCCGGATTACGCAATCCCCACTCAGCTGTGGAGAGTCTCCTTAACTTCAAAAAGAGAGCCTGAGCCCTGCTGGATACATCCTTGACGTGAGCCAAAAAAGAGGATGATCGATCAAGTGTGACACCTAAATATTTAACATTATCAAAGAAACGGATATTGGACTCTCCCATTTTGATCGTTGGATTTCTGTCTCTGCTGAGATAACCCTTCATCAGGAGGCCCTTGGTCTTATGGGGAGCAAAGGTCATCTTGTTTCTTGTTCCCCAATCCAGGAACATCTGCAAACCATCACTGCCTTTCTTTTCAACTTCCTTTCTACTGTCCCCAGAGACCAGATACATTTTGTCATCAGCGTAGTCGACAGCGATACATCCTTCAGGCAAGGGTAACCTGGAGGAGTCGTCAAAGGCAATATTCCACCGGTCAGGTCCAAGAATGGAGCCCTGTGGACATCCCATATCAGTTTCCCGTTCGATGCAATAGTCACCAAATGAGATAGTTATAGTTCTATCAGCCAGATAGTCATCAATGATCTTAAATAAAAGTTTGGAGCACTGCCTGTTTTTCACCTTCATACGTATCATTGCCCACCACGCGTGATCGAAGGCACTAGTTATTTCAAGGAAAATTGCCACAACATACTTCTTTGGACAAACCTTCACCCAGTTAAGCACATACGACAGGGCGTGCACCGTGGATTTCCCAGTGACGAAACCAAACTGCAATTTGCTGGCCGGTGAGAGCTTTCTCCGTAGACGTTCCTTGATGATATTCTCCAGAATTTTACCTAGAACTGGGAGTAAGGTGATAGGTCTATATGCTTTGATATCTGATAGTGGTTTATCATTACCCTTGGGTATAATCCGGAGCACGCCACGCTTCCATTCTGAGGGAAAAACTCCTCTTCTCATGCATGTGTCCATCACCTGGAGGAGTTCCTCTTTGGCGTGGACCCAGACTTGCTTTGCAATTACGCCGTTGAGCCTATCATGCCCTGGTGCCTTCTTAGGACCCAAACCCTTAATTATAACTTCAATTTCTGCCTTAGTGACTCTATACATATTATCCTCTTGGGCGAGGTTACTAGGAGGCAGCCGTGCCAGATTTCTAATCTGGGTATGGTGGTCACTTTCCCCAATTACTGAATCTACAGGAACTAACTCGCCCAGAAGTGTCTCGAGGGTAGAGGCCACGTCTACCGTCTCAGCGTTCCTACCATCAATATTCCCAATTACAGTTGACAAAAACCGATCAGATCCTTTACCGGATTTCTTAATTGCGCTGTGGATATTCCACGGGTTGGCGTTACCCACTTCTTGGACCCAATTACGCCAGGCAGCTCGTTTCGCTTGAAGAACGGCCCGCTTAAAAGCCGACCCGGCAGATCTTAGGTCACCCAGGAGAGCAGCTGTTTCCTCCTCCGTACGACCGCCACTCCTAGCCGATCCCATCGCCCTGTAGGCTCTCTTGTAAGCCCCCTTTAGCGAAGTCAGCTCAGGTGACCACCACGGCGTCCGAATACTCATATTTGGGTTTGTTCTGCCCAAGGACAAGTTGGCAGCAGATACAACCGCCTTATTAAAAAAGTTTCCCAAATTATCCGGATCAGTAGCGGCTACATGGTAAAAATCTCTTAAAGAATCTCGTAGCGCTATCCCAAAGTTATCCCAATTCGCCCTAGTGGTGTTGAAATACCACGAGAATCTTGGAATCTCAGTTTTTTTAACACCAACCGCAAATGTAATTAGTCTATGATCCGAAATAATTTCGCACTCATGGACTGTCCACCTTGAAATCCTGGTTGCAACTGACCCAGAGCAAAGAGTTAAGTCAATGTTACTCTCACCATGTATGTTTGAAAAAGTAAAAAGAGAACTCTGTTCATTAATTATGCTAAGACCTTGCGCAGCAATCAGGTCTTCCACGGCGTCTGAACGTTCCGTCCTACAGTCGTTAGTGTCAAACCATAGTGGTGAGCGAGCATTAAAGTCACCTCCGATAACAATGTTACGACCTTTCAGCGCATTGAGTGCGCGCGTCAAACTCAGGATGTGGGGTCCAACCGGGTTCCCAAACTTAAAATAGACTGAGATCAAAAAGATTTCAGTATCACCAAATCTAATACATACACAGGTTTGGTACTCGTCGGAATAACCGTCCAAAAGGAGGGGACTGATCAATGAGGTGTTGAACAGGACACCCGCCCCCGGAGATCGGCCAACTTCGAGTACTGTCCCCGGAAAATTAATTGGAGTTTTACCTTGCCAAGTGTACTGTTCCTGTATGAGCATAATGTCAATATTGCGGTCAGACATGACTCGCAGCACCTCCAAAGTGGCCATCCGGGAACACTGCAAGTTGATCTGGCCAATAGAAATTGGATTAACTAGAGCCATAATCAGTCATATTAATTTGTGCCTCTATAGCGGCTTTGTGAGCGGGGCACATCCTGTCGCTAGTCGGGTGGTCAGCCGGTTTCTTGAATCTCGTACAGGTGGCACAGACAGCAGGTTGTGCTTTCATGGGGCATTCCTCGTAGTCGTGTCCTTCTGCGGCGCAGTGACGACAGGTGATTTTTACTTGATTACATGTTTTGGTTATGTGCCCAAATTGATGGCATTTGAAACATCTGGTAGCCCCAGTGAAATCACGCGTTCGACAGGCATACCAGCCAAGAAAGCACAATCCGCTATCTATTAGTAAACGCCTGGCGTTGGGGTGACAAGTCACCACCATGTTCATGGTAGGTAAGTCACGCTTTCCAAAGAGCGATACTCGGCGCATGGTCCTTAGATGGTCTTCCAGTGAAAGAGAGGTTTTACCCTCCAGATTGGTCGAATAGATCTCCTTAAAGAGCTCAGAGTCTGCAGACGGTTCACCACGAGGTACGTTATAAATAACTATTTTTGGTAGTCTACCCAGAGGGCTCACGATTTTCAGGCCACTAGCTGCTAGTTTAGCCTCGGTTTTTTTAATATTATCAAGATCCCTTTTATCTTTTGCTTGAATGGCCATGCCGGCACCCTTTATTTTGCGTAATCTAACTACTTGAAAATCATCCGTGCGAGGGTTGATAGTTTTCTCCAGGTTCTTTTTCGTTTCCTCGGAGGTAGTACCCTCCGGCTTATCTGGGTAGACTAGCACTGTAAGTGGTTTAGGCGGAATTGGGCGCTCAAAGCCGTTTACAACAAGTGTTTGGGAGTTAGGTGCAGAACCAGTTATCTTCGCATATGAAGGAGCAGCTATGGTGACAGGTTGAGGTATACTTGTATCCGGACGTGCTTGGATCAAGTTATTAATATTCTTAGACATAAGATTTTGAGAAATAAGTATGTCCTCAATAGTTGAACTCCTGGTAGTGACTGTGTTTAAGTCTAACATGAGATTAGTGATGTCAGACATCAAGTCATCTAAAAGTTCATTAATTGAACTCTTGTCTCCTTTATTGAGCTTATTTGATCCATCAGTAATAATAGATCTTATTTTGTGGCATTTTGACATTGCTGGGATTAGCTTCCATTGGTTCACGTTAGGAGAATCGCTATGCCTGGCCTTTTTACGTAAACTGGCATTAGGAGAAGGTATAGAAATCGCGGTAAAAGAGTGTCCACTTGTGCCAGCCGCGGGGGGGGGGGGGGACCGTATCTATATCCGAACATTCATCGGTGTCACTTTCCACTGCTTGGGACACAAATTCGCCCCCAAACAGTTTCTTATTGGACTTGGGTCGTTTCTTTTTTGAGCTTAAGGACTCCATTTCACTCCTAAGTTCTTCTATTCTGGCTTTAATGGCAAATTGACGATCAATTTTTCGTTTCTCATGATCGGGACCAGCACCAGTCGAATCCTGAGTCGATTCCACGTCCGATGGCATATCACACTAAAAATGGGGTAAATTGAGGGAATTTCCCTAGAAATTTGAAATTTTCCCCAAAAATGGGGGAAAAAATGGGGAAAATGATTAATTAAAACTTTGATTAAAACTTCAATAAGTCACCCCGTAAAAAAGTTACATACAAAAATGGGTCCAAACGTGGTCCCTGAGGAACACCCAAGAATAATTTAACACACAAAGGTCAGATTTTGACATTCCATCAAAGATGGAACATAAAGAATATTATATAGTCACTGAAGTGGATATGGTCCGATAATAATTCAAATTTAATTTGCTTATCCATACAAAATTTCCAAAATTGAAAAATATTTTTAAGTTAAACACAAGTTCTTCGTACAAAAATTAAATAGTTCTTTAATCACGTCTAGAAAAAATCTATGGAAGGTTCTAGAAGGAATTCAACGTGGAGAAACTAAATTGATAAAAATTGACACTAAACCTGCACTGATTTTAGGTCCAAAGATATCAGCGTACGCGGAAAATTTTTCTGCATCCGGTGATGCTAAAAACGACAGAAAAAACAACACATACGATACTATTAATATGAAAAAACACACTTTTTGTTGTTATAATATAAAATTGTTAATAAAATAGGGAAAAATAAGTCAAATTTAACACAGTTTTTTGTGGCACGAATGTCTCACAGATACGTACACATATGTGGCAATGAATATCGGGAGACCTGGCGTGGTCGCCCGATAAAAAATAAAATTAGATTTTAACACTTTTTTACACACAGTTAGGTTAAAAAATGGAATTTTCAGAAAAAAAAAACAATAGGGCATATAGCCCTTCACAAGCTGTAAAACTTCAACTTTACTATTTTTTAGAATTAAAAAAAACGCGGAGCGATTTTTATACGTGTTATCAGCTTGAAGGCTGGGTAGAACTGAAAAAAAAAGAAAAAAAAAAAAGCTGGTAAAAAAAAAAATAAACTAAAAAGCTGGTACAGAGAATAATCAATCTTTCTCATTGGAACCGCTCTGTATGATCGTAAGAACGAAATATGAATTCTCGGCCGCTGACTGTTTAACAGCCCTGACGTAAGAACATTGCTTTTTTCAAATAAAAAATTTTCCCTTTATTCCACTATTTTTACCGGTTACAGTATATTATTTTGCTATCATCCCTTATCGTAAAAATTTACCTATACCTTTACCATTTACATATTATTACCATAGATTAGAGGAAAACATTTAATTTAGTGTACCCCCTTTTGCGAATTTACCTCGGTTTAATAACGTTAATTCTGAAGATGGCCCTAACAGTCTGAAACCGGTATAGTCTACCAATAAAAATAGTGGAACAATTTAATGCATTTTATAAACAACCAGTCCTCGGCATTGTTCGGGCTTTTCGCAGAGTTTTTCGAAATCAGAAGTAGACACTAATTTTTCTCTTGTTTTGAACTTTTAATGTAAAAAAATTCATGAAGAAGTTTCAAAATTCTGCTTTAAGGGGTGGGAAAAAGTGGTCGGGTGGTTTTTAGAAATCCTCCTGTTTAAAAGATAAAACAACAAATCGTCAATTTCGTAATACAGCTGAAGATTTATATTTACGCATATAAACAGCAGAGAAACGCTAGCTCGCTTGTCACCCGCCACGGACCTTTTTTTAATGTTTACATATAACGGGTGTCCGGTGGCAGAATTAGGTTTTAAATTTCGAATTTCTCTGTAACTGCTAAGCGGACGAGCGGGGAGGGGGCCGCGTTAGCTTTGTCGTTCGTGCGGATTATTTTGTCACGATTAGTCACCATGTCGCGGTGGACGGGAGAGCAATATGCGTTCTTAATCGATGCCTATTTCAAGGCTAACGATTCGTGTGCAATTGCGCGTCGAAGATTTAGTACGCGTTACAGTATTCGACGTTACGTGATGCCCCAGGTGAAGATTTGATTCGATCATGGGTCCGGAGGTTCCGGGTAACATGTTCGGTGGCAAACGACTCACGGCCGCGGCCCAGGAGGACGTCGAGAACAAATGAAAACATCGAACTCGTCATGAACAGTTTGCGCGATAATCCACGTCAGTCCGTGCGCAAGAGAGCGGCTATCCTAGGGCTTCCAAAAACTATTGTGCACGAAATATTGAAGAAGGACCTTAAATTTCATCCTTTTAAGATTCAAATTGTGCAAGCGCTTAAACCTAATGATTAAAATTTACCTTAATTTTCCTGCGAGACAATGTTAGAGCGATTTCGTACGGTAAACACTATCTTTTGGAGTGATGAAGCCCATTTTCATTTAAATGGAAGTGTAAATAAGCAGAATTGTCGTTATTGATCACCTAAAGGGCAGAACCCACGTTTAAAACATCAACAGCCACTTCACAGTCCCAAATTGACGGTTTGGTGTGCATTGTCTAGCAGTGGAATAATCGGACCTTATTTTTTTGAAAATCGTCGAAGGCAAGCCATTTCTGTGAACGGGGATTCTTATCGGGGCATGCTTAACAATTATTTTTTGCCAAAAATAAGAGAACATCCTGCCTCCAATTCACACACATGGTTCCAGCAAGATGGCGCCACGCCTCACACTGCTAGAGAGACGATGGCGCTACTTCGTGATTTGTTCCCTAAAAAAATGATTAGCCGTTTCGGTGACTTCCCCTGGCCAAGGGGGTCACCAGATCTCACTTCTATGAACTTTTTTCTGTGGGGGTACCTCAAAAGTAAAGTGTATGAAACCGACCCCGCAACCATCTCTGCACTAAAAGAAAATATCATTCGCGAAGTTAATGATATACCGATGACACTTCTCCAGCGAGTGGCACGAAATACTGAGGCCTATTTAGACGAAATAATTTTTAAGAAATAAAATCCGCACTTCTCCTCTTTGTAACAGTTATAGAAATAAATGTTTATCTTAAGTACTTTATTTTTTATTTAAGTTTAAAATCCTAATTCTGCCACCGGACACCCTGTACATAGAAAATTTTCCAGAAAGTTTTAAATACCTAAATTTCTTCGAAAAAGGAAGATATTTAATTATTTGGCTAGATTTGAATTGCATAGTTATTCTAATGGGTATGTCGGTGCTACTTTGAAGTAAATGAATGCAGGTGATGTCGCATTTTCTAGTAAAAATATGGTAAGTTACTTTTCGGAGTGGCAGAGTGAGGAATGCATTATGTATGTAGGTATGCAGGTCAGGTGCGGAGTTTGAAAACATGATACCGCCAGGCAGGTGTGGGTAGGGAGGTAGGGTGCTGGTGGTAGGGTGCTGGTGGTAGGGTGCTGGTAGGTAGGGAAATGGGAAATAAAATTTAGACTGACCTACATTTCTGGACACGTCATCTCTCCGCATTCGTTAAATTCTTATTATTATTTTATCACGTGGCACGAAAAGGTTGTGTTCATAAGTGGAATACCCAGGAGTTACAAATGATCAGTTTTTTGTACTATTTGTAGGTATTAGAGCGGTTTTTAATACTCTTGTGTAAATTTGCATGTCTCATTCCTTTTTTGATCGTTCTTGATAGTATTTCTCGCAATTCTCTTTCCAACAGGTCAGTGGTTGATGGGCATCGCGTTTGGGCGTCCCGTGTTCGATTCCTCGGCTGGCTAAGTCCTCCATCACAGCACAAGCAACATTTTCGGCTTTCTGTGGTGGTAGTAGGAGATTTTTTAAACATTGTTATTTGTAACCAGGGAATGTTTGTCACACATAGTAATTTGAGTAGCGTAGCATTTTAAAGGGTAATTTTAGCATCGGTATGATTATTTTTTTTAATCAATAAAGACAAAATTCGCGACTATCACACGAAATTTTGTAAAAGAAAAATCAGAAAAAGATTCGGCCGCATCTGGGAATATTGTCTTCATTAAGGGTGGGTTTCTTCATTTGCACTCTACTTTAGCTTAGCAGTTTACAGTTCCTTTCGCAGTGCATTTGACATTTACGGCAAAATGGGTTTTTTCACGATGCCAACTGCTTAGGTAAAAGAAAATAGGGATGACAACTTAAAAACTAACCTAATTCCCACATTTCCGTATTGGGAACTGTGTATATATTTTTTTCATGTGGCAACCCACACAATAAATGTCAAACATTGTGTGCGAATTGCTCCATCTATGGTTGCGTTGTTGTTTGTTTCACGTTTTAACTAACTAACTAACCATCACGCCGTTTTCCTGCAGAGGTAGGCAGAGAAGACGGACCGCCAAACAACTCGGTCTTGGCACACACTCTTTGCCTCACTCACATTCATACATCGTCTCATACATTCTCTTCTATTATTCTGACTTTTGACATGGCCCGACTCAAGTATCTGATTCACTTGATCGTGCCATGTCTTCCTCGGGCGTCCCCGACATCTTCTACACATTTCTCACGATCGTACATTGTTTTACCACACATACGTCTCAGGGATCACGTTTTAAATTGTAATTAAATTATTAGAAATGAGTAATTCTTTTGAATAACATATCATATCATATCTGCGATTAATGTAGTCAAAAGTCGAGCAGTTTCTTTATTAACGCGAAATCGGCAAACGAAATCTAGGTCTTCCATTAGATAGAAATTCCTGCGTATACTATGTCGCTTTACACGTCGTGTCATATAATTAATTATTAGTTCATCGTCAGAACCTGATGAACTGTCACTTGTTGCGATCATAATGATAAAATACTAGCGAATACCGTAAAATAGATAGCAAGAAAATCTCTGAACTGTCACCAAAGTGACATTTAGACAACGACCGCCATTTTGGTTACCTTTACTTTCGCATTTGCAGCACTATTGTGGGCCTGTAAGATGTAAGGTGAAAGTAAACGGTAAATGTCAAATGAAAAAACCCATTTCCATGTTTTTGACCATTTACTTTTACAATTAGCACTGCATTTAGTATTCTCAGTAAATGAAGAAACCCACCCTAATAAAATTTAACAATTTGAGGATTTACTCATTAAGTTATTAAAAAAATATATATGTATACATATGTATTTATTTTCTTCTATGTAAACTAATTCATCGATATAAGTACTTAAGGAGTGTATTTGAACCTTCGTTTTCCAGGGTTCATAAAACGAAGTAATGAATAAAAATTTTAAAAGCCCTGTAACACAATCAGACAGTAACTATTGTTGGCATGGTGGTAAAACTTATAAGGAGATGATACTATAACATCAATATCAATATTTTTAAATCCCAATTCTGGAGGTCAGTAAACCTAAGTTTCACAGAATACAAAGATACGCCACTTAAATTATTATAAGCCTAACCACAGTAGCTTAGCGATAATCTTAAGATGAATATATACGTGAAATCCTATTTAGACACTATTTTGATTAATCTTTACGACGAATCGGCTTACAGTATGAACATCAAAAAATATGCTACGGATAAATTGAAGCTTTAACTACTTTATCTATGTATTGGATTTACAATAAAATTATTATTTACGTAACAAAAAATATATGCGTAAACCACTAAAAAAAATGTTTTCTCATGACTTAACTATGAAGTAATGTAAGTAACAATTTTCAAAAAATACCCCTTTACGGCTAAGACTATTTTTGACTTTATCTATGTTCTAACTTTTTTTCGTTCTTATAAAATTATGCACAAAATAAATAAAAACCACTTTTTCGCTTACTAGCCTCGTGCAAAAAGACGCTCGATTTTAAAATTTTGCAGGCATGAGATTCGACATATTTCTAGCGTTTATATTCCTCTTAAGGGTAGAAACGAAGTAGTAATAAATTAAATATTTGTGTATAAATTATAAAGAATAATAGTTTCACTAAGGTATATATTTTCTAAAGAATGACAAATATTCCCGGGTTACGAATAACCTGACAAACATTTGAAAATCACCACACCAAGGAAAATGTCGTGATGGAGGACTAAGCCAGCCGAGGAATTGAACACACAACGCCTGGGTGGGACCCAAACGCGATGCCAACTCAGCCACTGACCAGTCAAAATTCAGGTAATCATCTTTATCATTTTCCTTATTTTAAAAAGATTTTGCCGTGAATACTTTTATAAATGGTCTTGATTTCGAATGTTGATATAATGAAAGAAAGATATTATATTTCAACGCCAGCGCTTTGAACTTAAAATCAATTAGCCGTATAGAGAAATAACGTCCTCGATAGTCCATTTTTCAAAATGCCGCTAACAGCTAGATTTCTTTCATTCGATACAACGCAAAGGAAAAAAGTGAAAACAGTATATATTTGAGTAGTGATCACACGACTTTGGCTATCAAACCATATTTTCATTGGATTCAACTTCAAATTTGCTGTAATTATGTCATTCTGCTAAAAACACATGGGTTGCAAGGTAATGCAAATTTTTGTGTTTTTGGATTGAAAATTTGGTCGCCTAGAAAAATTAAAGATTTAAATACTGTGAGTAAACACATCTTCGCTTTTACTTCAATATAGTTTTTTGATAGATAAGTCTTTTCAAGAAAAAAAGAATGAAGCCTACAAAGAAACCCTTTAAGTATAAAATCTCCGACTTACCAACCCCTTTTGGGATATGATTTTATTGTATAATGCGGCAAATCAAATTCTTCAGATTGCGGTCGGAAAACATTTTTATATTTATGACCAAACTTCATAAATTAAACATCCATTTTGGCGATTTTGTTTTATAAACGGAGGGCGTTATTTTACCCGATTACCAATGTTAGACGTTGTGGTGGAACGCCTTAAAAGAAAATCAATTAATTTTTAAACTTATTTGGCTTCTTATGTTGGAAAAATATGTTTAGAAAATATATGTTTTTCGTTTATGCTCCGTACAACATACTCGGAAAATGTTAAATGAAAGTTTTTCTCCTAACTTATTTCTTTATAACTGGCTTGGCAGATAACGAGAATGATGTAATTTTTTTGCTGTCAGAAAGTTCTCCGCCACCAACACTCCCGCCCTTCAAGCGAGCCAACTTTTCCCTTTTCAACCCTTAAATACCTTTATTTCTGGTCAGGGTACCTGTTCGAATATATCAACTTGAAGTTTTATCTCAAAAGTTCATCGTTTTTCTAGAAAACGGCGTGTAAGAAGTCACAAGTGCCACTAAGACGAAAAGGGACCGATAACTTGAAATAAGTGGGAACTTGATATTAGTATGCTCCCAACTTACACACAGGGTTTTTGTACTTGAAACGACAAAATCATCCCGTAAAAAAATTTTTTTAAACTATAATCCTAGGCTCAGTCAAAACCTAATGCCTTATACTTTTGTTCTCCTTTTAATTGTCATGAAATTAAAATGCAATTACGCCTTACATTTAAACGCCCGGGGTCTCAAAAGTTTCGTATGGTCTGTAGCTATTCGAAAACGTAAAAATAAAAGAAAAAATTATTCACTATTAGCCCGCTAAAATGGCCGGAAGTTTTAAAAAAAAAATAGATTTCGTGATTTGGAAAAAAAATAAAACAAGGGGTTCATATTTTATATTTGTACCAAACTTATTGTTCATTCCATAACTGCAGTTCAAAGATTTTTGAACATATGTGATGTGTTGGTTAAAAATATATAAGGGGAAAATAACACTTTTTTTGGATAAAATCAGAATTCTTGTTGACTTACTTGTATTCATAAACTTGATCTTTTTTTCATTATTGTCAGTTATACGCATTTTTTAATAATAAACAAACGTTAAAAGGTAAAATTAATTACCATTTTTTTAATTAAAAATAAAAAAAAATGGTTTCACGTTTGTCATCTGATTTTCAATGCATTTTAGCGCGCTAATAACCATTTTTTTTTAAATAAATTTAAATGCAGTTCTCATTTTCTTCGTAAAACGCAACTTTTGAGACCCCGGGCGTTTCTAAATTCAAAAGTTGAAATAATTGACACACCCTATTATACAGGTTGGATACACCATACTATTGACGATTAATTATTAATGTTTGTTAATTTCAATATAATCTCCGTTCATTTCCACAGTTTTGGTCCATTTTTATCAAAGGCATATATCCCAGTGTTCTAAACAATACTTTCTCACCCAGAACACCATCGCCGAAACTTTCCCTGCCTATCTCACAGTTTTGAATTTCTTCGTCCTCGGTGTGTTTGTATAATGCCATTCCAATGACGGCCTCTTTGATTCAGGTTCAAAAAAATCGTATTTAGTCTCCGGTAACAATTTTTTTCCAGAAACTCTTCCTCCAAACCCACCTTGCACAAACTTTTTAATACCCCAGTTGTCGAATAATTATCACGGAGGGAGAGAATACTACACAATTCAATTTACACATTAGAATTGTAACTTGCCAGAACTTACCATTATATATAGAAACACTCCTCTGCTAAAATTCAATCTGTAAAAATATTGGGTCAATCCATCGATTACTTTTCGAGATTTGCGAACACAAACATACGGAACCTAAATTTTTATACATATATGGAAAATAATAAAATATATTAAATTACGTGTATACACGTAACACACAAAAACATTATAAAACACATCATTATACACAACTGTAACTCATAATATATACCGATTTTTTTTTTATTATCGACTTTATGTATTTTAGTAAAAGTTATTACTTCACCTTGAATTTTATATTGTAAAATAAGGGTCTCAGTACGGGTAATAATCCACCCAGTGAGGTCAACATTATTAAATTATGTTGTAAAATGTTAGTTATTGTACCAAAATAATAATACATAATAGTAATAAACTAGGTTTTTCAATAACAAATCTAACTATGACCAAACACAAAGATAAAGCTAATTCGATAACAAGAACAGAAATCTGTCAACCTAATCTGTACTTTTTAATGGGTAAAAGTAGATTCTAAAAAATTCTGATATTTTCATAATTTTTTAAATTTCCAATAATAGACTGGAATTTACTGAAAGTACTGTGAAAGTTTTCCAATAAACTTAAAATAACTACTTAATAACTTTAATCAGAAACGCGTCCGCGCAGTTAACGTAACTTTCAACTGGGGAAATTGTTAAAAAGTAGTTTATTTGCTTTCATACCTCTTTGAAAAACAAGGGAAATTTTAACAAGTTGAAAATAAGTAAAATGGAAAAATCTTTATTATGCATAGGAATTATATTACTTTGAATGTAGCTATAGCTTTTTGATTATCCATTATAAATAAAAAAAATAAAAATAATTCGTTTGGACCACTATATTTCTTTAATATACGCCGAACGGTTTCGGAACTACCGTTCCTTCTTCAGGGCAAAATACACTAACTTGACATTATATAGGAATGTTCATGGGTGAACGGTTAACGTAATACATTACTAAGTGTTGTGTCCATTGTCAATAAACAATGAGTCCTTTATCAATAAAAAATTGTAATTATCTTACATGTTCCCTTTCACCGTCCGTTCTATTTCCTCCCCCTTCGTCACTAATCCGTAGTAACACCCAACCCACACTTCAATACTTAATTATTTATTTATTAATTTACGGACAATAGTCCATTAAAAACATAATAATAACATGAATAAAAAAAAACAGAGATGACAGTGAAGGGAGAGCACATATAAATTAATAGTAATGACAATATAAAATGTAAAAAGCACATATAGAAGACACTACAACTCAAAGCAAGAAGAAGCATTTAAATATTGCGTATCGACTGCCGAAAGTCGTTTAGTTTTACACCAAAAAAAAAAAAATGCTTTGACTTGCGTTGAAAAGTCTCGACATTCTGGATAAGGGAGAATGGTATCCATAATTAGTAGTGAGGGAGCGGTCCGTATCGGTAGAGACGGGACCAGAGAAATGAAAGGCGTGCAGTCGATTTGTGAGTCAGTCTTTATTGTGGCTACGTAGCGGAGGTCGATGCGGAGCGGGAGCGGAGTGACAGTAGTGATGCTGCTGCGCGATGATGTGAAGATGAAGGTCAGGACACTACGGCGGTGAAGATCACAGGTCTTCAGGAAGCCGGCGTGTTGCCCTACACCGTGGCGGTGTAGACGTGACCTTGGTCCAGGCGATGGCCGTCGTCGCGTTGACGAGATATGGCGGCTGTGTGTCCAGTGGGTCGGAGCACACACGTGACGCAGGAAGGAACCTTGAGAGGCGATGAGGATGCTGGCGCGTTGCCAGATGCTGGTTGCTGCTCGTTGCAGGATGCTGGATGATGGCGCGTTGCCGGTTGTGGTTTGCTGCTCGTTGCAGGTTGCTGGATGATGGCGCGTTGCCGGTTGTGGTTGCTGCTCGTTGCAGGTTGCTGGATGATGGCGCGTTGCCGGTTGTTGTTGCTGCTCGTTGCAGGATGTTGATTGACACACGTGACACAGGAAGAAACCTTGAGAGGCGGTGAGGATGCTGATTGCTGCTCGTTGCAGGATGCTTGTTGCTGCTCGTTGCAGGATGCTTGTTGCTGCTCGTTGCAGGATGCTTGTTGCTGCTCGTTGCAGGATTTCTGGCGCGTTGCCTGACATCTCATGTCGAGATGGTAGTTGGAGAAGTTCCTCGAAGGTGCTGGAATGTTCCTGGGTCACGCTGGATAAATTGTTCACTGCTAACTGCGCGGGCCCGTGCCGGGCGCAGTTACTGCACTGATCGGACTGTGTTCCTTTATCGATGAATGGAAAGTAATTACTGACTGGCTCCGAGCAAGCGAGCGCGGCTTATATACCCGTGGCAAGTAATTAGTCTCGTGGTAGGTAATGCGGTGAAATCACGCAAAGGTGAGAAATCGCTCGAACTTTCTGCGGGCACTTGTTTGGTACAGCCAGACGTTCTAGCTCTTTCGCGTAGGTGGCGGATTATCATTTCTACTACGTTACTGTACTCGCGGGTAGGTAGATGTATCGCTGTAGGTATGTTCTTCCAGCGAATTCTGTGGAGGTCAGTGGCGCTGCGGTAAATTTCGCAGAGCGGGTTAAGTAGCCGCTACAGTAGAATGCTGGTTGAGGAACAGCAATTCATTATTCCGGAGTCTACGGCAAGGGATGTTGAAATGGATGAGTTGTAACAATGTAGGTGTATCAGTAATACTGTTTGTAATTTTAAATATGCAAATTAGATCAGAGTCTTTTCCACGTTTTTCTAAAGAAGAAATGTTTAAAATGTGTTCGATTTCATCATATGAGTACCTCTTAGTAGTCAGAACCTCTCGTCTATCCGGGACGTGCGTTTACCAATCCCCCCATTGCGCCCTACTGTCAAACCGCCATAAAAGCCAATCTCAAATTTCAAATTTTGGAATCAACAATATTATCTTCAACTAATTTAGAGGTTCTGGATTCGAGTCCTTTTTCTTATTCGTATCTTTTTCTGTTTTTCTGTGTCTTGTTCTCTTTCATATTTTCGTTTAGATTATTATTATTATCTTCTTCAATGAAAAAATATTGTTTCATTTATAAAATACTAGCTGGTTCCCGGCATGCGTTGCTATGCCATTTAATTTAGAAATTGTTTCTCCCTGCGTGACCTTTCCTATTCGTCTCGTTCCCATTCGGCCTCCCCTTCTTCTCCCACGTTCCTTTACCCTCTCGTGTTCCCCTCTCTTACACCTTCCCTCTCGTCTCTCCTCTCTCCCTCTTCCCCCGTTCCGCAAACCCCCCTCCCGAGTTACCTTCCCGGTTCCCCTCCACCCCCTCCCGCGAACCCCCTATCCGAGTTCCCCTCCCCCTCCCGCATTCCATACATTCAGTCCCGGTACATTCAGTTTTCAAACAGCTCGTGTGCCACCTATAGCAATTTCTTGATACAAATTTCATAATGCCAGAGCTCACCAGTAGTTTTATACAAATCTTGTCCTGACAATAACGAATACGTACAAAAAAGAATTATCCCATTTGGTGCAGTCGTTCGGGAGTTATGCGCGTACATATTTATATTTCGGCGATTCATTTTTATTTATATAGAAGAAGAAGATAGATATTTTTTATTATAAAAACTTTCATTATTAGGCGCTTTTCTCAGTAAAATGTTTATATTGTTAAAGTTGGAAACAGAAGAATTACAAATAAGAATTGTGAAGGGTATTATTCGTTATTTATTTTTGGGGTATTATGCCGTGTTGTGCTACCTCCTACTTTAGCCTCTTTTCTTCTCCTTTAATAACGTTTCGGACAGCGTTACAATGTCCATCATCAGGGCAGATGTGTAAAGTAAAAGAGGGTAGTACAGTTATATGAGGAAGTTATTTAGTAATATGTATATGAGGGTAGTATAATTTTCGTTTCATTTTGGTATAATTTTTTGATTAATATAAAGATAGTAAAAATATTAAATTCACTCGATTTCACTGATGTATTACTACATTTACGGACAAGTAAATTAAAATTTCATCCTGTTTAATAATATCGATTCGGTGAGATCGGAATTTCGAACATGGTGTCGGAATGAACCGTTTAGTTATCCAGGCACATAGTAATGAGAAAGGCGGAATTTTTGTGGCTTTAATATTAAGCACTAGAGTGGAACAATAGTGCAGTTGAAATTCACATTGCACCAACACTGAATTTGTGAAAATGCCGCATATTTGGGGGAACTCTCATGCATGAGTACTTTGGCGAGTTTGCCTCTACGCGGATGAGTTTGCCTCTATTCGTGACGTTTTCTGGATTATTTGACGGCCGCAGTGTTTTCCTGAATAATTTCTCTGATCATTTTGCAATTAGATTATCTTTTCAATTTTGCAAGCGGGTATGGGTACCGCCGCCCCGGGAATCATTTAGGTTTTTTTTTACATGAGCTCCACACAGGAGGCCCTGAGGAAAATTATTTCCCTCAAGGCTTATGTCATCTTTGGGGAAGGGTTTTTTTAGGGAAAGGAAGGAGAGGAAAGTTCTGGGAAGGAAAAGGGTTATAAGGGTGGGTAGGAATCTGGGGTTCAGTGTATCCTGGTCGTCCGCCTCCAAGACCTAGACAAACCTCACCTCATGAACCCGGGCACCCCTGCTAAATCACCAAACGTAGCGAACCACTTAAAATGTTCAATAAAGGTTCCCGGGGCGGCGGTACCTATTCCCGCCTCCCAAATTGAGAGGTATTGGATAACCAAAGGTCACCCCAAGTATTTCGCTAAGTTTGGTATCTTAGCACGGGTGCTCGGGTTCATGGGGTGAGTTTTGTCTGCTGCGTGGTGGGCAGGATCGAGAGTGACTGGTTGAGGGAGGTCTTTTATCCTCTCCAGCCAGAATCTCTCGACACATCGCTTTGCACCGCAGTTAGAGGGATGGATTCAAACGTTTGTCACTCTGGACACACTGATCCTCAGATTCCTACCCACCCCTCATACCTATTTCGTTCCCAGAACTTCATCTCCTTCCCTTCCTTAAAAAAACACTCCACACAGCATCCCCTAAGAAGACATAGGCCCCGAGATTAATTATTTTCCTCGGGGCCTCCAGGTGTGGAGACAATGTTAATAAAAATGCATTTGAAAAATTTGAGGAGTCTTGAATTATCAACGAAACGATTTATAAAACGCAAATGTATTTTTTCAATGTAACTAAGGCTCATGTATTTTTTGTGTTGTAAAATATATTTTTGAAATAAGATTTGGTCTGACACTTTGTTCATTCCGGGTTTATAGTGATTTATATGTATGTGTCTATGTAAATAGAGAATATAGGTAAAACAGATTTAAAAAATACGTTATTTTTAATAATTATTATTTTAGAAACAAACCGTACTAAATGGTGAGTGATGAATACACGTAGTTGACAAGGTTTTTGAAATTTTAACGGGATCGGTACCATCGACACTTCTCTATAAAAAATCTGGAGAATATATTATGATTATATACATTTTACCGGGTGGGGTAGGTGCATGATAAGGAATGATTTGAGCTAAAGATAAACGATATTTGACACAAAAATATATGTAGCGTATGTGTGTGTGTATGTGAACGTGCGTGGGTAGTGGGTACCCATGCTTCTGAATTGTGTTATGTAGTGGAGAGTTGTGCGAACATTGATTAAGTTACGAACAACGTGTTTTTTTAAATTACGGTAGAGTCGGAAAAATATATTGGGAACAACCTGGGAACAAAGATTTTTATGGAATGTTTGGAGAATACGAGAAACTGGTGAGTTTGCTGCTGCATTTGTTTTGTTGTGTGGCTGGTGTGACGAGTAGGTTTAGATGGCATGTTAAAGTAAATTTGAGACAGGATTTTAGAGCAGTCTATATAATATTATTTAGGATTTTCTACAGAAATATAGTGTAGGCTACCGTTCGCCTTAATTTCATAGGCCGAGCGTACAGTGATAGTGATTGTATCTAATACAACAGAAAAAAGAAAATAGCTTCTGTAAAAAGGAACGTTTTAAACGTTCTTCAAGAATGTTGGTTTTATAAAGGTTTTATAAAGTCACTCAGCACACAAGATGCTATTGCTAATGTAACCTCATACATCAATGAATCATTGGATAAAGGTGAAAAATGTGCCGGTATATTTATTGATCTCAGAAAAGCTTTTGATAGTATATCCCATGAGATTCTACTAAAAAAACTAAACAATATAGGTATAAAAGACAATGCAATTAAATGGATTTCGAACTACCTAAAAAATCGACCGCAAGTCGTAAAAATAAATCAGATTAATAGCGATAAAGAAATATCAGACTTTGGAATCCCTCAAGGTACAGTAATCGGACCAATCCTTTTCACCATATATGTTAATGACATTTTTTTTCAACCACTACATGGCCAAATTACTTCATACGCCGATGATACGGTACTAATAATTAGCGATAAAACTTGGGAAAAAGTAACATTTAAAGCCACCGAAGACATAAATATTTTAAAGAATTTCTTCGACGTAAATTTACTATCACTAAATGGTGATAAAACATTTGTAATTCCATTTGCAATACACAAAAATGATACCCCTAAAAACATTGACATCATCATCCATGATAATTCCAAAACACATAGTAAAAATTATTGTATCCAAAACTGCACAATATTACAAACAACAAACACAATCAAATATTTAGGAGTCATTATCGATAAAAATTTGAAATGGAAGGAACAAATTTGTCAAATTGTAAAAAAAATTAGAAAATTGATTTATATATTTTTAAGAATCAGAAATTTTTTATCTGTAAAAAACTTATATCTAATATATTACGCTTTGGTTCAATCAACTTTACAATATGCTATCATTAGCTGGGGATCAGCATACAAAACTAATCTTTCCCCAATTGAAGTTGTGCAGAGGCTAATAATTAAAATCATATTAAAAAAACCTTCTGACTACCCAACGGATCAATTATTTAAGGAATTTCAAGTACCATCTTTCAAAGATCTATACAATAAAAATGCATTGATTCAAATTATAAAAGAAAAAGAAAAATATCAATTTATAACTGAAAACCGTACTAGACATAAATATATTTTTTCATGCCCAAAATTAAACACTTCCTTTGCACAAAATTATTATACTTATCAAGGAAGACTTATTTTCAACCGATTACCGGATGAAATTAGAAAAATTAATGATAAAATCCAATTAATAAACACTGTAAAAAAATATTTTAAAGATAATCTCAAAAAAAAAAAAAACAGTTTCCGACTAATCTAATCTACTTATAACTCAGTTTCCAAGTGATACTCCATTCTTCAAATAAGTTAAATTTTGTATTGTTTTTAGCAACTAATTACAATAATTCTGGACACATTATACAAATAGTAAAATTGTTTTGATAGTAGATAAATACTTATAATTACATATCACCGAACTTACAACTTATTGTTTTTTACATTCACATTGTAATTTAAGAACTTAAATATAGCATTAAAAAATGTACACTACTCTTCCAGACACAAGCTAACACTTCCATGGAAGAGTGGTATTAACATATTTGAATATGAACATGTAAGCAAATTAACACATCATCTAAATGTACATTATATTTTATATGCTATAATCAATAAACGTTTGATATAAAAAAAAAAAAAAAAAAAAAAAAAAAAAAAAAAAAAAAAAAAAAAAAAAAAAAAAAAAAAAAAAAAAAAAATGTGTCTACTGTCAGTTTCTTTTTTAATAATAAACCAGTCGTGAATAATGAACCACTCTGACGGCCGGTGCAGGCCAGCGGTAAGGCTCTTGACTAACACTCCGAAGATTGCGGGATCGAATCCCGGCGTGCCAAATAAATTTTATTTGATTAATTTGTGTTATTTCACAATTTATTCATTTAAAATAACATATAGTATATTTGCGGCACGTTCCAAAGTGGAAGATACTCTCAGTATCGCCCTGGTGTAAGACTACCATTCAGAATTGAAACGTAACTTGAAATGGCTTTAGCCGTGTTTGGTGACCAGATCTGAATAGCCAGGTACTTCCCCATCTTCCTCTTCCCTATCTCCTTCACGTCCCCACTACCTTCAGCCTCACATCATACCCCAATTGGGGATGCCACAGTCCCACTGGCTCCAGACGGTAGTAGTTGGGATTCTTGTGCGGTATTCATGTAAAAAAAATGAAAAAAGTC
The DNA here is from genome assembly GCA_917880885.1 of Limnephilus marmoratus. Taxonomy (NCBI): domain Eukaryota; kingdom Metazoa; phylum Arthropoda; class Insecta; order Trichoptera; family Limnephilidae; genus Limnephilus; species Limnephilus marmoratus. The sequence goes on from OU862916.1 coordinate 27,753,460, forward strand.
ATAACTATTTAGGAAATATTCCTAAATGTTTTAATTCCTAAATGTGTCTTTTATTACGGCAGCAAAGCTGAGTTTCAGATTTTTGGTCGATTTATAGCTCAAACCGATTGAATTATAAATTTCGCAATATTTTTGCATAAATTTTGTCTCTAATTTTGAGAGTTGTTATTTTGAGACTTTCCCAATATATTTTTGGTAAATACTTGAAAGTTGTTTGACATATTTGCAATTTTTTCCCCAACTATCTGCCTGATATTGAGACTTTTTTCTGCCTTACAAATTTCCCCGCGTTGTAATGCCGTATTGTAACATCGATATTTCCGCATGCTGACACATAAGCTTAGTCTTTAGCGCATTTGCTTTTAAAATTAGGATTAAATTTGACTTATTTTGCTTTTCTGGAAAACATTTTGTTAAATTTTATTTAACAATACTTTACTGGCTTTAATGGCTTTACAATAATTAAAAGGCATATATGAACCGTTGTATTTGAATGCATGATGTCACCAACTTTCTTCTGAAATCAAAACATTATTCCAGCTTGAATATATAAGCAAAGTTGTCGCAACGTTTTTATTGCCTGAAGGGAGCATTTTGAATTCACCGGAAACCTTCATACCTTCGCCCAGTACCTTATTGTCACGACTCTTATGTACCAAGGCCTTCTCGGGAATGGGGTTAGGAAAGAGATTGGAATATAATTTAGATCAAGCCCAATTTAAAAGGGTTCGTATTTTACGTCAAGTCTTATATGAAAAATGCACGAAAACACTAGTAATTACTACCAGACTTTAGTTGAAATACTTTTTTCTTATACGCAAAAAACAGTAATATTATGGGGTCTTGACTTTTTGGATACTTGGTTTATTATGTATTTTAATGCTTTTGCTTCACACGGCTCTTGATTAACGTTGCGAGTTAAATATATTTTTACTTCTTCAAACTTAGTAAACATACTTTGTGGCATCATTATAATATAATTTAACTTATCCACATTTAACGCTTCACAAAATTCTCGCAATACTAGAACAAGACATGCTCACCAACTACAAATACCAAAAACAAACACATCCTTTGGACAAAAACACTACAGATACCAGGCTATAAAACTATACAATTCTCTTCCTACACAATATAAAACAACTAATATTATTGAATACAAAAAAAGCAAAAGAAACTGGCTACAATCTTTTTAACTTTTAATTTATAATTTTTGTCGAATTGAAGTCGATATTATATTTTGATTTTTATTGTTTCTCTTTTTATATTAACCATGAACACTCTTTTGTTTTACTATTCACAATTTATAATTTATAATTTACAACTGAAAAATGTCCTCTACATCACAGGTGAACTCCTAGTGTGGAGGAGAATATATCATACCTTTGTAATGTAAATGTACTAAGAATAAATAAATAAATAAATAAATGAAAATCAAATCACTTTGTTTAAACCTGTATATAATTTTATCAACGTCAATATGTTTCAAAAACAATTTTATCTTCGTCAGGACGAGATGTTAATAGAGATTTAAAGAAAGTAATTTGATTTTCATTATATTTTCACTAAAATATACTTTTGTTTTGCTCTTCGAGTGTTTTTTCTGCATGAGCGCCCAAATTTTCAGATTTATTGTGTAAATAAGTTCTATTTGCTAACACAATATTTAAAATAAATTATTAACAATTTTTGTTTTGAGAAAAACAGACCGTTTTTGAAACTTAAAAATGGCTTTATCAGAATGTAAAATGTCATTTTAAGTCAAGTTATTCTTATGTTATATAAATTTGGCACGAAGTCATAATATGATAATATTTAAGTTCCCTAGAATCCAGAGCATGCAGTACTGATTCAATTACTCCCCGCCAGATGGCAGCAGGAGCCTTTACTTACCCAAGTAACGAACCAATAAATATTTGTCCTCGCTAACTTCCCCTCCCTTTGGGAGGACTTAAATAACAGATTTACTTATTTCTTCACGATTGCCGTCGACTCCAGCTGTGGAGGTAACAAATAATGTTTGTATTTAAGATCAAAGGACGTTCTTTGCGAATTCTAATAATCATTCATTATTAATAAGAAGCGACGACCTTATAATTTATTTATCAGTGATACCCCCCTCCCACCCAAGAAACTAATTACCTACGTAATAAGAATACCTAGAAATACCTGGCAATAAATCGTTATTTGGTACCGCCGCCCCGAGAATCATTTACAGGATAACCAACATCTCTGCCATGGATCGCCACGTTTGGTGACTTAGCTAGATTGCCCGGGATCATAGGGTGAGGTTTGTCTGGATCTTGGTGGCGGATGCGCTGCCCACCAACTATGTGGCAGAACGGATCGGGAGAGACTGGTTGACGGAGACCTTTTGACCTCTCCAGCAGAACTCTCTCGGAACGTCCAGATCCTACCCCTACCCCTTACACTTTTTTTCCTTCCTAGAACTTCCTTCCTTTTATAAAAATCCAATCACACAGCGTCCCCAAAGATGACACAGGCCCTGAGGGCAATTATTTTCCTCAGGGCCTGCTGAGTGCAGCCAATGTAAAAAAAGGCTTAAAGATTAAAAAATAATTGAAAAAGTGTTTTTGTACGAGAATGGACCCCACAACATCAAAAATAGTCGCTGTCTTTATCAAAATATATAAATATTAGAAATGTGAAATCCACCACGTTAAGAGCGTTTAACCAGCCAGCGGACGAAATGGATTTTCGTCGAACGTTGTTCTTACGATCGTGCAGGGCGATTACAACGAGAAAGATTAATTATTCTCCGTACCAGCTTTTTAAAATTATAACTCAATATCGAATTTATTTCAATTTAAATTAGCTTTAATTTTTACCTTCATCCAAAAATGCTGAAAGGCGAAATGATAAAACTATTGAAATAATGTACTTTTTGTTGTTATTTTTTGATTATAAGTATTTATCATTTTCAATAATGTCTAAATTTAATAAGAATGTTAAAAAATCTGAAATATTATATTAGTTTGTAAGTGCGCAAATAAATACACAAATGGACCGATTTTCGTCAAGAAACACATGTACGTACATATTTTTTAATGATTTAATTGAAACTAAAATTAAAATTCTAAAACATGCGTTTGCTAGATAATGTATTGATTTATTTTACTGTCTATTTGAAATGGGTGTGGTATTATACAAAATCTTTTTTGAAAATTTAACAAATCTGCCAACGACCTATGGAATAACCTTATTTTACTAAAAATTAAAAAATTTTCTCAAAATTTATTACATGCGAATGCTAGATAAAAAAACAATCTTTCGAAATCCATTTATTATTTTTTGTGGAAAAGAGTCAATACGTCTAAAATCTGATTTGAAAATGACATATTTCTTGTTTTCTCTGGTAATGCCCCATTTTCCTATTGGAAAGCACGAATAAAATTGCTTTTTAATATTTTAGTTGTTTTATTTTTCTATGCAATGCAAAGAAAATTGAGATACTTGAAGACTAAATGATATAGTGAAGTGAATAATATTTATGTCCATAAAATTGCATCTCTACTAGTACCAAAAGAGTTGAAATTCGTAATGAAAACGTAAGAATTTAAATAAACTTTTATTGGAATAATTTTTTTAAGTTATTCTCACCAATGTAATGTATAAATAATTAAAGAAACATGAAACCGAACAAGACACAGAAAATAAAAGATAATGCCGTAACTTTGAATCGAACTCACACTATGTGTCTTATGGGGACTTATTGAAGTATTTACCAATTATATTTTAATGGCACGTTCAAACTAAAAAACAACAATAACACTAACAATAAATAAATAACATGTACATAGATAGGCATAACAGATGATAAAAAAATGTTGTCTGTGAAAATGATAATATAATAAACTGTTAAAATTATACATAGTTAATATCTACCAACTAATGACTAAGTAAATAAAAACTTAATACAAGGAGATAGTTAGTTATAATAAAAAAAATATTTTTACAGCAACGAGTATGCTTACTTGTTTTACTAACATCGACCTGACAAGACGTAATAACACTTGTACACGTTTAATGGCCTCCGCACTCCGCAACACGGTGGTGACCGCAACCTTCCAGCACCAAGCGCCACTCCTGAGTGAGCGTTGTTGTGAGCGTTGGACCCGAGCTCACTCAAGACCACGCCCTGCATAATAATAGATTATTTATTTTGGTTTTTACTATAATTTTTTCTTTTTTTGTTCTTGTTTCTTTACAAGACCATTAATACTGTTATAACTATATAGGACGTGTGGGATTGAACTAACCTCCCCAAATCCTGGAATAAAGAATTATTATTATTGTAACAGACGTATCAAGCCTTTACAAGACTGTAAAATAAGGGGCACCGGTCTTGTGCACGCCTTCCACTAGCTCACGCTGATGATGGTGATTATGGCTGGCTGGCCTCCCTACATCCAGTGGTATGGCCCTGGATGCGCCTCGTTTCTGCCTGAGCGGTGCCTTGCAGTGCCCAGAGTCAGGGCCGACTGCAGCGGTAGGCACCGGGTTCTCGTTCAGGCAGAACTTCGGCAGGAGGCAGCAGCTGGCAGCAGGTCGCAGACTTCCAGAGGTAGGTAGAAAGGACCACTTGTAGAGTAAATAACAAGACTTGTTGACTGTTGAAGAATAACTGATTTATTATGAGAAATGGCCGGGTTTATATACCCGATTTCCGTGACAAAACCTGTCACGTGGTACATTTTTGTGGTGGGAGGTTTTACCTAGCCCTTTACTTTTATTTTTATTTTATTTTATTTGGAAAACCAACAGTTACATTATTTACTTAGGTGTATTTACATATGTATATGTTATTGAACCAATAATAGGTTTTCACTGGTGTGTATTAATTAGAGAGATTAAAAAGTAATAAAAGTAATAAAAGTTATAATAGTTATAATAGCTTATTGGGATGGGATGGTGGGCGGGAGGGGAAGGGGACGGATCTATTCTCGGAGTGAATAAGTTATTTGTATAGAAGTATAATAGTTTGTATATGTTTAGAAGTTATTTATTGTTTATTTTTTTTAGAATTTGGGGTGCTGTGTTGAATAAGTCGAATTCATTGTATGAATTGTTAAAAAAGTGTGAAGCGCGGTTATATATAAGGTGTGCCTTTCTGTGGGCCACCCATTTTGGCAAACACTTGCTTGAAAGTGGTCGTCTAAAATTGGTTTCTTAAATTAATTATACAGGTTAGGTTAATGTATTTACAATGTTTTCCTTAAAACTACAGTGTTTCTACGGATGTTCTACATTCGTAGATTTTTTGTTTGATGAGTTTGGGTTGTTTTTTAAGGAAGTTTGACTTTTTGTCGGTAGGTATTGTAAGTGTTTGAATAGTTACAAAGAAGTTAATATTTTTCCCAGGTCCCCCGTAAGCTTGGCTATCGAAACCTTTTGGTTCCGTCGCTTTACGAGGTCCTGGGATTTTTAAAATGGAGAAAAAGTGAAATGATGCTAAAGTCTCGAAAATCTGCTCAAGTGCTGATAGCGCTGACAGTTTAAGAGTTGCAATGTTTATTTATGGCTCTATGGATGCCCCGTAGGACTCTGCACTGAAACGTCTTAGTTTCAGCGTCCTACGGGGTGTTTAAACGAAGTTATATTAAAATATGGTGTATTTTTGACCAATATAAAGGCCCTTAATAGGGACGCCCAAACTGGTTTTTTGGCTTTGTAGCCGGAGAAATAGCCCTGAAGGCGATGAAATAATAAGTTAAGGATGTCTCCTGGTGGCAACTTGGTATCCAAGTTTTTACTTGCGTCACCAGGGCATCTGTGTATTAAGAAAAAGACATTTAAAATTGAAAAAATGTGTTTTGAAAAAGATCGTTGCTGGCGGCACGGTATTATTGAACTTCGTGGCCAGGACGAAAAAGGCCCTAAAAAGGGCCGCCAAAAAAAATAAAAGGCAATCTGCTTGGTGAAGCCGACTGCGAGCCAGTATAATAATGGCCCTTGTTAGGGCCGCCTAAAAAGGGAGGCAAAACAGCCTGCTTGGTGAAGCCGACTGCGAGCCAGTATAATAATGGCCCTTTTCAGGGCCATAACTAAAAAGGAGGCTAGTTAGCCTGGTTGCCTTTGTAGGCGTAAATAAGCATAATTAAAGAAATATAGGAGGCTAGAATGTCTCCCGGTGCAAACTTGGCACACAAGCTTTATTGGTTGCACCGGGGCATTGTACATAATTAGCAAATTATAATTTAACAATGAGGGAGAGCAACACGTCCGTTACACTCCCCCCGTGCTGCTTGTCTGCACTAGTCATCAGGACGTGTCGAACGATGAGTAGGCGAAGCTGCATAGGCGGGAACAACAGGATCCCAGCGGGCTTCACGGCAGGTCGGGTGTAGACTGCGGGGCTCGTCTGGATTCGGGCTGTCCTCTCTCGGCCATCTGCGGCGGGGCTGTCGTCCAGGACTCGGCCGTGTGGTCGGCTGATGTGGAGCATCATGGGGTCCATGACAGCCAGCAAATTTTTCCTTTTGCTGGGGTTGATTGGCTCCCCCCGTGTGAAGAGCGCCACTTCTTTGATGGTGGCATTGCTGGGGCAGGGCGGGCTCGTCTTCGCTGCGCCGATAACAGGTATCACGAATGTGGTAGTGATACTGCTGGGGCAGGGCGGGCTCGTCTTTGCTGCGGTAATGATGAGCACTACTGACGTGGTAGTGATACTGCTGGGGCAGGGCGGGCTCGTCTTCGCTGCGCCGATAACAGGTATCACGAATGTGGTAGTGATACTGCTGGGGCAAGGCGGGCTCGTCTTCGCTGCGCCGATGAGGAAAACCACTGTTATGACAGCGGAATGTGGTTGGTCATCCATCTGGGCCAGTGCTAGGTATCTCTGTTCGCGCAGAGGTACGGATCCAGCAGATGCTCTCTGCTGATCGGCTGACTGTGCAGAGCTGGCTGTCCGGTGGAGCCCGGGTGAGGGCGGCCCGGGGCCAGAAGGTCCAGGTGGCAACAAATCCCACTGCTCTGGCAGCGGTGCGGATCCGGCAGATGCTCTCTGCTGGTCGGCTGGCTGCCTTTGATAAAGCAGGGGTAGGGGCGGTCCGGGGCCAGAAGGTCCAGACGGCAGTGAGTACAACTGCTCCGGCAGTGGTGCGGGTCCGGCAGGGTCCGGTGTCACGAAACTGGCCCTTCTCGGGGCCGCAAAACTGGCCCTTAATGGGGCCGCAAAACTGGCCCTTAATGGGGCCGCAAAACTGGCTCTTCCTGGGTTGTAGGAAGGGGGCGGCGGCGGAGGGTCTTCAGGCCCTAGCTGCGCCAGTGATGCATATGGTCCAACGGGCTTCTCCGGTGCGGCTTCACGTTGCCTCTTGTCGAGCAGAGGTACGGGCGGCACGGGGCCGGATGGTCCAGGCTGCATCCAAATTTCCTGGAGTCGCCAAGGTTCTCCTTGGTCCGGAACTGAGCGTTCGGTTGGCTCAAGGACTGCACCAGCTTGGGCAGGCTCTGCTGCTGCTGGTGGTGCATACCTCTGGTCCACCAGAGGTACAGGTTCGGCAGGCTCTTCACGTACGGCTTCTCGGTACCTCTCTTCGAGCGGAGGTACGGGCGGTACGGGGCCGGCAGGACCAGGTTGGGCAGGAGCTGCTGCTGCTGCTGGTAGTCGGTACTGCTGTTTGTGCAGCGGTACTGGCTGTGATGGCCCAGGTGGTGTCCACTGGGCGTGTGATGATGGTCCCTCAACGTTGTAGTAAGGGGGCGGCGGCAGGGGGCCTCCAGGCCCTGGCTGCGCCGGCAAGGCGTACCTCTGGTCCACCAGAGGTACAGGTCCAACGGGCGTCTCTCGTACGGCGGTACGCGGCCTCTGGTCCACCAGAGGTGCGGGCGGTACGGGGCCGGAAGGTCCATGCTGCATCCATCCTTGACCCTCATTGTGATGAGGGGGTGGCGGCGGAGGGCTCTCAGGCCCTGGCTGCGCCGGTGAGGCGTACCTCTGGTCCACCAGAGGCACAGGTCCGACAGGCATCTCTCGTACGGCGGTACGCGGCCTCTGGTCCACCAGAGGTGCGGGCGGTACGGGGCCGGAAGGTCCAGGCGGCATCCATCGGGGACTGCTGCCATAGTAGTTGAGGGGCTGCGGCAGGGGGGCTCCAGGCCCTGGCTGCGTCAGCGAGGCGTACCTCTGGTCTACCAGAGGCACCGGTCCAACGGGCATCTCACGTACGGCGGTACGCGGCCTCTGGTCCACCAGAGGTGCGGGCGGTACGGGGCCGGAAGGTCCAGGCGGCATCCGTCGGGGACTGCTGCCATAGTTGAGGGGCGGCGGCGGAGGGCCTTCAGGTCCTAGCTGCGCCGGCGAGGCGTACCTCTGGTTCACCAGAGGCACAGGTCCGACAGGCATCTCTCGTACGGCGGTACGCGGCCTCTGGTCCACCAGAGGTGCGGGCGGTACGGGGCCGGCAGGACCAGGTTGTATCCATGTTGGATCCCCTTTGTAGTGAGGGGGCGGCGGCGGAGGGTCTTCAGGCCCTAGCTGCGCCAGTGAGGCGTACCTCTGGTCCACCAGAGGCACAGGTCCAACGGGCGTCTCACGTACGGCTTCACGTTGCCTCTGGTCGAGCAGAGGTACGGGCGGTACCGGGCTGGAAGGTCCAGGTGGCATCCATGTTGGACTGCCTTGGCTGCTTGGCTGCGGGGCTCGGCTATCTCGTGCCGGCCCTGAAGCATGATGAGGCTGCATCCATGTTGAGTCATGGCTGCTTGGCTGCGGGGCTTGGCTATCGCGTGCCAACCCTGAAGCATGACGAGGCTGCATCCATGTTGAGTCATGGCTGCTTGGCTGCGGGGCTTGGCTATCGCGTGCCAACCCTGAAGCGTCGTGTTGTGGCAACCCTGTAGCAGCATGCGGTAGAGCGGGCCCTGTCGCACTTTTTTGTGCCGGCCCTTTTGCTCCACGCGGTGTCAGTCCTGCAGGATGAGGTAGAGCGGGCCCCGTCGCACTTTTGTGTGCCGGCCCTTTTGCTCCACGCTGCGTCAGTCCTGTAGGATGAGGTAGAGCGGGCCCCGTCGCACTTTTTTGTGCCGGCCCTTTTGCTCCATGCTGTTGTGGTTGCAGGGTTTCCGTCAGCATGTCAATAAGTTGCTGCTGACGGCGCAGCTCTCGTCGTAGTCGTCGCACCATGTCCTCAATAGATGTGGAGGGCAGTGCTTGCTCGTGGTGGCTCTTTTCTGTGGAGCGCGCCATCTCAGTTGTAGAGCAAGGCGTGTCAAGAGCTTGTGTATGCATGGCATCAGGCGTGATGTGGCATCAGGCGTGGCATCAGGCGTGATGTGGCATCAGGCGTGGCATCGGCCCTGACATGGGCCATGGCATCAGGCGTGGCATCAGCCCTGACATGGGGCGTGGCGTCAGTCCTGGCATGAGGCGTGGCGTCAGTCCTGGCATGAGGCGTGGCGTCAGTCCTGGCATGAGGCATGGCATCAGGCGTGGCGTCAGGCGTAGCGTCTGGCGTAGCGTCAGGCGTAGAGTCCAGCGTGGCGTCCAGCGTGGCGTCAGGCAAGGTATTTCAGGCGTGACGTGGCATCAGGCGTGGCGTGTCAGGCGTGCAGCAGATCCGGCTCGAAGGACCACTTGTAACAGACGTATCAAGCCTTTACAAGACTGTAAAATAAGGGGCACCGGTCTTGTGCACGCCTTCCACTAGCTCACGCTGATGATGGTGATTATGGCTGGCTGGCCTCCCTACATCCAGTGGTATGGCCCTGGATGCGCCTCGTTTCTGCCTGAGCGGTGCCTTGCAGTGCCCAGAGTCAGGGCCGACTGCAGCGGTAGGCACCGGGTTCTCGTTCAGGCAGAACTTCGGCAGGAGGCAGCAGCTGGCAGCAGGTCGCAGACTTCCAGAGGTAGGTAGAAAGGACCACTTGTAGAGTAAATAACAAGACTTGTTGACTGTTGAAGAATAACTGATTTATTATGAGAAATGGCCGGGTTTATATACCCGATTTCCGTGACAAAACCTGTCACGTGGTACATTTTTGTGGTGGGAGGTTTTACCTAGCCCTTTACCTATATAAGGTGTGCCTTTCTGTGGGCCACCCATTTTGGCAAACACTTGCTTGAAAGTGGTCGTCTAAAATTGGTTTCTTAAATTAATTATACAGGTTAGGTTAATGTATTTACAATGTTTTCCTTAAAACTACAGTGTTTCTACGGATGTTCTACATTCGTAGATTTTTTGTTTGATGAGTTTGGGTTGTTTTTTAAGGAAGTTTGACTTTTTGTCGGTAGGTATTGTAAGTGTTTGAATAGTTACAAAGAAGTTAATATTTTTCCCAGGTCCCCCGTAAGCTTGGCTATCGAAACCTTTTGGTTCCGTCGCTTTACGAGGTCCTGGGATTTTTAAAATGGAGAAAAAGTGAAATGATGCTAAAGTCTCGAAAATCTGCTCAAGTGCTGATAGCGCTGGCAGTTTAAGAGTTGCAATGTTTATTTATGGCTCTATGGATGCCCCGTAGGACTCTGCACTGAAACGTCTTAGTTTCAGCGTCCTACGGGGTGTTTAAACGAAGTTATATTAAAATATGGTGTATTTTTGACCAATATAAAGGCCCTTAATAGGGACGCCCAAACTGGTTTTTTGGCTTTGTAGCCGGAGAAATAGCCCTGAAGGCGATGAAATAATAAGTTAAGGATGTCTCCTGGTGGCAACTTGGTATCCAAGTTTTTACTTGCGTCACCAGGGCATCTGTGTATTAAGAAAAAGACATTTAAAATTGAAAAAATGTGTTTTGAAAAAGATCGTTGCTGGTGGCACGGTATTATTGAACTTCGTGGCCAGGACGAAAAAGGCCCTAAAAAGGGCCGCCAAAAAAAATAAAAGGCAATCTGCTTGGTGAAGCCGACTGCGAGCCAGTATAATAATGGCCCTTGTTAGGGCCGCCTAAAAAGGGAGGCAAAACAGCCTGCTTGGTGAAGCCGACTGCGAGCCAGTATAATAATGGCCCTTTTCAGGGCCATAACTAAAAAGGAGGCTAGTTAGCCTGGTTGCCTTTGTAGGCGTAAATAAGCATAATTAAAGAAATATAGGAGGCTAGAATGTCTCCCGGTGCAAACTTGGCACACAAGCTTTATTGGTTGCACCGGGGCATTGTACATAATTAGCAAATTATAATTTAACAATGAGGGAGAGCAACACGTCCGTTACAATTATCATTAATTAAAATAAAAAAAAGCATTGAGCACGATATTGTACTACTACTGGTTAAAACCATTGTTTTTTTGCAGCTAATCAGTAAATTTAGATTCTTCTTTGTTTACAGGTATTACATATGTTTTTCCGTTTGGCACAAAACGCAGCTCGATTATGTTTTATCTTGTTATGTTGCTTGCTAGGTAGTTTCTTATGTGGGCTATTTGCCAAATATTAACACAGTTTGTGTGGGGTTCAAATAATGTACCATCCGGAACTTTGCAGAATCCTGCGCGCCAATACTCGGTTCCCGAGTAATGTTCTGGATGTAAGAGAGCATGACACAATCTCTGAGCGTGGGCACAATGGAATGCATGATATGATGGTTCGGGTGTTAATTGAAAGATGATGTTCAGAAAAATATAGCGTAGTATATATTGATCATATTAACAGTATTACAAATATGTTTAAATTAAACTTACCCCCAGGGATCGGTCGATGGTTTAAATTCTATCTAAGCTAACTAACATTTATATAACCGTGTGCGGGCGTGTGTGAGCGGGAAGCCTCCATCAAACCGGTGAGGATCCGATCTCGTCAGACCAGCTGGAACCATCAGGATCTCCGTCCGGAAAGGGTGCCCTGGAGACGGGTCCAGCGTCTCCAGCACAGGGTGGCTGATCTCAGCGCATTGAGTTCCCATCCATGACAATGTGGGAGCTCCACGGACGGATGGCCTTGGCTGGTGCAGTCCAGAGCGCGTTGTTATGTTAATACAACTCCCGTATGTAAAATAAGGCCTGGATAGCGCCCCGGGAGTATTATACTTCCTTGGCAGCATGCGCGGTTTCACAACATCGCGCGATGGCAACGATTTGCGGTAGTAAATTATTTAATTTTACATTGCACGCGCGGACCTTTGCGGTCATTTAATTTACAACACTCGATTAAACTTTATATTTATTCGGTTGAAACTTCACCCATCATTGTGGAAATACTATTCTTACATTTCCTATACGTTCACCCGTCTGGGTTTAATGTAAATTATAATTAATTGACTGTGCCAACATTTCAACGATTGCCCGTCGGTGAAACGATTCCAGAGTGAAAACCAAAACCGGAGCCGGAAACCATAGATTCCCGGCCGTCTCTGTGTTGCCTGCCCGTATTCTTAATCACTTTACGAAAATTAAAACAACAATGGTTCTTGTTGTGAAGAGGTGTTAGAAAAATAATAACTTTAAATAAGAGTTAACACCACTTCATAACATTACCCCCCGCGCCACACAAATGTTTGCCCCTAAACATGAGTATAACCCTAAAAACTATAACTGCAATAACTTAACTTGAGAAGATCCTCTGGGTATCTAAAAAAAACAAAACATTCGACCATTATATATATAAACATCATGATTTGTAAGAAAAGTAAGGAAGAAAAAAAAACTAAATCTACGATTTGGATAACAAAACTTATGATGAATGGGTGTGCCGCAGCTCCAATCGCACCCATCGAGCGTGCAGCCGGATGGCTGAGCCTGCGATGCAGCCATTCTCAAACTTAAAGATAACTTATGGTTTAATTACAAATTTAAGAAGATGTTACGTGAGCGGAGTCTGCAAGCACCCACAGTATCGGAATACCGAGTGATAATAAATTGACGAACGTCTAAGACTGCCGTTAACGTTACATCTATGACAGATAATATTCTTAAACATAAATTGTAGGTAAACTTATAAGTATATAAAAAAAATATTCTCTTTCTCAACACATCAGGATAACTCAAGCGTTAAAGCTTCACTGACCCATAAATAGGGTGATTAGGCCAATCAGGCAACACTTTTTAGGGAGGCAAGCCAACCCTCACTTTTCACTGAGTCTACTTCTCCGTTGGAGATAAAACACACTTTGAAAAAACTCTATCTACTCTACCTGACCTGGTTATTGGGTAAGTTTTCGAAAAGAATTTATACAATAAGACAAAATAATCATCCTTGGAAAGCATTATTTCGTAATAGTAGAAAAAACTATTAACCTATACACGCACGCAGGTGTGTAAGGTGGTTTAATCCAGTGAAACTGTCAACAACCAATCTTATAGATGTGGTGCAATTAGTAATAGTATACATCCATTGTTATAAATGGTGCAATCGGTAATAGTATACATCCATTGTTATAAATGGTGCAATCGGTAATAGTATACATCCATTGTTATAAATGGTGCAATCGGTAATAGTATTATTATACTAATTGATAGATAAAATTACTTTTACTTAATAAAACTAAAGTTATAGAAGGAACTTAATGAAAAGATTTATGCTGAACCAGCTCTTATAATTATAACATTAATTACTATGAATTAATAAACAAAATATCAAAGGTACTAACATAAGTTAACTATTTGTAAACATGAAAAGATAATTATATTAAAGTAAACAAAAATATGTTTGGTCAAAAGCAATTCTTAAAAAAAAATAAATGCTTAGAAAACAAAGATGTACTGGACCGATACATCTTCACTTTCTAAGTAACGGGCGAACGTATAAAATTTGCACACAGTTCATATAAGGAAACTTAGAATACAAGGGGATAGTGGGAAAGTATCACCGTGCATTCCAAGCTTTGGGCAGATTATATAAACTATGATACCTAACTTTCACTTGTTTAATCAAAACCATATTCTACGTAGATTTATTTAAATTATTGACTCATAAATTTATCTAGACAACATCATTGTCGTGTAATTAACTCGAGTAAGATACTAGAGTGTGACACTAAATTTATTATGTTTCTTTCTATTATTTGCCTATTTATAATACCCTTAAAATTAACTAGGACAGGACTAAAGACTGTCATAATGCTGGGTCGCTCCAACTCGGTTGATCAAGCCGCTTTGTGCTCCCTTGCAATGAAAAATTATATGGAATATTTATTAATTGAGAGTACTTGGTAGGGTGGCCAGACCCACCAAGGTACTATCAGAAACCTACTAAACCGGTATATTATCTGACTTGACGATGTCTTTCACATGAAAGTCACCAGTTTCTTTACCGTTTAGGTCTGCTAATGTATAGATTAAGTCCGATTTTTTGTTTACGACAATATTTTGCACAAAACGTGGAGCTAGTTTTTGAGCAAAATAATTTAATGCATTCGACTGAACGAAATTTCTACGCCAAACTCTGTCTCCGACTTGAAAACTAACATGTTTTCTACGCAAGTTATAATGGTTTGCCCCTTTTTGGTAAGCTTTTAGTAAGGCGTCTGAGACTTGCTCATAAACTGACGATAGTTCTTCTAATTTTTGTGCGTAGATTCTCTGACAAGTAGAATATTGTGAATTAGATTCTGTATCAGCTATAGGGTTACGATGCAAATCACCGTCTAATATTTGCTCTCGACCATGCATAAGGAAATACGGAGTAAAACCCGTAGCGCAATTTACGGAATTGTTCATAGCTGATTGAATTTGTGGTAGGAATTTTGACCAATTACGGTGGTCTGATTCGACTAGTATCGATAGTGCGGTACCCAAAGTTTGGTTATATCTCTCAACAACATTGTTCTGAGGTGTATATAAAGAGTTATAAAACGGAGGTGGTATATTATAATTACTTAATAAGTTCTTGAATTCTTTAGATATAAACTGACGCCCGTTATCACAAACAATGGTGCGTGGTACGCCATGCACAAGAAAGATATTTTCTTCTAAATTCTTAACAATACTTTGCGCGGTACCTTTACGCAGCGGAAACAGCCAGGTAAACTTAGAGAAAACGTCGACACAGGATAAAATAATAGTAAAACCGGAGTAACTTCTAGGTAATGGACCTACCAAATCCAACGATAACATCTGCATTGGACGTGTAACTTTTTTAGGATTTGATGAAATACCGTTAGGCGAGGCCGTACTGATTTTATGCGCCTTACAAACTGTACAGCGATTTACAAATTGTTTAATATCCTTGTACATGTTTGGCCAATAATACCGTAATTGTGCTTTTTTATAAGTTTTAAAAACGCCGGGGTGACACGACCGAGAAGACTCGTGAATATTACTAAGAATGTCAAATCTTTTTTCCTGAGGAATTACTTTTTTCCACGCGGTATCTTCACACAGTGCTAAACTAGTCTTTGTATGACGAAATAGTTCATTGTCACGAATTTGGTAGTTCTGAAAACGTTGAGGAAATTCTTGACAACCCTTCCAAATATTTTTATACCACATGTCTTGAATATTTTCTGAATCTATAATAGAGATTTCGGCATGATCCATTCGCGAAAGGACATCTGGGACTATATGCTGAGTACCTTTACGGTGGATCACATCAAAAGAGAATTGAGATAGACGTGAACTCCAACGCGCGAGACGACCGCTGGGATTAGACAGAGAACCTAACCATTTTAGGCTTGAGTGGTCGGTTACAACTGTAAAATGAGTTCCTTCAATGTATGGTCTAAAATGTGTAACGGAGTCTAGCACGGCTAAAAGTTCACGCTCAGTTATTCCATAATTACGTTCATGAACGTTTAAGCATCTCGAATAATAAGCAATAGGGTGCTCCTGTCCATCTATAGTTTGAATTAATACCCCCCCAATACCTACGGAGCTTGCGTCGCAGTGTATAGCGAAAGGTTTGGAAAAATCTGGACAACTTAAAACTGGGGCTGAAGTAAGTGCTTGTTTTAATGCAATAAATGCGGATTCGGCTTCCGGTGACCATTTGAAATTACTAATTCCTTTCTTTGAACCAGTAATACTTGTTAAAGGAGCTGCAATGCTTGAAAATCCTTTGATAAACCGTCTAAAATAACCGCACAGACCAACAAATGCCCGAATTTGTTTAGCATTTTTCGGTACAGGAAAATCTTTAATACTATCAATCTTACTTGGATCAGTGCGAAGGCCCTGTGAATCAACCATATAACCCAAGTATTTAAGCTCGGCTTTACAGAATTCTGACTTTTTTAAGTTAATGGTGAGGCCCGCGTCTCGTAGACGTTCATACACACGATTTAGCAATTTAAAATGTGATTTTAAGTCTTCCGATACTAATATAAGGTCATCTAAATAGCAAAAAGCATTATCATCGAACTCGGGTCCAAACAAGGCATCCGCTAGTCTTTGTAATTCACTAGGAGCATTTTTCAGACCAAACGGCATGCGAGTGAATTCAAAGAGGCCCCGGCCAGGAACTACAAATGCTGTCTTTTCACATGATTTTTTGTCTAAGGCTATTTGCCAAAATGCCTTGGAAAGGTCAATCGAGGACACATATCTGGCACCGCCCAGTTTATCTAGGATGCGCGAAATATAAGGGAGAGGGTAACTATCACGTTCCGTGACGTTATTGATTTTTCGCGAATCAAGACAAAACCTACCTGTTCCGTCTTTTTTTGTTACAATTAATACTGGACTGGACCATGGTGAACGAGAAGGACGAATAACACCTAATTTTAACATTTCATCAACTTCTGTTTCCAATTGTCTCTGCCGTGCGGGTGAAAGAGGGTAATACCGCTGTTTGATAGGTGGCCCTGTTGTATTTATTTTGTGTTTAACCAAGTGTGTTAGACCTAACCCTTTCTTTTCAAAAGAAATTGACTCGAATTTTTTAACTATCTTAGAGAGTTCCCTATTCTCTTCAATAGTTAGGGACGAGGCTGGCCGAATAGCCCTCAACCCACTAATATTTCCTTCCGAAACAGAATGAGTAACTTTCGAAAACAGCTCCGGTGCGATGTGGAACTCCTTCCAAAAGTTAACTCCTAGAATAATTGAAGGCGACAATGTCGGGATGACGTAGAAAAGAATTTCCTTTGTGGATGATTTATACGTGACCGGCAATGACATTGTCCCTAGGACTGGTTGGTTTGAACCGTCCGCTGTAGAAACACTAAACTTAACTTTAACTAACTTAATACCTAATTCCTTAAAAATTTTATAACTATTGCCTCCTAGACACGACAATGAAGCGCCGCTGTCTAGCAGTCCGCTGTAAAAATTATTTATAATGTGTACATATGTATAAGGACGATTATCATTCTCAATCGCCGTCTCCCGTGGCAGCGGGCCCACTGTTCCGGTTGACGGGGATGAAAGAAATTTATTAACTATTTGGAGCCAACTCTCCCACTCGTCTTTCCTCTGCGCAAAGGACGGCTTGTAGCAAGAGAGACTCCGACCTAGTTTTTTGACCTATTATGAGCTTTGTCATTAATAGCTCCCACTTTAGGATTATTAGACCTTGCGTCTTTCTTCCTGCAACCCTCTACAACATGTCCCGATATTTTACAATATGAACAAAATGGTTTGTTGTAAAACGTTCTAGAATTTTCGTGTGCTGTTTTTGTATAAGCATTAGGAGTAGAAGAAGACGGTTTATTATATTTATAATTATTATCCATGTTTCCGAGACTACTTTTAGTAAAATTGTTGTTATTTGGTTTTCTATAATGATTCTGGCTATAATCTTGGCGTCTATGAATATTATTATTAGAGTTATGTGGTTGTCTAGTATTACCATCAAATTTCTCCGATTTATTAGTGACAGGTAAGTCTACCCTTGGTTGAGAAACTTCGACAGATACAAAATCATCCGACAGTGATGCATAAGATTCCAAGTTGCCTGCATGAGTAGTCAATTGATCAAAAGTCTCTATATCTCTTGATACTAGTAAATTTGCATACATAGGCAATAAAGCTTTTTTTGCTAACCGCAAAAGTTCTATTTCTGGTAGTTTAGCTTCAAGCATATTATTTAATGCCTTCATTCTGAGAGTGAATTCTAGTACTGACATACCCTTAGGTTGCGTCATGTTAAATAATTTTACCTTAAGATCTGTTTGAAGGTCATTTGCTTCAAATTGTCTAATCAAAAGTTTTGAAAGATCATCCCATTTCAAATCCTGAGTGTAAATAGACCTAAACCACAAGAGTGCTAATCCTTCTAAAAGATCGGGAAAAACGCGTACAAGATGATCCTGGTTAAAGTTTTTAGTCCTACATTTCTCCTCAATTAATAGCAAAAATTCCCTCACACTACTTTTTCCGTCGTATTTTAATTTCCAATTGTCGACGTTGTTAGAATGTGAATCTTTATAAATAATCTTCGTTTGTTTAATGATGTGGGCTTTTTTAATAGTTGTCTCGTCTAATTCAGAATCCGATGATTCAGAACCTATATCACTAATAGTAGGCATCTTAATTTCTTTATTATAAGCTCGTGCCTGTAAACGTAGTTCGTGAGAAGTCGACGATGGATCAATATTTCTGTCTTTTAGTTCTTTTATGAGAACCTCCTTCGAAGCCCCATTGATATTTGGTATTGGTGTAGACATGACGGCGTACTTTGATGCTCAAATGGAAATAAATTGTAATCGTAAAGAATTATAAAAAATTAAAAAAAATTAAATTATTTGTTATAAAACAAAAGAAACTCTTTACTAACGGCTGTAGTATCATTAGTAATAATATCTCAACTTCTGTTGTATAATTAAAACCAAAAAAAATTTTTTTTTTTGTTTAAAAAAAATATGCTCCACCCTACTGAGAACAATGAAAAATGGTCCACCCTAATATATTTTGAAGGTTCATAGATTTCGGCCTGACGGAAATGTTAATGAAAGATATCGTTTAATATGCTGTATATTAACACGTACGTATAAGAATAATATCCACTGATGAACGGATATTTACTACTGAAGTATCGATTGTAATTTGAATTTACAATTTGTATTGAAGAACCATGATTTAAATGTCTTGAATATCAGGTATATTAGTATTAAAATCTTGCAATATGATGCAACGTCAATATGTCTTGACTAAACAAGTGAATAACATCGAAGTAAACATGAATTAGACAGTTTAACATAACCTCATTTATAATCAAGTTATTTATAATAAATGTTGACATAAAAACTGACAGCTGCAAAAGCATAGATAAATCATAGATTTCTTGAAAGATGATAGCTTATCAAAACTTTCCCATAGAATAAAGCAAATCATGAGTCATCCTTACTAGTATATCTGAGTATATTTGAGGTTATGAAGCATCATTGTAAACACTAGACATAAGATATTCAATATTATGTCAAATAATCATGAAACAAACATCAAAATCAACACATCATGCAATCCCTACGAGCCAAACCGCGATGAGGCGCCAATTGTTATGTTGCTTGCTAGGTAGTTTCTTATGTGGGCTATTTGCCAAATATTAACACAGTTTGTGTGGGGTTCAAATAATGTACCATCCGGAACTTTGCAGAATCCTGCGCGCCAATACTCGGTTCCCGAGTAATGTTCTGGATGTAAGAGAGCATGACACAATCTCTGAGCGTGGGCACAATGGAATGCATGATATGATGGTTCGGGTGTTAATTGAAAGATGATGTTCAGAAAAATATAGCGTAGTATATATTGATCATATTAACAGTATTACAAATATGTTTAAATTAAACTTACCCCCAGGGATCGGTCGATGGTTTAAATTCTATCTAAGCTAACTAACATTTATATAACCGTGTGCGGGCGTGTGTGAGCGGGAAGCCTCCATCAAACCGGTGAGGATCCGATCTCGTCAGACCAGCTGGAACCATCAGGATCTCCGTCCGGAAAGGGTGCCCTGGAGACGGGTCCAGCGTCTCCAGCACAGGGTGGCTGATCTCAGCGCATTGAGTTCCCATCCATGACAATGTGGGAGCTCCACGGACGGATGGCCTTGGCTGGTGCAGTCCAGAGCGCGTTGTTATGTTAATACAACTCCCGTATGTAAAATAAGGCCTGGATAGCGCCCCGGGAGTATTATACTTCCTTGGCAGCATGCGCGGTTTCACAACATCGCGCGAAGGCAACGATTTGCGGTAGTAAATTATTTAATTTTACATTGCACGCGCGGACCTTTGCGGTCATTTAATTTACAACACTCGATTAAACTTTATATTTATTCGGTTGAAACTTCACCCATCATTGTGGAAATACTATTCTTACATTTCCTATACGTTCACCCGTCTGGGTTTAATGTAAATTATAATTAATTGACTGTGCCAACATTTCAACGATTGCCCGTCGGTGAAACGATTCCAGAGTGAAAACCAAAACCGGAGCCGGAAACCATAGATTCCCGGCCGTCTCTGTGTTGCCTGCCCGTATTCTTAATCACTTTACGAAAATTAAAACAACGATGGTTCTTGTTGTGAAGAGGTGTTAGAAAAATAATAACTTTAAATAAGAGTTAACACCACTTCATAACAATCTATGAAATTGAATCTACAATGACTATATCTATTCACAAATTTAAAAGGTATTACTAAAAACATATCCAGCATTTAATATCCACTAGAAAAGCTTCGTTGGAATAGCGTGTTTTGTCTGCGCCACTTTTAAGCTCGCTAATAAAGCTGAAAGCATCACTACGGACCAGTGTCCCTCGGTACCTACTTCAAATACGTTCGTATGGCGCGCGCTGTTTTTATTTCATCATTTTAATCACATAAAACCATTTTGCCTGTCATGGCGAGCATTGTACACTGCAGGTATTTTTGGATAAGCAATACACTTCCCTTATAGCTAAAATACTCCTCCATTGAATTATACAATGCCAGTGGTTCCAAAACATTTTTTTGTATTTTTTATTGATATGCACACATTTTTGGGATATTCAATTATTAAACTGACTATTTCATTAGATACACATTAATTACTGAAAAAAATGAATTTTAAGAAACCTTTTTTACTATAGCATGTCTATTTATAATATGTAGTCGATTTTCCGAGACGGTCCTTCGTTCGTCCTTCGACCTAGTTGCGCCGTCATTTCAATCAATTTCAGATGAATGCGTTTATGTGCGTCTGTGCGGTCGTGAGTGAGTGAGTGTTGATAGGATGCATTGTCATCAATAGCGAGTGTATCTGTCGAATTTCAGCTCGATCTGTTGTCTGGAAGTGGGTTAATTTTTGCTTCCAAGATTACTATTCATTCAAGAAAAAAAATCTTATATTTGTGTCCATAAGTATTTTTACAATTTTATTTTTTATTAATGGCTATTAAAATAGAGCATTTACGCATAAACTAATAGAGTAACTTAAAAAAAAAACATAATTAATTTATATATACATAATTCATTTTTTCTGTACAGGGTGTTAAGGGACGTACTTTTTTTTTTTTTTACATTAGAACCACATAGGAGGCACCGAGGAAAACAATTTCCCTAGGGGCCTATGTCATCTTTGAGGATGCTGTGTGGAAGGTTTTTTAAGGGAAAGGAAGGAGAAGGAGATGTGGGAAGGAAGAAGGTATGAGGGGTCAGTGTGGCCAGGAGTGACGGACGTATGAATCTGTTCCTCACACTGCGGTGCAAGGTGAAGGGTCGGGAGAATCCGGCTGGAGAGGTCAAAAGGCTTCCCTCAATCAGTCTCCTCCGATCCAGCCCGCCACGCAGTGGTTGGGCAAACGTATCCGCCACCAAGACCTAGACAAACCTCATCCCATGAACCCGGGTACCCCTGCTAAGTCACCAAACGTAGCGAACCACTTAGGGTGACCTGTGGCAGGTGTGTTGGTTGTCCAATAAATGGTTCCCTGGGCGGCGGTACCCATACCCGCTTGACTTGACTTACTTTAACTAGTGATTCTTACTTTAACAGCGAAATTCTTTTAATTTGATTTTGAGAAAATGAGACTTCAAAAAAGTCACCGGAGCCCAAAATTTCATTTAAATTTTGTACTCTAAATACGGTCAGGAATCACTAATTAAAATTTAATTACGTCCCTTAACACCCTGTATAGTAGTTCATTCACCGTCCTTCTCAACAGGAATTCCTGCTCTGAGTCGGACTGTAGATAATTGTGTTGATGTTACATCATGATTTCTTGATTGTTATTATAATATCATGTAGGTGTAAACGAAATAAACCGTTTAAATAATTTAACAGTTTAATTTTAAAAATAACAAGTGCAAAAACGATATTCTTAAAACACAAATGGAAGAATTTTTGTTTAAAGTAGAAGAAAGGGACATATGATAATGAAATTCAATAATGATTTATAGAAAAACACATAGATACACATTCCGGTTACATGGCTTTTTGGAATTGGAATTTTTAAGTCAATGAAACGATAAAAAAAATAGCCAGCATTTTTTCAACCGTGTTATACATATCTCAAAATAAAACAAGATTAATAAGAAGAAACAATTCAATGAACGTGGAAAATTAGACGACTCAGAATAGTAATAGTTAGCAATGACATAATTGAGGAGTTTAACATTAAATACGTTGCGAGTTTCCTGTTGGCTTCACACAGCCTAATAGCTTATTTCCTCTTTACTTCTCCTCCCTCTCAGTGAACGTTCATGAATGGTGTTTCCATAGAATGACAAACCTGGCATCCAGAATATTCCTGTCACAGTGGATCGTTCCAAGTATTTAACTACAGGTGGTTTACAATACCTGCTCGTATGTTGTATAGCATCTGGGCTGTTGTGTTTCGGGAATTGAATCTCGTTCTAGTGGAACGTATTGTTGTCTTCAACAACGGGAAATCCTGGCGAATGGGTCAGTATTGCGTGGAAACTGCAGTTTTTGACAAGTATTTAGACGTTTTCAGTAAAGCGTCAGTAAAACCCATTATTGGTTTTTTTATTATTTTTTTAACTCCACTCCAGGAAAATAATTTCCCTCAGGGCCTATGTCATCTGGGATGCTGTATGGAGGGTCTTTTTGAGATGAGGAAGGAATGAACATTGGGCTTGAAGAGACCCATATTTGTAGAAAGGAGGAAACACAGAGGCCGGCAAATTGAGTCGAAGAAACGACCCGTTCTCATGTGACAAATGTCAACCGTGTACAAATGTTGGGCACGCGTTTGGCGTGTTTCCCGACTATGCACCGGGGCCGAAGGGATCAATGACGCTAGTTCCGGATCAATGAGCATCTTCCATTGTAATACCGGTAGAACAAAGATAGCATTTCCACCCGACGCCTGTTGTTAAGAATAGTGACATCTATGACGCACAATAGTGACATCTATGAGATAAATACTGTAGTTAATCCCATTGGTTTAATTTTTCTTAGTTTATTAAAAGAGTATGAATGTTAGAGACCCCTGTAGGAATTTTATAGAAGCTAGTGTTACCGACCAACTAAATTAGAGCACGTGACCCAGTAGTTGTTTAGTACCATTATTTATTATTTATTATTCTTGTCTTTTTAACAGTCTGAAAGACGGTATTTTTACAGTTTTTAGCAGTATAAAAGGGGTGCTACTCGAATATTTCTCTCTCTCGCATTAACCGATACTTGGAGTATAGACCCCGTGTTACCCAGGTGAGGTCCGGGCCAAAATTAGCTTCAAAAAGTGTTGATTTCATTGTTACTCAAAAGTGTTTGTAAATAAAACGACTCTTCAGTAAAAAAAAGGTGTTTTACAATAAAAAGTCCACCACCCTAGATGAGATTGAAGTGACTTTGACACCTGTGTTCTAAAGATTGCAATCCGTCTGTTAAGATGGGAGAATCTATTAAGCGGACCGCCCGTTTCTGCTCAGAGTCGAGGGTATTTTTCAGGTATTTTGGAGCTCCAGACCAGCGGTGGCTTGAAAAATAAAGACATATTTTACCTGACATGTACAATATTATGTGCGTTTGTTGTCCAAATAAAAAAAAAAAAAAAATTAGCCACCAGAGGAACGCGAAACTAGCATTGATTTATGATTGATTTAATAGGTTGATTTTTTCATCTTCAATACTCAATTCAATTTAAAGTCAACTAGCAGACCCGGCCACACGTTGCTGTGGCAAACGAAATACAACGCCATTACCCAACCTTTATAAAATCCACACCACCCGCATGCCAGCTGCCCGCTGCGCGCTGCCTGAATTGAATATTTGAATTTCTCGGCATTCTCTACTATGATAAGTATTATACATATAAACCTTCCCCTTGAATCTCTCTATCTATTGGTGAAAACCGCATGAAAATCCGTTGCGTAGTTTAAAAGATCTATGCGCACATACATTTTGAGCGACTTCATTTTATACTATGTAATGATTTATGAAATGACAGCATCCATTACGTAGGTAGTAGTTTAAGTACGTTGATGTTCAGTCTGTCAATTATTATTCATCTTCTAATACATACATAATACTGATTGTGGGTTTGCGGGTTTGTGGCGTACGGGCGGCGAGGATTTGACTTGCATACATATGCACTTGAATACACTTCAAATTTTTCCACCGCTTTAGACAGTATTTTCATACTTTTCATGGTATTTTGTACACTTGATGTTCAAAATTAAAGGAAAATTACTGTCCACATATGATTTTGAAAAACTTTGCATGAAACCCGCACGGAACTTAAGAACATTTCTTGGTTTTTTATACAAATCTGCAGTTTTATTTCGAGATTAATAAATTTTCACACCTTTAGAATTAGAGAAACTTCACCATTTACAGTAGATTTCGAAAAACTAACTTCATCCCATATTCCCATCCCTAGCAGAATTTTGATATCACTCGATGAGGTTCGATGAAACATCTGATTTCGAAAAACTTTCCGTAAAGCTCGGGCCATGCCGGGGACTTTGGCTATATTTATATTATCTATTTATACATGATGCTAAGGATGTTCTTGACTTATCTTAACCATTATTTTTTAATTGATAAACTAACGTTTAAGACAAGATTTTTATGCATAGCGCAAATGGTAACAATTATTATAAGCAATAATTATCAGCCTGAAACACTCATCTTCATTGAAAAAATCTTCCGAGAAAAGATACTTGCTGCCAACGGGTCTCACAAAAATAAAGTTAGTTGTTTTCAGGTGGAAAAATGTAATAAACAGTAATTGTTGAATG
This sequence comes from Limnephilus marmoratus, assembly GCA_917880885.1. NCBI lineage: Eukaryota > Metazoa > Arthropoda > Insecta > Trichoptera > Limnephilidae > Limnephilus > Limnephilus marmoratus. Next base: position 27,778,474 of record OU862916.1, read on the forward strand.
AAACACTAGTACATATTGAATTATTTGGCGGGGATTATATCTAGCCGCCATAGCTCAGTGGTCAGAGCTCAGAGCACCTAACCGGCAATCAAAAGGACACGGGTTCAAGTCCCGTTGGCGGCAAGTATCTTCTCTCGGAAGATTTTTTCAATGTAGATGAGTGTTTCAGGCTGATAATTATTGCATATGATAATTGTTATCTTAACCAGTAATTCGTAATGTTATTTGGAGTAAAACGTGTATTTGAAATTATTGAGGTCTCAGGTGACTTTTTATATTTGCGCTTGCAATTTTGATATTGCAAGACATAGCAGACTTGCAATGTTCTCAATGGATGATGGACATCGCGATGCTGTCTAACGTGTACCTCTCCATAGATACGCAAAGACCGATCACTTTACTACTTTTGACCGTGAAAATCTCACGTCATATCTCAGGTAAAGTTGTTTTCCCTTATAGTTCTTAATTACTCATGCAAGCTTATAAGTAGGGAATACAATCTCATTCTCGCGAGTTCTCGTTTTCGCGAGATCTCGGCCTTTTTTAGCGAGATTGATCTCTGACGAAAAAAGGGCGAGATCTCGCGAGTTTAACGAGATTGCACTCGAGCATAAAAACGTCTTATTCGAAGCGCGGAAATAAGAAGCCGTTTAGCAGACGATTATTTGGACATTATTTGTGCTTCTTAAGGAGCTATTTTCAAAATAATTCGTGATAATGGCTTGTGATTTGAACTGAACAAATCTTTCATTTAATTGGTATATTTTATCAATTAATCTGTAATTTCTAATAGTCTGACTAATTGGTATATTTTGTAATATCTAATGGATCTACTGAGTAGATATAGTTTATATAAATTGATAATAATATCTTAGTTTAATAGTCTACTCAACTTAGATAATAAGTTTCATTTTTTTGGACTTCTCGTTGTTTTGTTTGTTATAAAAGAACTGTTTCAGTACTAAAAGATATTTGTTTGATATTAGAAGAGAAGACTGTGTGTTTCTTTCATTTGTTATTTGATAGATACGCACGTCAAAGTATACTACTTAGAAGTTTATTAAAAAATTATAGACAAATAAGTCAAACAATGTTTGATGTCAAAAGTCTGTTGAAAAATTCGTGAAAATGTTTATCTTATAATACTTTAAGAAAAAAAATATTTTTTTCCTTATTTTTTTCAAATATTGTTAATATTTGCAAAAAAAACACACAAAACTGCCAATCTCGCGAGATCTCGAAATTGGCGAGATCTCGCAGTATTGTTATTCATAAACTCGCGGGATCTCGCTTGAGTCCCAATCTCGCGAGATTTGCATTCCCTACTTATAAGTTAATTCGTTAAGAGGAGTTATAATCACTGTTCGGAGAGTAAAAGTTGGAAGAGTTATAATGTTGACTATGGTCAGGTTTCACGTTACGTTGTCAAAGGTGGAAAAAGTTTGCGAAGCCGCGCCATCCAGTATTTACAGTTCAAATACAAAATTCAGACGCGGTCGGCTGAAACAAACAGCGTAACGACCGCAAACACTGCCTACAATTTGCAATAAACATTTTGGGCGGATAAACAGCCCGCGGCCGGCTCCGCCCGTTAGCAGGTCGCCGGTAAGCGGGCGGCGGGCTACCAGCCCGGGAAAAAGCACCGGCTCAATTAAATAAAAACAAATATTTTCTCTTTGATAAATCTGGACGATGTAATATAATTTTTGTTTCATTTTCATAAAGGTTTTGTTCGTTTATTAGTAAGGTACTACCTTTAGGTACTAGCTTAATTACAGGGCTTTATTGAATTGTACAACCTCTTTTGAGAAATATTGTTAGTTATTTCCAAACGACCTCCGTAGTCCAGTGGGTAAGACTCTTGACTCATAGTCCGGAGGTAGCGGGTTCAAACCCGGCATGCGCAAATAAATTTTATTTGGAAGCAAACACTTTGTGGTGTGACATTATATATTAAATGAAAGAACACACTTTGTAAAACACCACTTTTTATTATAATTGATATTTAAAAGCCAACCAGGTTTCGCTCGATCTCAAGCTTCATTAGGGCTATTATAACAACTGTTGTTATAACAAAAGTTGTTATAATAGCCCTGATGAAGCTTGAGATCGAGCGAAACCTGGTTGGCTTTTAAATATCAATTATAATAAAAAGTGGTGTTTTACAAAGTGTGTTCTTTCATTTAAAATTTTATTTGATTAATTTGTGTTATTTCACAATTAATTCATTTAAAATAATATATAGTATATTTGCGGCATGTTTCAGGGTGGAAGATACCTACTATCAGTATCGCCCTGGTGTAAGACCACCATTCAGAATTGAAACGTTGCTTGAAAATGGCTTTAGCCGTGTTTGGTGACCAGATCTGAATAGCCAGGTGCTTCTCAACCTTCCTCTTCCCCACATCCTTGCCCTCCCCACTACCTTCAGCCTCACAACATACCCCAATTGGGGATGCCATAGTCTCGCAGTTGAGATTCTTGTGCGGTTATTCACTGTAAAAAAAAAACAAAAAACAATTAAGGTCAAACCAATGAACCAATCAACACATATTTAGAAAAACCCTACTACTTAGAACGGAAAAGTTGTCTGAAATTAAGAAAGTTATGCTTAATAGCATAATATATATTGATATGGCCACCTACCACAAGCACCTCGATTAAGACAATTGAATAGTTAAAATTAATACACAAACAAAAAATATCACGAACACAAATTACGCTCAAATTAGTCGAAATAAACTGTTGTTAGTGTTAGTTCGTTGGCGATCTGTAATCGTTCTCGGGAACGATGACGAGTTAGCTGCGATATCTTCGATAAAATTTGTATAGAGATATGCTAGGGAGGCAGTTTCTTCATGACATTTTTTTTCATTATTTAACTTTATAAATTCTACTGGCTAGTTCCCGGCAGCGTATTTACAATCCCTACCGCATTTCAGTCGCTTTAAATTTTCAATATCAAAATTTAAATATTTAGAAATAAAATTATTAATTTATAATATACACATTGGAAAGATTATTTTATTTAGATTTTAGAACAATTTTTGTTTTTGCAAAGTGATAAAAAATTATCAATATAGAGGTGTATTTACAATATATGGGAATAATATTAAAATTTAAATATTTAGAAATAAAATTATTAATTTCTAATATATACATTAGAAAGATTATTTTATCTAGATTTTAGAACAATTTTTGTTTTTGCAATGTGATAAAAAATAACCAATATAGAGGTATATTTAACATGTAAATTGTCGTTACCGCGACTGAATCGGTATAGGTTTTGTAATTACGCTTCCCGGCAAGCGTTGCAGTGCCAGTCGAAGAAAGAAAGTATTTGTTCAATTTAATGAAGACAATATTAGCGAAACTACTACACACTATCTAGATAGTATTTAATCGGAATATAACTTCCCCCCTTGTAAGTTCAACTCCTCCCCTCTCAGATTCCTTTCCCCCCCCTGCCGTTAAACTATAATAAATACACACATTCTCCAAGCGCGCCACTTATTGTAAAAATTTTAAGCAAATTTCTCAACATTATACTTCTCCAGAGTGGAAGATACTATCAGTATCGCCCTGGTGTAAGACCACCATTCATAATTGAAACGTTGCTTGAAATGGCTTTAGCCGTGTTTGGTGACCTCTCCCCACTACCTTCAGCCTCACGATGTACCCCAATTGGGGATGCCACGGTCCCACTGGCTCCAGACGGGAGCATTTAGGACTCTTGTGCGGTATTTATGTAAAAAAAAAACTTCTTCGTCATCTACCCCTACGTTCCCTTCCCCTACGGGTTCTTTTCCATACACCCCATTCCCGACCCCGTTTCCGCGCCTCCCTGTAAAGCGAACCCCCTCCCTTCCACACTCTCGCATTTCCCTCCCGAGTTCTCCTTCAACCTTCGTCCCTCTCTCAGCCCCTCTCCCGTGAACCCTCCTCATTCGTTCCCACTCTCCCTCCCTCCCTCCCTGCCGCTAAACTAAATGAAATACACAAGAAATATATATTTTTCAAAGCCGTCCGTGTGAGAAGCATGGATTATTCAAATTTTACCCCATGCTATCCCCTACCGCTACAAAGTCTCCTTTGCAATCCCTCCTTATGTCTTTTCATCGTCCCCTCCCCTCCATCACTACGTCGCTTTAGGAAAAAAAAACGGTATACTTACATACACAATTGCTAGCATTAAAACGCAAAAAAAGCACCACGTTGGGCCCAGTGCTAGCATTGGCGCTACTTGCGGCCAACGCTAAACCCAAAACCTGGAAAGGACATGCAATAAACAAGCCGGCGGCTAGCTCTGCACAGCCGGCGCGAGCAAGGTCCCTCTTAAACCCAGGGCGAGTGTCTGTGGTTCGCTTGTTAATTCCTACTCCCCTTCCTCTCCTCAAAATCTCCAGGTCTCCTTCCTCAATCAGAACACAGTTGTTATGCACGAAAAAGGGTTTTATTCAATTAAAGGTGAACAGGGTTCTACAAAAGGCCAGCATCGGCACTACACACATGAGTATTTGGCTATCTCTAATTAATTCTATCATAACGGGGGGAGCTTCTCTCAACTCTCTCTACACGTGTTTAGTGAATTTAAATGTCAGTTCTTAGCACACAGAGGGGTAGCAAGGTTCATTGGTACTCACAAGCAGGAGATAGGCGGTCGGCAGACAGGATTCTGGGTAGGCGTAAACCTCTTTAAGCACAATACACAATTAAAGTAAAACATCGTGAGCGTTTACGGAGAGCGCCTAGCGCGAATCACGGGGAACACAGTTATTCTGCCGAAGGCCGGCAAAGGAATGGGAGCGGGGAGCCGCTCGGCGCTTGGCACGGGCGCCGCGCGGTGCGGGGAGAGGGGGCGGAGGGCCTGTGCAAGGGGTCAATTCGCTATTAGCTCGCACGGGAAACAATTCCGTAACGTAACACTTCCCCCCTCGCCGCAAAAAAGGCGACGTGGTAATGGAGCAGTAGGGCTAAGAAATCCTCTTACCCTTCTAGCACTTGTGCCAAAAAAAAAAAACATCCCAGAGAAAGGGGAGAGAGAGAGAGAGAGAGAAAAAGAAAAAGTTGCTAGCTACAAAATAGTAGAAACAAAAACAAAAGAGAAAAAAAACATGGTGAACAAAGAATTATACATGAATGTACATGAAAGAGCAGTGGCATACATAAATATAAACAAGGACCTGCTGGAGAAAGGTACAAGGGTTATGCAGTGATAGAAAAAAAATGACTCTAAATTGTATCATTGGTCTGTGAGCTAAGTTTGCGTAGCGTGGTTTGCGTAGGATGTTTGGGGTGTTTGAACGTTGCACTGAAGTTATTAGGTTACTTTGTCACAGTAACCTGGCCCGTTTGAGATTACACTCAAGGAACACTAGGGCCTTAAAGAAAACACGAAGACGAGAACGCAGGATGAGGCTTCTTGGTGGTGGAGAGGGTTCTACCTGTCACAGAGGTCAAAAAGGTAGCTGCTTCCGGATCCTGTGGGTGGGCCAGTATGACATCATTGAGGTACTGGAGAGTGGAATTGTAATTGGTGGTTGGTCCTTTATAGAGGAGGTGGTTTGTGTGCATGACAGCCGTTGTTGTGATGGTGGTTGGTACACTGGTTTGTATACAGTGGGATTGTTGGATGAACAATTGTTGGTATTGTTATTTGCGCAAGGGCACAGGAGCATTGGCATGATGGCAACAGAGCAATTTGCAAGGTGCAGCTGGAACATTTGCAAGATGCAGCAGGAACATTTGTACAATGGCAACAGGAACATTTGCGAGATGCCGCAGGAACATTTGTACAATGGCAACAGGAACATTTGCGAGATGCCGCAGGAACATTTGTACAATGGCAACAGGAACATTTGCAAGGTGCCGCAGGAACATTTGTACAATGGCAACAGGAACATGAACCAACTTAGAGCTGACGTGCTCGGGTTTGTTTGAGTGATGGTTTTGTGATGATACAATTCGCAACTACACGCACGACTCACACTAGGTTATGTTAGGTGTGGTCGGGTGCTTTTGGTACGTAGGGTTTGAAGGCATGGGACCTCCGTGACGGTAGTGAAGGCAGCATGAAGAGAGGCGCAGGTGTAGATAGGGTGAAGAGCTGCTGGTCTTCTTATTAATCCGGCGAAAAATTATTATTAGAACAAAATTCTTGAAGTTTACCTGCCTGGTAGACCAATGATGAAAAGGTTTGGAGAGAAACAAGGTGTGCATATTGAGAAAGATTGGATTTGTTTGACGTGTAGAGAGAGAGAGAGACGGAGAGAGAGTTAACTAAGTGTAACTACAGACTTATACATATTACAAAGGTACGTATTCAAGGAAGGTTCTGTTTAACCCATTTAGTTTTTTTTTTTTAAACTAAATACATTTCCAAGAACACGTAGGTAAGGGTTTGTACGTATGACAAAATGCCCCCTTTCGAAAGAAGTTGGTCTTCCATGACCTATGCTCACGTCTATACGGTAGCATTTTTTCTACTTTCGAAGAACAAAAACATTGAGTACAAATAAGTTATGAAAAGTGGGAAAGGAGTAGGAAGTTGAAAGGATCCGTGTATGAAGGTTGTCCCATTTGACAAACGAAACGCCAAGTGCGTAACACATATATCCCCATTCACGGATAATTTCGAGGAAGGGAAAGGGTGACAATTGGGAACATTTGAACGAAGAAAACTGCTGAGGACTCGGCTATTTCCGAAATTCGACCTCTGAGTGGAAGGTGAAACAAGGTCTACAGCAGTTATCCTGGCACATTACAATACCATTTGGTAGTGTGGGACAAAAGGAATACACTGACATAAAAATTTTCTGATAACAGAAAATAAAAGGCGTGTGATCTACACTTGGTAGGTCACACAAACATGGGGGTAGATATTATTTCGTTCGCACGACTCATGGTGAGTATTGTAACGTCTTCACGTTTGGTGCACAGATTATATAAGTACACAGTTATAACAAAGCGGTTCTCATGCCAAAAGACACACGACCAAAAAGGGGCGGTTCTCATGCCAAATAAATGGCACACGACCAACAAGGGGCGGTTCTCATGCCAAAAGACACACGACCAACTCAATAACATTTAGTTAAGAGTATAAAGTAATTATAACGAGCTTCTCGTATCATGGTGGATGTTTTGAGGATCTCTCCTATGATGGTAGATATTGTCACGTTTTCACGTCTCACGTGACAGGAATGAACGATTTACAACAAATTTTGCCCAGTATTGAAAGACAGTAGCCCAATTACGTTCGAAAATGTGGGTCCCCATTCAATACAGACGGCGGTTTTGCAATGATGTAATTAATACGGCACTGCTGTAGCTTAATAATTTCATATTAGCATACGTTACAAGACTTGCCAAAAGGCGATAAACACAAATTTTATTGAAGATCTGGCCAAGATTTTAAACTTCAAACAAGAATAATGGTACAATAAGGACAAAAGAAACTTGTCATGATAAAATATGTACCTCATAATGAAGTTGTATATGTACAAGGAACAATGTTAATGAAGGGACGAAACGTATTGTCACTTTTATAACAAATATTTTTTTTTTAGAATCCGACAAAATACGATTCTGGAAAAAAATAGAGCAATTGGGTTGAGCGCCATTCTAATTTTTGGAAAAAGAAGAAAAACCACAAGTAGCAACAAGGTTGCCCTTGAATTGTTTCGAATCCAGCGAATGTGACCTGATAGGTGTGTACATTTGGTGTATTCGAAACGATCCCCAATATACAACATTACTATGAATGTGTAAGGATGGGGTGAAGAGGAAAAAGAAAAAAGAAAAAACGGGAGGATTTCCTATTATACGGAAATCGTCGCGACATTCTTACAATATGGTGCTGTGACCATAGTAGTGAGCTGCGGCAATGGTCTGAAACCAATGGTTATTATACAGACTTGCACTTATGATTTTATATTTACAACATTAGGGTAGGGACGTACTGGTACGGCAAAAACCCGACACAAAACAATTAAAAAAAAGGTGATATGACAAGATGAGGCGATGAGGTGAGAAAAAAAAACGCGCGGATGCTGCAAGAATTGTGAAAAGGAAAGCGACGTCTTGGAGCAGGAGTTTTCCGGAACCGTTGATGGTAGGAGGAAAAGGAGGCCCTTTCCCGAAGTGATCAATTTCAGGAAGAGGATGCATACAAGTATGAAAACGGTGCCCCAAGAGGTGCTCTTGTGGTACAGCAGGCAAGGCACGCAGGATGTACAAGAACATATAAAATTATGCAAAAAGAAAAAGAATGTACAGGAGTTAGGCTACCGTTGACATTAATGTGCCTTCGGGTGTAAGGATTACCTTACGAATGCCCATATGGGTGATTATTTACATTTAATATTTACAAGTAACTCACGTCACTTATGACAAGAGTTTTGCCAATTTGATAACGCCTGAGAACTTGATGTGATGGAATTTACTGATTCCGTCACAGTAAGGCATTTTGGAATTATTCCTAGGAGAAATCTTTCTATTTCTCAGGGCCTGTAGTAGTTCTTCCTTTCTTGAAGTAAAGACGTGCGGGATTATACCCAGCGTAACTTGAGGAACTTCCATGGTGTATAAGATCGTATCAGAGTGACCTTATGTTGGAAAAAGTGAGAACTAGACTCGCAATTGGAAAGAAATTGGGCAGAGATTGACCACTGGGGACGTATTTTTTACAAAACAAGTTTTGAAAAAAAAAAACTACGCGTTGTTTTTTTATAAGTGTTTGGTTTATTTGAAAATTTGGGCAGGGGTTCCCCTCAAAAAACGTGATTTTGAGAAAAAATCCAGATGTTTTGAAAATTTGTTGAAAATTTTTCAAAGTCCAAAAACGAGAAAAAATTGGGCAGCGGTTTCCCTTAAAAAACGTGATTTTGTGAAAAAATCCAGATGTTTTGGAAATTTGTTGAAAATTTTTCAAAGTCCGAAAACGAGAAAAATTTGTGCAGGGGTTTGCCTCAAAAAACGTGATTTTGTGAAAAAATCCAGATGTTTTGGAAATTTGTTGAAAATTTTTCAAAGTCCAAAAACGAGAAAAATTTGGGCAGCGGTTTCCCTTAAAAAACGTGATTTTGTGAAAAAATCCAGATGTTTTGGAAATTTCTTGAAAATTTTCAAAGTCCGAGAACGAGAAAAAATTGGGCAGCGGTTTCCCTTAAAAAACGTGATTTTGTGAAAAAATCCAGCTGTTTTGGAAATTTGTTGAAAATTTTCAAAGTCCGGATATGAAAATTTCACGGGCCGGGATTCACCTTAATGAAACACGTTTTTAGAATTTATTCCGATGTTTTTGAAAAATGTTTGCAAATTTGCAAAAGTCCGGAAATAAAAAACGGAAACGAGGTTCGCCTTAAACGAACATGTTTTTAGAATATTTCCATTTCCTTTCCAAAGGGGGGTTCTTCAGAAAAAGAAGGAAATATTTTTTCTTTTATACAAGTTTTCGTGGAAGTATTTGTTTGAAAATTCAACAATGTCTTGGGGAATCGTTTCTTTATTTACGTGGCTAGACTGTAGCCTGATTTGAGCATCACCAATTATTGGTATTTATCCGCCGACTTCCTTTTGTCATAACAAGTTATATGCAGAAATGTGCATACGTAATGTAATGCCTGACTCGAGGAATCGACGTCAACGCGAACCGAACGTCTTTCAAATTATGTCGTCTGTTTCTTACGAAAGAAAAAAAAGCTAAATGATGAAACAGGCGGCAAAATTAGAAAAATGCTCAATTGTCAAAAGGTAGAAAGAATTTAATCCACTTGTTTCCCTTAAGCTGCAAAATATGCCGTTATATATACAGGCCAGTATTTTGCGAAATAGTCCCCTATTCGCAGAATATGTCGATATCAAATACAGACCAGCACACTGCGGAATAAGTTTATTAATAAAAACTGGTTAATTAACTTTCGGGAAACGAAGCGGGTAATTGGTTTATCATACACAGGATTTTAATTGTTGAATAACTTTGTTTTAAATATTTGTGTACATTTCCACTATTAATCTTGTATTTGAAACTAGCAAATTTAGTCGGTCGACACTTGTAAACACTATATTATTCACGACGGCAACTTTCTTGGTTGAGCACTTTACGTAGGAATACCGGTGATAATGTTTTGTCGAGTGACGACTCGAAAATGAAGGAATCGTGCCCGTGATAATTTAAATTGCAATTCGAAGTTACAATCGCGCCGGGGTTCTTGATGGAAATGCTAGACAAATTGGGAGTAACAAGACAAAACATTATACATTATAAAGTTTAAACAATTGCTGATTGAAGAACGAGACTGTGGGACCGTGAAGAGGGAGGAAAAAAAAATGCCACACGTCGGGCGACAGTGCTAGCATTAAAACGCAAAAAAAGCACCACGTTGGGCCCAGTGCTAGCATTGGCGCTACTTGCGGCCAACGCTAAACCCAAAACCTGGAAAGGACATGCAATAAACAAGCCGGCGGCTAGCTCTGCACAGCCGGCGCGAGCAAGGTCCCTCTTAAACCCAGGGCGAGTGTCTGTGGTTCGCTTGTTAATTCCTACTCCCCTTCCTCTCCTCAAAATCTCCAGGTCTCCTTCCTCAATCAGAACACAGTTGTTATGCACGAAAAAGGGTTTTATTCAATTAAAGGTGAACAGGGTTCTACAAAAGGCCAGCATCGGCACTACACACATGAGTATTTGGCTATCTCTAATTAATTCTATCATAACGGGGGGAGCTTCTCTCAACTCTCTCTACACGTGTTTAGTGAATTTAAATGTCAGTTCTTAGCACACAGAGGGGTAGCAAGGTTCATTGGTACTCACAAGCAGGAGATAGGCGGTCGGCAGACAGGATTCTGGGTAGGCGTAAACCTCTTTAAGCACAATACACAATTAAAGTAAAACATCGTGAGCGTTTACGGAGAGCGCCTAGCGCGAATCACGGGGAACACAGTTATTCTGCCGAAGGCCGGCGAAGGAATGGGAGCGGGGAGCCGCTCGGCGCTTGGCACGGGCGCCGCGCGGTGCGGGGAGAGGGGGCGGAGGGCCTGTGCAAGGGGTCAATTCGCTATTAGCTCGCACGGGAAACAATTCCGTAACGTAACACAATATATAACTAAATGTATTCGAAGGGGTTGTGCAGAGAGGATGTACCGACGAATAACAAAAGTATAATATGTATTGTTATTCAAATAAACCAAGAATAAAACTAGTCGCCTATAAAACTACATGTACCAGCGTATAACTACATATGTACATCACACGGTAATTACTTAATATGCATACCATAAATAAAACACTACAATGAAACACATAATAGGTACCCACCATGTAATATACTTATTACGTAAATTTTTCAAACCAAATTATCTAATGAACTGTTAATAAATAAAATAAAATAAATAAGTACAAAAAATCTACACAGTGAATAAATTTGTTTGATATTCGTACCAACTTATTATTAAAGGTATTTTTGAAAACGATTTTAGCGCAACTGTTTATGTTCATTATGTTAAATCGGTATTAATGCGATACTAATGCAATATTTTATTGCAACTGATAAACACAGGCAGGGCGGTGTTTAAAAGTTACACAACACAAAGTTATAATATGTGCAACGCAAGCAGTGGCGGATTAAGCCCGTCAGAGGCCCGGGGCGGCAAAGCTGAATGAGGCCCCCCCACCCCTAGTTGAAAAAATTGATGTAATTTTACAAGATTTTTGTTCAGTTCACATGGCTCTCTGGTCCTAAAGGGCCTTCAAGCGTCTCCGTGTTCCCTTGATCAAATCTTAAACAAAGCACCAGAGCACTTTAAAAAAATGACATTTTTTTAAAATTTAATTTTCTAAAATATGCATCTGTTAATAGTGCTATCACCTAACGTTTTAAGGAAATTCGTAAAATTGACATACATCATTTTTCATATGACACCGTTTTAATCAGTTTGTATGTTGAATTATCCTTCAGCAAAACTTGGAAGACTTCAAGAAACTACGTTTTTCAACCTGGTTGACAACATATTAAAAAAACTATACCTACATCCGATTTGCATGCACCAATTCTTAAACTGTTCGAAAATCCAGATGTATAGTTTGTTTATTATGTTGCCAACCAGGTTAAAAAGCGTGTTAAAAAGTTTCTAGAAAAACGCATTCAAAGTTTGGCTGAAGGATAATTCAGCATGCAAACTGTTTCAAACGCTGTCACATAAAATATTCTATTTTCGTCAATTTTTCGTATTTCTTTTAAAAAAATTGGTGAGAGTATTCTTAACGAGTGAAATTAACAAGTGAACTTCCAAAAAATGAAATTAAAAAAAATTACAAAATAATATTTACAGTCTCCTGGTGACGTAAAGTTTTGTTTAGGATTTGATCAAGGGAACATGGAGGCGTTTGGGGGCTCCCCAGGACCGGGGGCCCGGGGCGGACCGCCTCCCCCCGCCCCCCCCTTAGTCCGCCACTGAACGCAAGTATGACCTCGTGAATCCAAATAATACTATAACTTTCAGGCGCTGAAAAACCTGAATTAATCATGAAATGACCGAGTAAAATAACTTTATTTCGTATTCAAATCCACTCAATTAAAAATTCTGATATTCCTGTGTGAGTTTGTATGAAATATCCCCAAAGTAATTTCTTCCCCCGCCAGCAGCGATTCAGATAGCTCAGGTGGTTAAACGTTGTTAATTCGTCGAGAGTTTGACGGTGCGGCGGAGCTTATGGTATTGTTTTTGGTTTGTGGTCGTGTGCCCTTTGACCAATAATCATTCTGCTTTGACTGTTTAGTGTTCGGTGCCCATTCTGCGCAGTTTCAAGTTGCGTTTAGTAGTTTAAATTAGAGTTACTGCAATGGTCACATTCAAAATTATGCAATTATTTAACTATATTATGTAATACAAGAAAATCACATGGTTTATCATGGATTTATAATTTTGAATCTAAATTAGTGTTTTTTTATGTTTAAAAAATCACCCACTATACAAATTATCTTCTGAAATTTGATTCAATTTTATATTGTTCAGTTTTTTTCATATTAATATCTCTTAAGAGTTCCAATTGCTCCCGGCTGTAAGGAGCCAGTGGTGTTTTTGTGAGGCTGAAGGGAGTGGGAAGGAAATAATATGAGTAAGAGGATTGGAAAGTCCCTGGCTATTCAAATCGGGCCACCAAACACGGCTGAAGCCATTGTGAACAACGTATTGACTCAGAATGATTGTCTTTTATCTTGGCGATACTGGGAGTATTTCCTTTTCATGATAATGTTATTGAAAACGTGAAAAATATTCAAAAAAAATTTAAAGCTCTTGTAAATTCTAAAAATTGTTATTATAAGTATTGCATTCAACCGTCAAACTATATACAAAATAAATATCATGAATGCGCGGGTTAGTCTATTTAGAGAAACCAAATATTCGAATCTATTTTCGAACTTAAAATTTTTTTATCATGATATTATTTTTTTTATTTAACCAAGACAAAAACTTTATAGATAACAAACCATCACACCGTTCTTCGAAAGGGTAGACAATGGACAATACGCCACACAATCCATTTTGGCAAACAATCCTTTTTTTTTTTTACAGTGAATACCGCACAAGAATCTCAACTGCTCCCGTCTGGAGCCAGTGAGACTATGGCATCCCCAAAATGGGGTATGTTGTGAGGCTGAAGGTAGTGGGGGGGGGGAAGGAGGTGGGGAAGAGGAAGGTTGGGAAGTACCTGGCTATTCAGATCTGGTCACTAAACACGGCTAAAGCCATTTTCAAGCAACGTTTCAATTCTGAATGGTGGTCTTACACCAGGGCGATACTAATAGTATCTTCCACTCTGGAACATGCCGCAAATATACTATATATTATTTTAAATGAATTAATTGTGAAATAACACAAATTAATCAAATAAAATTTATTTGCGCATGCCGGGTTCGAACCCGCGACCTCCGGAATGTGAGTCAAGAGTCTTAGCCATTGGACTGCGGAGGTCGTCGAATTCCTTGTTCGTCGAATCCTTGCTTCATTCACATTCTTGACGTGACCCGACAGTAGCATTTGTTTCACTCTGCCTTCCATGTCTCCCCGACATCTTTTACAATTCACATAGAGTCATATATTCTCCTCACCCACTCGAGCGATGGCCACCAAATTTAGGTATGTGATTTAAAAAAAATATTATGAATTATATGTATATATATTTTTTTTATGAAACAAAATAACATAATCGGTGAAATCTAGGTGGACGCGTTGTCTTTAATCCGTAGTAAAAAGCACAAATATAACAAGAAACCATATTATACAAAATAGATACAGAAGAATAACTTTTAAGTAACTACAATACAAAGGCATAAAATCAGGCAAATTACTCATCATTCATAAGATTACAAACAATATCAATCAGAATGTGAACTAACCGTACAATGTACTGAATTGAAAAGAATTATTTCTTGTTTATTTTTTTTAAGTAACTTTTTACTTAACACCATGTACTATTATGTAGGTATGACAACAATACCTACATTCAATTGACAGCTGTGTTTTGCTCTACTCCCGAAATAAATAATTTTAATTTCTGTTTTTAGTGAAGTAATATTTCAGTGCATTTATCAAACTGATAAGAATCTTAATCTATACTTAGACAGTGCTTCCTTCCCACTTGTGAATAATTGATTGACAGTTTTACAAAATAAAACAAAAACAGGATATCACAAGGGAATTCCAAGTGTCAAGTAAAAGGGAATATAGGCAGTGTTCTACCTTACAAACTAAATTCAGTGCTCAAAATGTCAACTACAGATAAAAATCTGAGAAGTAAGGGTCAAACAACCGGGACCAGTGCTACATCTGATCCCCAGGGAATAAATATTGATGTCCTGTTGGAGAAAATTGAGATGAAGATGGAAAAAAAATTAGAAACTTTTAAATCCGCAATCCTAAAAAAAATTGATGATGAAAATAAAGAGAACCGGAGCACGAGAGACTTCATCAGTCATCAATATGATGATATACACCTAAAGATGGAGACTATAATTAAACTGGTCTCGGAAGTAGAAACCATGAGAAAGGAAATAACGGCAAAAGATGGCATAATAAAGAGCCTTGAAGTTAGATTAGCAGAAGTGGAACAAAGAACGCGTGAAGATACCCTTGAATTTGTAGGGATTCCAGAAAAAGAGGTTGAGCAGCCTGCAGAAATAATTAAACGGGTGGCCGCTGCTGCAGGTGTCGACATAAAGGGCGATGACATCCTCGAAATCAAGAAAATTCCGGACCGACGACCAGGAGTCCCCCCAAAATTCCACGTTAGATTCACTAACCCCCAAAAAAGACGACAAATTCTACTGAACAGGAAGCTACTCAACCCTACCTCAACCCAAGGAAACGGATACCAGAAGATTTTTATTAGTGAAACCCTTGGCACCTACTTCAAAGATCTTCTGTGGAGGTCGAAGACTAAGGCAAAAGAAACGGGATATAAATATGTCTGGTACAAGGAATGTAAAGTGATGGTTAAAAAAAATGAAAGTGATAGAGTAATATATATCAAACACTCGGATGATCTTAAAAAAATTGTTTAATTTTTTTTAATTGAGAGCCTCACTTTGACAGGTCTTTCACTGGGTCGATTCCCCTCAGTTCAGTGTGCCATATTGCTTGCATTTATTTTCAAACTGCAACAATAATTCACCTGTACCTCTTTCAATTAAAGGGTGAAATCCCCAGTAATGGCCACGGACTAGTGGAGCTCTCATTTAGGGGAATTAAACAAATTTTTTTTTTGTAATATAAATTATAATATGGCTATTAACATTAATAACACTTACGAAGAACTAGGTGATCAAGACAATTTGTTTGTAACATCAGATGCGAAAATATGTAAATACCTAACAACCGATTCAAAAAATACTATTATTATGCACCAAAATATTAGGTCAATTAATAAAAACTTTAATGAACTCCAGATACAGCTTAACCACCTAAATATAGATTTTGATGTTATTATTCTCACGGAATGTTGGTTGACAAATATTTACACTCCTAAACTCATAAATAACTACTCTTCCTACAACTCGTCAAAACATGATAGTCAGAACGATGGAGTTGTGATATACACAAAAAATGACCTAAACTCTGTTGTAACTGAAATAAACATTATTGACGCAAGCTGTATGCAAATAATGTATAATAATGATACATGCATTCTAGCAATATACCGCTCTCCATCTATTCGCAATATAACACCATTTCTTAACAGTCTAAATAGCATACTCTCTAGTCTTTCCTACACTAAAAACTTAATAATTATGGGAGATTTAAATATCAACATACTTCCAAACAACCCTCACCATCAATGTCACGACTACCTGAACATATTAGAGTTTCATGGATTAATTAGTACCATCAATACACCAACAAGAATAGCTAATGAATCAACATCGTGCATTGATCACGTAATGGTCAAAACTAATAAACAAAACAAAAGCATCGTTTACAAATCAACAATTACAGACCATTACACAACAATATTCACATTGCAATCCGACACCACAAAAAACAGAAGAGATCAGTCAATCGTATACAATAATATTAATTTTGATAATTTAAAAAATATAATTAAAAATAAATCTTGGCAAGAGCTTTTACAAATAAAAAACTCAGAGGATGCATGGAATTATTTTGTTGACTTTTTGAAAAATGAATTAATTAATAATACAACAATTTTAACAAAAAAAAATCCTAACAAAATTAAACCCTTGAAATCATGGATAAACTACTCAATTATCAACTGCATTCGTAGAAGAAACGTACTATACAAAAAAGTGAAAGAAAATCCTTACGACATAATATCACTAAACATCTACAAAAGATATAGAAATACATGCGGCGAAGTCATTAGGAAGGCGAAAGAAATCTACTACAGAGACAAAATCCAAGAAAGTAACAACGATCCCAAAAAAATATGGCAAATTCTAAGAGAAGCCACAAATACACAAAACACCAAAGACAAACAGGACATAAGTAAACTTTGTATTGACGGAAAAATTATTGACACCTCAATAAACCCCAAGCTCGTTGCGGATTACATCAATAATTTTTTTATAAATATTGGTTCGAATCTGGCTTCACGTCTACAAAATTGTGGAAATGATCTACCTGCTGAAACAGAACTTCAATTTCCTAAAAGAAGATTCAAATTTCAAGCTGTTTCAGGGGAAGAGATTCTAAAAATAATCAATTCTCTTAAAAACACTTCTTCTGCCGGGGTTGATGGAATCACAACTAAGATTTTGAAAACACTGTCTACGGAAATTACATTGCCCCTAGAATACCTAATTAACCTTAGTATCAGTCAAGGACACTTCCCCTCAAACCTGAAACAAGGTATTGTTATTCCCATACATAAAACAGGTAACAAGACAGACATAAACAATTACAGACCAATAACTCTACTGACCAGCCTATCCAAAGTATTTGAAAAAATTATCAATGCTCAGTTAGTAAAATTTCTAGACAGCCATAAACTACTCTCAGCAAATCAATACGGGTTTCAAGAAAGCAAGAGTACCGCAGACGCTATGGCCGCCGTAACTGACTTTATTGTAAAAAACCTTGACAAAAGCAAAAAATGTATATCAATTTTTTTAGACCTTTCTAAAGCCTTTGATACAATATCACACAATAAATTAATAAACAAACTTCAAATAATCGGTATTACAGGCAACGAACTTAACTTTTTTAAGAGCTACCTTGATGAACGCAAGCAACAAGTGAAAATAATGAACACACTTAGCAATCAGCGCTCAACTAACTATGGTATACCACAAGGTAGCATATTAGGACCGTCTTTGTTCCTTTTATATATCAACGACTTATGTAACATTAACATCCAGGGAAAAATAGTTAGTTTTGCCGATGATACTGTTTTACTGTTCGAAGCTGACACTTGGCTAGCTGTCTACAATAAAGCAGAAACTGAAATAAACATCGTAAAAAAGTGGTTAGATACAAATACACTCACATTGAACACCGAGAAAACTAAATATGTCACATCAAGCATAAATATAACAGGTCAACCTCATGATGATGCCTCTATTAGGATACACACATGTATGAATTCCGATGAATCTTGTCAGTGTCCGTACATTGAGCGCACTACACAGATGAAGTATCTCGGCCTCACAATTGATCCATATCTCAAATGGAATTTTCACACTCAATTAATTGCAAACAAAATAAGAAAAACCATGCACTTTTTCAGAACGATACGAAACTTTCTAGACTTGCAACACTTGAAAATGATTTATTTTGCAGTCTGTCAATCTGTTATTGAGTATGGTATCATAGCATGGGGAGGCGGTACTGCATCAGCACTAGATCCAATCATAAAGGCACAAAAAACGATTATAAAAATAATTCTTAGACTACCCCTAACTACGGACTCGAACTTTATCTTTAATACTATGAATGTGTTTGACGTTCGTCAGATATATGCAAAAACAATCCTCACTCATTTATACACAAACATACATAAATACTATGAAAAAAGACTAGTTTCTCACTGTACTCGAAACAATAACAAAGATTTACTACAAATTCCCATAACTCATACCACTTTTGGTCAACGAAGCTTCAGATACCTTGCAACAAGACTTTACAACATTCTTCCAATTAGTGTAAAAAAATGTGATTCACAAAAAAATTTCAAAAAAAACATAAAAATCTGGATAAAAAATAATGATAGAGCATTTACGGGTGCACTCACCCAAATTCGAAATTAGCAATCTACTGTGTGATTAGTGATTACATTCTAATATAAGTGTAGGTATGTTCACAGCATTATAAATTGATGTAAAATAACTGCCTCAACACAGGCTAGCCTAGTGAGGCAGGTTACGAGAAACTTAAATGTATAATTACAAATCTCTACTCTCTAAGTACCTACTGTTTATATGTATATTGTTTTTTGTTATTAATTTTTGTACTAATGTTACTTTTAAAATATTGTAAGATGTACTTTTTTTCTTGTAATTATAAATCTTTAATTTTTGTTTAATAAAGATATTTATTATTATTATTATTATTATTATTATTTTAAACAACTGCTGGAAATTATTATTTGATTGTTGATTATTATAACCTTTTTGATAATTTTTAAAAAATGCTTACACCATACATACAATAATTGTTTAATTACCACTTGATTTATAATCACATAATCATTAACCATTAACAACTAAATATTATAAATGGAACTTAACTGGTTTAAATTATATTCACTATTTTATGTACAATTACTTTATACACAACTGTACGCTTCCTAAGTAAACATAAATAAAAAAAAATCAATATAAAAGTTATTCATGGTATTAATATGTGAAGGTATGATGTATGCAATTTTGGAGGTTGTACGGGTACCATTTATTGAATAACAAACACCTCTGCCATAGCCATCCCAAGTGTTACGCTACGTTTAGCGACTTAGCAGGAATGCTCGGGTTCATGGGGTGAGGTTTGTTCGGATCTTGGCAATAGATGCGTCTGCCTACCTATTGCGTGGCTTGCCGGATTGGTAGAGACTGGTTGAGGTAGACCTTTTTACCTCTCCAGCAGGACTCTCTTGGAAACATCGCCTTGCACTGCAATGAGAAGGGTAGATTCATACTGTCACTTCTGGAGATGCTGACCCCCAGATTCCTACCCACCCTTTATACCCTTCCTTCACAGAACTTTCTCTCCTTTTCCTAAAAAGACCCTCCACACAGTATCCCAAAAGGTGATATAGACACTGAGGGGAACTAACCTTGTACAAAACGCAAGTGCGCGCCACGGTTGAATTTGGCAGCCACCTCTGGTCTGGAGCTCCAAAATACCTAAAAAAAACCATTAACTCTGTGCAGAAACGGGCGGTCCGTTTAATAGTGTAATGTCCGTCTGAGCCAGTTGTGGCAGAGCTAATCCAGATGCGGACTTACAGATGTGGAAGACGAAGAATTATAGTGGGTAGTACACTAAATGAAGAGCGTAACTGTATTCTGTACTAGTATTTATTAGGGAGCTGCCTTAAGCCAAAAGAGGACGAATCTAGCATGCGTCGCCTTATATAGATTCACGCAAGCATGCTATCTCGCTTGCACTCATACAAATTCACACAGACATTACACCCCCACACTTAAACAATAATTACATACATGGATCATATATTTTTTTTATATCTGACACTTATACATAACAAATAACTACGTATTTCATTTTATACACATTTTTTTTTCTTCATGTAATTATATAATATAAACTTTATTTTCACTTTGGATAACGTGGGCGTGGTTGAGGTCTGGAACGCAGTCTCCCTTCCCATGGTGGCTGCGATCTGCAAAGAACAGGGGAATTAGTATTGGTCCTGTCCACGTCTGAGAGTGGACCAAAGTCCAACAAATTATCAGAATAGTCACTCTCCCCCCACCTAACCTTTCTATCAGAAAGCTGATCGTGGTGTCTTTTCCAAACCTGGCCTGTTGAATGTATCTTAACCAAATAGGTTCTACTCCCTAATCTTTTGATAATTGTACCCAAAATCCAATTATTCTTTTTATTTCTAAAATCTTTGGTCAAAACTTTTGATCCCAAATCAAAGATTTTTTAAATTTTCTTCCCGGTAATATTTTTTTTGACTGTTTTGACTAGCTACCATTTTATTTTTTACTTTATCATCAATTTTTTTAAAATCACTACACTTGTCATTATTCATTTTTGGTACAAACGTATTAAAAATTGAACGAATTTTTCTACCTAACATCAACACACTAGGTTCAATTCCCGTACATAACGAAGGTGTATTCCTAATATCAATTAAAAATGACAGTAATTTATCGTCCAGATCCCTTGGAAATCTGTTATTCACCAATATTTTTTTTTAAAAATTTTTAACTGTTTTGACAGCGTTTTCTGCCAAACCATTCGAAGCCGGGTGCTGGACTGCTGACGTAATATGTTCAATATTAAATTCACGACAAAATTCCTGAAATAAAGCTGACGTGAAAGCTGTTTCCAATTTTTTTCGGTATACCAAAGTTAGAAAACATTTTCTTTAATATTTTGATTGCACTAACTGAATCTACCGTTGGTACTATTTGACAATCCACCCACTTTGTGGTAGCGTCTACCACCACAAAAAAAATTAAATTACCGAAAGGACCTAGATGGTCTATATGAATCCTGTTCCAAACTAAATTATTCACTGGCCAACTCGCCAATTGCACCTTGGAAGGAGTAGGTAAACATACTGCACACCTAGTACACTGTTTTACCTCCTTCTCAATATCAGCATTTATACCTAACCAGAAAAAATAATTTCTAGCTAAACTTTTCGATTTCACTATACCCAGGTGCGAACGGTGAATAAATTTCAAAACTTTTTCTTTTAATTCCATTGGTACTACCAGTTTACTATCATAAAACAAACACGCATCATGAGTTGATAACTTATCTCTAATATGCCAAAATTTTAATAAATCAGAATTTAAGTTTTGTTTTCAGGCCACCCTGTATTCAAATAATTGACAATCTCTGATAAAACTAAATCCTTTTCCGAACTCCGTTTAAATATTTCCGGATTTATTTCCGTTTCAACGAAAATATCATTTAACCGTTCTATTTCCAAACTATCGATATCAGTATCGTTAATTATATCCAAGAAATAATGGTTATCTTCGTATTCCTCGATATTATTATTGCTCCGTTGCATCGGTAATCTTGACAAGAAATCTGCTTTATTGTCGTCCGACTTTATGTACTCTATAGTATAATTAAATGACTGCAAAATTAAAGCATAACGCTGTAATCTGTTCGCTGCTAGAATTGGTACCTGCTTATTTGTATCTAGAATATGTACAAGCGGTTTATTGTCGCATGACAGAATAAACTTATTTCCAACAAGTATTGAAAGAATCTTTTCAAACCGAATATGATTGCACACGCTTCTTTATCCAAAATTGAATATTTCCGTTCGGTTTCCGATAAAGTCCTACTTGCAAATGCTATTGGGCGTTCTATCCCGTTATCATACTTGTGACAAAGCGTTGCTGAAATCCCAATATTACTGGCGTCTGTAATGAGTTTCAAAGGGATACTGGGTTTGAAGTAAGTGAACTAGATTTTTTTCTGACATGAATTGTTTTTTTACAAAATTAAAAGCATCACTACATTCTTCCGACCACAAAAATACGGTTCCCTTTTTCAATAAATTATAGAGTGGTGACAGAGTGTCCGATATATTCCATAAAAACATTCTATTATATGAGATTACTCCCAACAAACTTCTTAATTCTGACACATTCCTCGGAACTGCCAAATTCTTAATTGCTTCAATTTTACTTTCTAGCGGCATTATACCTTCCTGAGAGATTTTAAAACCTAAGTATTCAATTTCCGGTACATAAAAATAACATTTTCGGTCATTTACGGTTAGACCATGATCATTTAATTTCTTAATTACCGCATAACATACCGAATTTAATTCTTCTTTCGAATTACCAAATAATAATATATCGTCTAAAAATACACGCACATTTTTTAAACGACCGACGATAGTTGCTATGACTTGCATAAAAATCGCCGGACTCGTCGTAAGCCCAAACGGCAAAACTTTATACGCAAATAGACCTATGTGAGTTGAAATAACACATAGTTTTTTTGAACTTTCATTCAAAGTAATCTGAGAAAAAGCATTTTTTAAATAAATTTTTGCGAAATGTTTCGCGCCATTTAACGAAGAAATTAAATCTTCTACTCTAGGCAATGGAAATTTTAAAGGTGCCAACATTGGATTCAAAGTGTTTTTGAAATCTGTACATATCCTAATCGTGCCATCTTTTTTTTTAACAATAACAATTGGACTTGCCATTTCACTAATTTCAACTTTCTCAATAATGTCGTCGTTCACCATTTTTAGCAATTCATTTTTCACTTGCACCCGCAAACAATACGGAATGGGTCTTGGGTTAACGAACCTTGGTTTAAAATCCGACATAACCTCAATATTAGCTTCGTAATTTTTCAATCTACCCGGTTTATCCGAAAACACGTTAGGGTATTTTAATTTTAACATCTCGCGAAAATTATTATCTGCAACACTCTTATTCACCAGATTAATTCCGTTCATTCCATTCACTAGATTAATATGAGAGCTTGGTCCAGTCTCTCCTTGAACAGGGACCACACTCCTGTCTTGTGACAGAATGGCCCCAGACTTTTACAAATCGCATCCATTGGGAATAAGAGCTGAAACAAATTTTGATTAATAAACTTATCTCAGCGCTTCCGGGTGAATCCGCTCCAGGACCTCGCTCCAAAGCGTCTCCTCACACAGCTTCCGGATCTCCATCACCAGCCGTCTCTTTCGACTGCTGATTGCCCGTTTCCGTCTCCCAGCAGCTACGGAATCCAGCCCTTTGTCCGGTCCCGCTTGTACAGCTGCAGCGACAGAATCTGAGCCCTTGCCCCAGATTCCGGCTTCTTCCGTAGATGGTCCTCTTGTCACCATCTTCTTCTTACTGCATGCAATGCTAGCATGCCACGCCAAATTTGCTTCCTCAATACTGCAATATGGATGCAGGCTCTAATGCATGTCTTCTTGACATACGTGATGGCGTCTTCTTGAGTGCGTCTTCATGCAACAATTTTTTTTTTGTCGCAGCACTCTGCTCTTCCGTAATCTCGTCTTCAGGTTCTTCAATTTCGTAGCTTGAAATGTCAGCTACTACCGACTGCGCCAGTTGTAATGTCTGTCTGAGCCAGTTGTGGCAGAGCTAAGAATTATAGTGGGTAGTACACTAAATGAAGAGCGTAACTGTATTCTGTACTAGTATTTATTAGGGAGCTGCCTTAAGCCAAAAGAGGACGAATCTAGCATGCGTCGCCTTATATAGATTCACGCAAGCATGCTATCTCGCTTGCACTCATACAAATTCACACAGACATTACAGATAGCTTCTCCCATCTTAACAGACGGTCTGCAATCTTTAGAGCATAGGCATCAGGTGGGAATGCTGTCCTTGTTCTACCAGTATTTCAATGGAAGATGATCCGAGGAACTAGCGTCATTGATTCCCTCGGCACCGGTGTATAGTCGGGAAACACGTCAAACACGCGCCCAACATTTGTACAAGGTTGACATTGGTCACATGAGAACGGGTCGTTTCTATGACTCGTTCTTGAGTTCAACGGCTCGGCTGTGGAACGATTTGCCGGCCTCTGTTTCCTTCCTCCTACAACATGGTTCTCTTCAAGACCCATGTTCACTCCTTCCTTTCCCCAAAAAGATCCTCCACACACCTTCTTCAAAGATGACATAGGCCCTGAGGGAAATTATTTTCCTCAGTGTGGAGTTTTAATGTAAAAAAAAAATCCCTCAGAGCCTCTTGTATTGAGCTAATGTAAAAGCATGTCCATCGATCGAGCGGTAGGTACACTCCTTTCTTTGTGTTAACCCGTTCTACATATCTTAACCATAATAAAATGACTTATTTCCGCTCATTATAAGTACTACATTTATTAAAAGATAAGTCATCATAATTTAGCTCCTTTTACTAGAATAGAGAACTCCGGTCCAATTTTTTTAATTTTTTTTTATTACCTTCTAACTTAAATAACTGCGTTTTTGTTTTTATTTTTAGAGTTAGTTTTAATAGATAAAATAATTGTCAAAGTTTTAATTTTTCGAGACCCCCGGAAATATGGTAAATCGTGTGACGTCATCACTCCCGAAAAATTAGTATGGGATTGGGCAATCAGCTGATCTACTGCCGCCATTTTGAAATCCGTTGTTCCGTTGTTCGAAGTATTCTCCCTAGAAGAAGCATTACTTTTTTCATTCATTATTTTTTTTGTCCAGTAATTTTTCAATATTTTAAATAGGTAATAGAGATAAACTAATAGAGATACCTCTATTTTTGATACTGAATTATTTAGGCTTAAATATTGTTTAAATAAACACTACAACTAAATCTCTATAAACAGTACGAAATAAAGAATAACATGAAATGTGGTTAATACTGATGGCTTGTGCTATACTTACATGTCAATTGATTTCAATACAATGTGATACAATGACTGGTGACGCGTGACGTCAGCACTAACCATTCAATCGTACCAACTTTACAGTGTATTTTAACGAGACGTTAAAAAATGCACTTTTTAATATTTTTTTACGAATACTACCTTTAATATTATAAAAAAAACTTATATATTCAGAATCAGCGTATATTGGTCTGTATGAACATATTTTTTTAAAGTCATAATATTTTTTACTGGAGTTCCTTATTAATAATACGACCTCCGTAGCCCAGTGGGTAAGACTCTTGACTCACAATCCGGAGGTCGCGGGTTCGAACCCGGCATGCGCAAATAAATTTTATTTGATTAATTTGTGTTATTTCACAATTAATTCATTTAAAATAATATATAGTATATTTGCGGCATGTTCCAGAGTGGAAGATACTATCAGTATCGCCCTGGTGTAAGACCACCATTCAGAATTGAAACGTTGCTTGATAATGGCTTTAGCCGTGTTTGGTGACCAGATCTGAATAGCCAGGTACTTTCCAACCTTCCTCTTCCCCACCTCCTTCCCCTCCTCACTACCTTCAGCCTCACAACATACCCCAATTGGGGATGCCATAGCCTCACTGGCCCCAGACGGGAGCAGTTGAGATTCTTGTGCGGTATTCACTGTAAAAAAAAAAAAAAAAAAAAAAAAAAAAAAAAAAAAAAAAAAAAAAAAAAAAAAAAAAAAAAAAAAAAAAATAAGAAGGAGGATGTTGTTGTAGTACGTATGCTAAAGTAAATTTGCTTAAGTTATCGTTCTTCAAAATAAGAAAGCCGGGAATATGAAGAGCGGCTGAACTCCACCATTCATCACAAATGAAATAAAGTGATCAACAAAAGAAAATCCTATTTGACTTCTGACGATTTTTCTTTTCTTCACCGCTATCTCGTTTAAACAGAATTCAGCGCTGTTTATCTGCGTCCCGGCATTAGGCCAATGTTATTATGGAAATAAATGTTTACAGGGATTATAATGCGAAGGTTGATTTCAAAGTAGACATTAATATTGTTGGTTTTATTTTTCAATCTACTATTATGGGTGTAGTTAGTGATGTAAATTTGTTTACTAAAAACAAAAAAGTAATCAGAACAAAATATAAACCTAATTAGTAGATTTCATATTAAAAAATGTTTATTTTCCATCTGAAATCCGACCGTTTATGGGTGTTTTGAAAATGATTATTATGACGTTTGTTCAAGTGTTAAAAAAAATCAATCCGTAAAAAGCATTTTTTTTCGACTATAATACACCCATTTTCAATTTTAGACATGTTTTGGTCGGAGGCGTCTACTAATATCTACAGGAATTCCAAAAACTGAAAAAATCGAATTAATATCTATGAGAACCAAAGTGTTGACGAATATCTACAGCTCAAACGGCTGACTAATATCTATGGGAACCAAAGTGTTGACGAATATCTACAGCACTGGCAGATGTTGGATTTGCAATTATGTATAGCATATTGGAATAACGTAATATTGCGTATGTAGTTTAAAAAACTTAATTTATGTATGTTTGTATGTAAAAATCCCTAATATCGGACTATTGGACACATTTAGCTGATTAGTCCAACCTAAGCTCTGTAGATATTAGTTCAACCTACGCTCTGTGGATATTAGTCAACACTCTAAAGTTCGTAGATATTAGTTCAACATATGAGCTGTAGATATTCGTCAGACATACAGGCTGTAGATATTAGTAACTGGAGTCGTTTTGGTCTGACTTTGTTATTATTTTTGTTTTTTTTTCTGAGGCTTGAACCTTCCCCCGCAAGGACTGCCGTGACTTTAAGGCGATTCCAGACTCACGGCGAGAAGTCTTGGCGAGAATTTCTCGCCGAGACTTCTCGCGAGAACAAGCACTTATCCACACTCTCATTTTTCTCACTCGCGATCTGTTTCCCATCCGGTATGGACGACATCACAGATGATATTCAAAATGCAGCAGGTTTGGCTCTGTGCGCCATGGCATATTATAATTTTGTGAACGTTGTGACGTTGAACGTTGTAGTTAGCCCTTGATTTAGAAAGGAATCCAGAGCGTCATATGCAAACCATATAGGTTTATAAATTTCATTTTCACCAGCACCCGATTTGGAGGAATCATTTACTATTTTTCTATATTTCCGTTAACTAGCAAAAAGGGAATCTTTTTTTCTTTTTGACTTCAGGTACTTTCGTCTCCATTATTTCTCCAAGTCAGTTCCACGCATCGTGGTTCAAACTTTTGTAATTCGATGTTTTGCATCCCATAACACCGGTTCAGATTGAAAATATTCTATAAATTACAACTCTTGTTGATTTTTTATGCAAAGAAACAAAATTTTCGAACAAAAACAAAAATATATCGCACGTCTACTCTCAACCGCTCACTAAACAACACTGAGACAAAACGTGAGTGTAGTAGCCTTCTCGCTTCTCGCCCGAGAAATCCTTTGAAGCGGCCAAATTTACCGACAGTGGAGGTAATCCACCTCTTACCCGCCCTGGTATAAGTAACTGATGGTTACTCCTTCAAGGCTCTCGCAAGATTCTAATTTTTTTGTTAAACGAAGCTACATTTATTTATTTTGAACGAATCTAGACCTCCAGTGTCCATGCATACGTTGTTAGTAAGCAGTATGCAAGTGCTTAACAGGAAAAACAAAATGCAAAAAATAAATAAATTTACCGACAGCAATCCGAGAACAGCCGAGCCCGAGAAAGAGAATGCGAGAAACACCTCACATTCTCGCTTCTCGGGTGTTCTCGGGGCTTCTCGCCGAGAGTCTGGATGGGCTATTAAATTGACGACCTCCGTAGTCCAGTGGCTAAGACTCTTGACTCACTTTCCGGAGGTCGCGGGTTCGAACCCGGCATGCGCAAATAAATTTTATTTGATTAATTTGTATTATTTCACAATTAATTCATTTAAAATAATATATAGTATATTTGCGGCATGTTCCAGAGTGGAAGATACTATCAGTATCGCCCTGGTGTAAGACCACCATTCAGAATTGAAACGTTGCTTGAAAATGGCTTTAGCCGTGTTTAGTGACCAGATCTGAATAGCCAGGTACTTCCCAACCTTCCTCTTCCCCACCTCCTTCCCCTCCCCGCTACCTTCAGCCTCACAAAATACCCCAATTGGGGATGCTATAGTCTCACTGGCTCCAGACGGGAGCAGTTGAGATTCTTGTGCGGTATTCACAATAAAAAAAAAATATATATATTTTTTTGGGTCACATCAGTTAAGAGTTACCAAGCTGTTTATCAACTCCGCTTCAAGAAATAATTGGTTTCACACCATATAATTTCTCTAAGCATGCCCCTTTTGCCTGCGGAATCAGTTTTAGGATGCCCCCATACAACAAAATATTTATTTCAGATGTCCGTTAAGAGTTACTCGATCTCCGGACACATTTTATATCCCTGAAAGCAATACAAATTATCTTGAAAATGTATTTGCAAGAAGAAGACTGTAGCACTTTCAATAGATTATGCCCAAATATCGATGCGTTTAACACTAACCTTTATAAATTCACAGCATTCATAGAAAAATAACACTCATTCGAATCACCACATTTTTAACTCAGAATTAATATTTCATTGATTTCTTTATTTCTCTTTTTTTAGTTCACCACATTTCCTCTCTTACCTTTAGCAGTTCGAATTTACATAAAATCACTTCCTGAAAGATATTATTGATATTCATTCAAATTTAAATGTAAACCTTCGAAAAATTTCACTAAACACTTTTTGTAGTTTTATGTAAGACTAGATTTTTCCCGCGCCATCGCTCGCATGGTATTAGGGGGTTCCCACTCCGTCCCCACCCCCCTTCCCCCATTATCCACCCCCACTCCCCCTCCCTTCCCCCCCTCCCACATCTTCCTCCCACCGCCCTCCCCCGTCTTACCACCACCCCTACTCCTCCCTCCCCCCTCCACTCCGTCCCCTCCCCCTCCACCAGCATTAATTTCCGGTACATTCTGTTTTCAAACTGCTAGCGTGCCACCTATTGCAATTTGGGAGGAATGCAGATCCCGCCAAATGTGGAGGATTTTAATAAAAATGCACTTTCTAGATAAGAAAAGTGTGGAAAAGTTGAATGAAAAAGAAATTAAGGCGCGCTCGGCAAAATTGAGGGAGATACAGCCGTTTAAAGAATGTATGAAATGACACTTCATGAACCGATACTATCGCCATTTTGAAAACTAAATTATTACCTTAAAGTTGGTAGCACTCGTAATCATCCTCATCTGTTTAAACATGGTTTATGTAACATGGTCTGTGCCCCTTTAAAACGCCTGCTCACGTCAACGCAAGAAAAACATCCCAGTTTTCAAGTAGTTTAGCGGCTACGCAAGGTTTGTGTAACATGGTTTGTGACCATTATTAATTCTGTTTTTCATAATTACGTGTATATCACACGAAGTTAGCTACAATCGTATCAACCTTCGTTAAAGCAAGTCTGAGATACCAACATTATGGTAACAAAATGGCTGACCATATCGGTTAATGAAGTGTCATTTCATACATTCTTTAAACGGCTGTATCTCCCTCAATTTTGCCGAGCGCGCCTTAATTTCTTTTTTATTCAACTTTTCCACACTTTTCCCATCTAGAAAGTGCATTTTTATTAAAATCCTCCACATTTGGCGGGATCTGCATTTCACCCTGCAATTTTTTATACAAATTTCATAATGCCAGAGCTCAACAGTAGTTTTATACAAAAAATAATTATCCAGTTTGGTGCAATCATCCGGAAGTTATGCGCCCGAACACATTTCTGGAATTTACAACATCGTTTCCACGGCAACCGTTTGTTTTGCTTTTCTTCTGACGTTTGCAATAACTCGATTTTGTTAGGGACAGAAAACGTGTGATAAATAATTTCATAACGCCAGAGCTTACCAATATATATACAGCCTATAGTACTCGCAAATAATGTAGCTTTCTAATGAAAGAATTTTTAAAGTCCATTTAGTAGTTTTTGTGTGAAAGAGTAACAAACATACATCTTTACAAACTTTCGCCTTTATAATATTAGCGGGAAGATGCACTTTATCAGAATTGTTTATATCAGGTATAGGTATTGTGTATTTTTGTATTATGGTTCTAAATTTCAATTTGTCGTTATTTTATTGGTCAATGACATACATATTCTTAACACCGTCATAAATGAATTTATAAAGGCTGTTTATAACGCTAATAAATAAAATAAACGTCTTGGTTTGAATATAAATCTTGAATGTTCGTTCAACACTTTTTTAATTCTGATTACTAAACCCATTTCTTACAGATCAGATGTTATTATTCATTTGCATTAATGGAGTACTCATGGCACTTTTTGCAAATTTGAAAATATGTTTAGAACATTAATTCGTTTTTTTCATTAATAATTTTGTTTAATTATTTTCACCTATTGCCCAATAACCATTTTATACACTAATACCAAGGGCATGCAGTTAAATAAGTGAAACTATAGGTCCTGAACACATTAAGAAAATCGACAGTGGCTAAAGTTGATTTTGACTCTTTTCAAAAATACAAAGTCCACAGAGAATAACACTTAAACCATAAATACACACTTTTTAGATTTCCGGCAAAGGAAATAATTTATTTGCGGACTTGGCATGAAATATCAAGGCATTTTTTTTGTAGGTAACAAATAAAACAGAATAGGTAACAAATAAAACAATAAATTCCTTAAATCATATATCTATCCTGTACAAAAGGATCAGGAAGGAAAAAAATGGAGGAAAATTATGTATTTTAATAACAAAATTTCTAATTCCTTGACAAAGAATGTACCAAATGAAATTCTTCCTTTATTTTATGCAAACAACAAACTTTAAAATTACATTGTAAATAATAAAGATAGAGATTCAAAAATGAAAAAATCTGGAATCTATAAATTGAAATGTAACGATTGTGGTTTCTTTTATATAGGTAAAACTTCGAGAAACTTCGAAATAAGGATTAAAGAACATATCAAATCTTTAAACAATAACAGTTTCTCGGAGTTTGCCAACCTTTGGTGGAAACCAGTCATACCTTTGATTCAATAGTGGAATAGATTTAATGCATTGTAATGTCAATGGCATTCAGTTGGATAAACTAGAAATTTTAGAAATCCGAAAAAGTGTTAATGCGCATTTGAATATTATTAATAACCAAAAATTGTTCTTAAGTGACCCAATATTAAACCTGTTCCCTTTGTAAATTGTCTCCCATTGCCCCTCTCTCCTCTACCCACTCTCATACTTTCATTGATACCATTGTCTATGTCCATTCTTTTTCAATTAACACCATTGTCTACGTCTATTATTTATAATTAGTATCAATAAAAAACCCTGAAGAAGTGAGCATTGCTCACGAAACATGTTGGTTTTGTAAACAATAAAAGTGGTAAAAACGAAGTAATTTATTAATTTAAATAAAACAGATTTTTTTTTATAATAAACAAAAATTTTAACAAAACAAAAAAACGACTGAAAATGCACTATAAAGTAAAAAAATAATTTCGTATTCTTCTACAACTTTATAATCAACTTACCTTTTCTACTCATCAATATGTAGGTACGATTGTTAGTTTTAGAGTCGGTGTCGGCGGGAGAGGAGCTGTTAAGTGAACACGCCGGGCCGCGGGTACCTTGGTTGACACCGACTCCAAAAATAACAATCGTACCTACATATTGATGAGTAGAAAAGGTAAGTTGATTATAAAGTTGTAGAAAAATACGAAATTATTTTTTTACTTTTTAGTGCATTTTTTGAAGTCGTTTTTTTGTTTTGTTAAAATATTTGTTTATTTTTTGATTTTTAGTGAATCTGAAGTACACTAACTAATTCGATTAAGATTCGGCCGAGTATCGTAAATTTGTTCTTCAAAATTGGAGAGTTCCGTTACTTTGTCATGGATACCATAATCAGAACCTAACCAAACTCTCATCAAACTACCCTTGAAGTACATCCTTTCCAATAAAAAAAGAATCATCGAAATCGGTTGGCGTGATATTGAGTTATTCGTCCATTTGTCGCGCACGTACTTGATGCAAATTTAAGACTTATATGATTTTCTCATGGATGCCATTGTCAGAACTAGACCAAATTAAAATGGGACCACACGGGAAGCACCAGCTTTCAAATAAAAAAAGAATCATCAATATCGGTTCACCCAGTCGAAAGTTCTGAGGTAACAAACATAAAAAAAAATAATAAAAAAATAAAAATACAGTCGAATTGAGAACCTCCTCCTTTTCGAAGTCGTTTAAAAAGACCAATCTTCACAAAGAACGTGATGTAACGAAGAATAAGTTTATAGACTGTTTGTTTTGCGTTTAATAATGATATTATATTAGTATAAATATTAATATATCATAGCTTTAGAGGTTCTTAACAAACATATTGGTATAATCTTAAAAGAGCTGGCTTTCCGAAAAAAATGCTGAATTTATAAACGGTTTTTATGATTATTTTCCGCCTTTTCCACTTTTAATGCTACAAGCAACGTAAACACTGAAAACATCTAATAAAAAATGTAATAAAATTCATATTTTATGTCGTGAGAAAGAAATAATATCGCTAAGACGTTTATTCGCATTAGACAAAGGTGGGTTGTTTCATGAGAATATGTTCGTAAAAACATTTACTTCGTGAAATTATTCATCACTTTACGGGCTGTGCGAAGCCAAAACTTATTTTAGTAAAATTAAATATACCTTCGCGGATTATATTTTTTTCTTCTTCCTTTAAATTAAATTCAAGACACGTATTATATAACACGTGCTTAATTTGAAAATTTCAAAGTATTATTTTGAGAAATCAATAAATTTTAAAAGTAATTACCGCCGGTATATTCAGTACTTATATTCAGAACTTTATATTTTATATTTTTAAATGTAGCTATTACTTTGTAGTTATCCATTATAGAAAAATGAAACAATACAACTTTGTATAAACCACTTATATAATGCGTAAATCCTACCGGTTTCGGAACAAACGTTCCTTCTTCAAGGAAAGCTTATACTAATTTGACAGTTTCGAACAATGTTTTATTATGGTAGGGGTGGAGCCGTTGTAGGGGTGGAATCGTTAATGTAGATTGGGTGGGTAGGTATTAATGTAGAGTGGGTGGGTAGGTACCATAATAAAACATTGTTCGAAACTGTCAAATTAGTATAAGCTTTCCCTGAAGATGGAACGTTTGTTCCGAAACCGGTAGGATTTACGCTTTATGTAAGTGGTTTGTACAAAGTTGTATTGTTTCATTTTTTTAAATATTTTATATTCAGAATTTTAGTAACCAGATGTGTCAAGAATTTGAAAAATTTATCAATTTACAAAGATAATTTTCAAATTCTGTGAAAGCTCTATTCAAGTTTTTTTAAATTTTTTTTTTATTGAAAATTTTTGATACAATACATCATACATGAAATAATGAAAAGTATATAAAAAAACTTAATATAATAAATGTATGAACAAAAAAATCCCACAAAGGCAATGCCTGTGCGTGGGTATAATATAGATTTTTTACTTTTATTTCTATGGTTATAGTGAATATTTTAAGTCTACATAAATAAGGGATTTAAAAAAAAAGTAACTGAATAAATGCATTTAAAAAATACAGCATAATAACAGTCTGCACTGTTATTATTGTATTTGTAAGTTTTGTAAGAATAGATGTTACAAGTGCAATTTAAAAACATAAAAAACAAACAAAATAAACTAGCAAACAATATTATAAATCTTCTCTAAAAGCTGTCTAATGATAGATATATTATTTAATGGCTTTATTTAAACTTATAAGAAAAAAATATCTGTTTTAGTGTTTTTTAGCCAAATTTTGGTATATTTTTTATAAGATTAAGTTAGAAAATTAATTATTTTAGAAGAATAAGTTCTTTTATTATTTCAGTTCTATCAAGCAACTGACCCATTAAGATATAATAATAGAACTCGTTTAGAAAATTCACAGTACTTAAAATATAAATATTGAAATTGTTTATATTTTGTAAAACCATTTGCCCCTTAGACCACCACTATTCATGATCTCGGTAAAGGTACTATTTGGTATACCTACACCTACAGGTTTATAGATGGGCAAAAATACCTCGATTTTTTCCTGTTTTACCGATTATTGGAATTGTATAATGCGCAACAATTATAAAATCTCCTACATTAAAATTAATTGGTTTCCATGGGAACACATCTTCTTGATGGCAACAATACGATATGGAAGATGTTAGAAATGTATAATTCTTTGTTTGAGAGCAAATCCGACATTGCGAGATTATAATACTGTTGAACGATCGAATTCTGAGAATTGAATGAAATAATTCTTTGAATCAGCAATCAAATGCAAACCTAACTTAAAAGCATTTACAATTTAATTAAAATGATTTAATTTACTAATTTATGACGATGCAGGTAAAGTTCATAACTTTTATAGAATGAAACAAGTAGGTACTTTGTTTAAAAACCACTTTATTTTTATTTATATTTGTCCACCGGTTTCGGTTGAACTCAACCTTCTTCAGGACAATAAACATAAGTTTTATACGTTTATTGTCCTGAAGAAGGTTGAGTTCAACCGAAACCGGTCGACAAATATAAATAAAAATAAAGTGGTTTTTAAACAAAGTACTTGTTTCATTCTATATAATGTCAAGCCACAAAGTGTTTGCTTTCTACGATAATTTCATAACTTTTGTTGAATGCGAGTAAAATTGATGGAATTTTCCTAATATGAAAAAATTTACATTAACACTTAAAACAACTAAGAATTGAGTGAAAAATTACATCTCAGCAAATTTATTATGTGAAATAGGATCTGGCCACAATTTTATAGGATTTTCACTTAAAGTTTTCTGTGACTTTTGCAACATTTATGGTATGAAATTCATCGCGAAATAATTTGTGCGTCGTGAAATAAATGCTCTGCATTTCTTAGGTTATCGTCAAAATTTTTCTTAGAATGTTATTCTCTTTGCGAAATATTGAAATATGGAACAGTGGTACCTAAATAAAAATCTAAAGATTTTTATGAGATTTTTTGCATATGTTTTTTATTTGAATACCACACAAAAGTCCCAACTGCTCCCTCCCAACCTGAGCGAAAGAGATTTCTACCCCAATTATGGTATGTTGGGAGGCTGAAGGTTTGGGGAGAGGATGGAGGTAGGAAGAGGCAGGTGGGAAGTACTTAGCTGTTCAGATCTGGTTAAAAAACAAGGCTAAAGACTTTTCAATTGTGAACTTGATATATTACAAAGAAGCACCCTTTTAGGGTGAATTGCCTATTTTAAAAAGGGAAGATACTGAGGATACTGGAAAGTGCCCAAAGTGTACTACAGAATATAATTTTTAACCCGCGTCCCACTGGCTTGTTAACGATAAGGAATCGACAAAAACCGAAGACCCGGTCCAGAAAAGTAAAGTTCAATACGTAATAAAGTAAGGTTTGCAGCGCAGTTATTGCGTGATTTTTCTGCGCATTCTCCGGTTTTGTACAATACCTTACGCTTACCGAGCCAGTGGGACGACGCGACAGGTTTGGTTTAAATACGAAGTAAAACAATTTACTTGCGCACACCGGGATTAAAATCCGCGACCGCCGGATTCGTAGTCGAGGATGTTGACCACGGAGGCCGTTATCTCTCAAACGGAGATTTAATAATTATATAATTTAGCCAAAGTTTCGTACAGTTTTGCAGAATCCATTATCTGGGCAGATTATTCTTCTGTATCTATTTTGTATATTGTGGTTTCTTGTTATATTTGGAATTTAATGTTATATTAATATTGTTAAAATTAATTATTAATTATTAATTATATAAATTAAAATTAATAAATACTGACAAACTGCTTTGGCAGTTTAGCGGGTGCTTAAAATGAAGAATAAAAAAATAAAAAAAAAAAGATATTGGGATAAGGAGGTGGAAGAAAATTTCGATTTATTAACTCAAAAATCATTCATCATTGAACCTTTGACCGCAAGATTCTAAAATCATGGTTATGGATACATTTAATAATTACCAGCGATGTCACCCAGCGGTAGATACTTTCATAATCACTCTTGTGAAAGAACACCAATCAGAAACGAAATGTTGCTTTAAATCGCTTCAGCATCGTTTGATAACCAGATCCGAATAGCCAGGTACTTCCTCACCTTCCGATTCTCCATCTACTTCAACTCCCGCCCATTTTCATGCACATAACATACCCCAATCAGGGTTGCTGTAGTCCAACTGGCTCTAGACGGTTGGGAGAAGTTGGGACTAGTTTGCTATTCACATAAAAAAAAAATTGACTTCTCCCCATTTCTGTCAGCTCTCAATATTCCCAAAATAAGGAGGCCATACTTTCATTAATTTAGGTAAGAATCTAATTGCCCGGAATCACTTGAAACATAAATAATACCAACCAAGGACTAATTCTTTTGATAGCAATATATACTTTCTTTGTTGCTGAATGGGATTTTGAATAAAGTAAACTGTTAAGCGGTTAACGATATGGCACGCATTAATGTTTATTGCGTAATCTTTATTCCCCCAAGCATCGATCAATGGCCCGGCGTAGCACGGTTGTTTTCGCATTACACACGCCATTTGCCAAAACGGCTTCAATTTATTAACAACAACAACGATATCTGCCATCGGAGTTCAATGGAAGAGAAAGGAAAAATATCGCGGCCTGTTTACGATCAAGGGGCGTTGTTTTCTGTCGTTCCGCCACTGAAATGTTTTCCAAATTTACAGCGCGCAAAACAGCTCTTATTTGTAGTGACAGACAGTTCTAAGAATATTAAAAGACATGTGACATTAGTCACTAAGCAAATTTTTTTATACATATTTATATATTATTTTTCAACCTTTTGGCCTTCAACTTTGATCATTGGCCCACCTCAAAAATGTCTATATTTGCCCATCTCAAAGCCTGAAGTTCTCTTCAAATCGACAGCTTATTTCATCTATGGACAACCTCGCTTCACTTCCCAACCAAGGGCGCTAAATAATCGTCACCACAACTTGTTCAATATAATAACACAAAGCACTACAGATGTTTTAACACAGCAAAGTGTGATGATCGTGGCCGGTTATCATCATGTGTTTCTGGACTCCCTTGGATGGATCCAGATTCCTCTTATTTTGATGAAGTCAGTACAGGGTGAATCAATAATAATACGTAGGTAGTCAATTGTGGTTTATTCCGAGATATTGTACAATGGTTTGTTAGATACAACTACCTGAGGTGCCTACCTTCTGCCGACAAACTAGCTCAGAATGGTCAGCAGAGCGGGGGAGACTATCCTCACCAGGGTGGTAGGTTCTCTGAGGCGTTTGTGTGGCATCCCTGAAATAAGCTCAAATCCTACGGGCTGGGGGAGACAGTGAAACAAGGTGGCTACGGTAAATATCAGGTGTATTGGGTAGAATCCTTTCATAAACAACAATTGTACATAATACAGGCACAGTTAGAACAGGGTAGCAACAATAATCCTACCTAATTCGGGTGAATTTGGCCCTAAAATCTCTCTGGGGCGATCATTTATCTTCGCGTTGAATTTACAAGGAACACACGCAATAACGGGGGTTAAATGGCTCAGGGTACTCACAGCAGCAGGCGGCTTGGAGATCGGTGTGGTGAAAGGAATTTAACCGTGCTTGGCATTTCGGCAAGCCACTATGCACGAACACAACCGCCATGGCGGCTTTATGGAATGTTCCGGAACAGTGCGGGACGGTTCTCGTTACACGTGCGCTCTAAACGCGCTCGGGGGAAGAATGGCGGCTTCTGCCGGCCGTTGTTCGCGTTCCGCCGCCGTTAGCGCGCGGCGCACTTGCGGCGAGGGAGCGAAACTGTAGTCTGCGCAGTGGCGTGCGCTCCAACTTGAGAGGGGGCATTTCGTATATCGTAACAGGTTATTCTAGGAAGTCTAATGGTAAAGAGAACAAATGGACAACAATTACACCCTTTTATATGTTACTCATGCTGTCTCACTCATACACGCGTGTTTCTTTCATACTGCAACACATACGTTCACCACACAAAGTATGACAAGGGAAATGGTGCTATTGAATTAATTTTCAATAGCAGTAGATATTTAATCACTCTTTAACCTGAATACTTTTTATTACCTAACTTCCCAAATGTCAAAAAAAGAAATCTTATACCGTAAATGTAAATGAATGATCAATCTGTCGTAAGACAATTAAAATAAGAAAAAATAATGATACTGTGATTACCACAGTCATCAGTTCTTATGAGATTGGAGGTATTCCGTCGCAGGAAGATTCTTACCTTGGCTCTTCCCATGACTCTTTGCAAGGTGGCCATTTCGTAACAAGGTTCTTGGTTACAGTTCATGTTTGCGCTCCAAAGGTTCATTCAAGGTTGAAATTAGATGACCTGATGACCTCCTGGGTGACATCAACTTTACAACTCATATAATGTTTATAATGTAGCGGTTCCTACCCTCTAGTCTAGTTAAATAAAATTATTTCTGTGTGCTGGCATTTCTGCGCGTCTATTGCCTTGATTTCCGAACCAACCAATATTTCCAAATTCTCCTTCAATTATCTTTATAAATCTCTCATTAAAATTTTTCTTCACATTGTTAACCGCACCTAAAATCAACAAAAATCTTAATATAGATTGTGGGTCTATCTGTGATTGTACCGCTGGTTCTGAACTCAGATATGTTTTGAATTAAAAAGTCAATTATTTCAGACAATCGATAAATTACCTACCTAAAATACAATATTTAAAATTGTTTTAGTAGTTGTCAATCTCAAAATTGAAACCGATGTTTCCAGAATTCAGACTATTAAAAGATTTTTCACTGGTCTTTGCAAGTCATTATAATAAAACGAAAATGACCGTGGAGCTGAATTCTTCGCGGTTATACAATCACTGGAAGCAAGGCCGTAAAATCAAACCTTTTAATAAAGCTGTCAGGAACATTGGATGGATGGTTCGGGATTGATCGACGTTGTATGAAATTTTGTGGATTGAAAAGTTATTTAATCGAATTATGAGTATCGGAAGGCTATTTAACTTTGCCTTTTTATACGGACACAATAATGCTTCCAGCAATGGACATTAATCTTCAATTGAAACTAAAAAATGAGAATTAAGATAAAAAAATTGTGTGAATTAAAAAAATTAGGTTTATGTCATAATATAAATTGGTGTGTGAAAAAAAATATAGGCTTCTGCCGTCTTGCTTTTTAATCTGAATTATTATACAATAATCTTTTTAAACTGACATAGGGTCTTAGTTACGACCGACCACAAGTGTTGTTCCAAAGCGGCCGTAAAACGATGATTTAAAAAAATATTCATAGGGAGATTTTTGGATTGATTCGTGTACAGACCATGATTCTTAGTAAGAATCTAAAATTTCAGTCAATTCGGTGCGGTAGGGCCGAAGTTATGACTGACCTTAATTGTTTGAAAGACCGAATCCAAGTGTTAAAACGACGATTTTTAAAAAAAAATTCTTCTTTTAGCAGATTTTTTCATTGATTCGTGTACACGTACAGACCATAATTCATAATAAGAATCCAGTCTGGCTCGGTGCCATAGGGCAGCAGTTATGACCGACCCCAAGTGTTGAACAGCAACACAGCAGTGTTACAGCGCCCTTGAGGTGATTTTTCACAAAAACGGCGCTATATAAATCATCCAAGTATTATTATCATTATTGAAACGACCGAAATCAAGTGCTAAAATGACCGATTCCAAGTTTTAAAACGTTTGTTTATTTTTAAACGACTTCAAAAAGGATGAGGTTCTCAATTCGACTGTATTTTTTTTTTTTTTTTATGTTTGTTACCTCAGAACTTTTGACTGGGTGAACCGATATTGATGATTCTTTTTTTATTTGAAAGTTGGTGCTTCCCGTGTGGTCCCATTTTAATTTTGAGTAGTTCCGACAATAGCATCCATGAGAAAACCACATAAGTCTTAAATTTGCATTAAGTATTTGCGCGACAAATGGACGAATAACTCAATATCACGCTAACCGATTTCAATGATTCTTTTTTATTGGAAAGGATGTACTTCAAGGGTAATTTGATGAGAGTTTGGTTAGGTTGTGATTATCGGATCCATGATAAATTACCGAAACTCGGCGGAATCTCTTAATTTGATCCTAACGTCGCTATGGTCAAATTATG
The DNA here is from genome assembly GCA_917880885.1 of Limnephilus marmoratus. Classification (NCBI taxonomy): domain Eukaryota; kingdom Metazoa; phylum Arthropoda; class Insecta; order Trichoptera; family Limnephilidae; genus Limnephilus; species Limnephilus marmoratus. The sequence goes on from OU862916.1 coordinate 27,818,721, forward strand.
TCTGTCTCATATGAACAGCACGTTTAGTATGTTGACCCATATTCCGATAAATTAGTACGTGTACTTCAGATTCACTAAAAATCAAAAAATAAACAAAAATTTTAACAAAACAATAAAACGACTTCAAAAAATGCACTAAAAAGTAAAAAAATAATTTCGCGTTCTTCTACAACTTAATAGTCAACTTACTTTTTCTAATCATCAATATGTAGGTACGATTGTTATTTTTGGAGTCGGTGTCAGTAAAGGTACCCGGCCCGGTGTGTTCAAAAGTACTTGACAGCTCCCCGCGTCACCGCGGCCCCGCTCTCGCCTCGTCAAATCGCTTGTGCGACACAAGCACATTACACCTATAACTATGTATGTAGTTACAAACCTACCTTAACTGACACCGACTCCAAAAGTAACAATCGTACCTACATATTGATGATTAGAAAAAGTAAGTTGACTATTAAGTTGTAGAAGAATACGAAATTATTTTTTTACTTTTTAGTGCATTTTTTGAAGTCGCTTTATTGTTTTGTTAAAATTTTTATTTATTTTATTCTTCTTTTGGCAGATTTTTTGAATGATTCGTTTACAGACCATGATTCTTAATAAGAATAAAAAATTTCGGTCAATTCGGTGGAAAGGGCCGAAGTTATGACTGACCTAAAGTGTTTAAACGACCGAACCCAAGTGTTAAAACAATGATATATTTTTTTAAATCATCGTTTTAACCAAGATAAGAATCCAAAATTTCAGTGGGCTCGGTGCCATAGGGCCGAAGTTATGACTGACCCAAGTGTGTTAAAACGATGCTTTATAAAAATTCTTCCTTTGAGAGATTTTTTGATTGATTCGTGTACAGACCATAATTCTTAATAAAAATTCAAAATTACAGTCGTATTACAGTGCAGAAGTTGTGACCGACCCCAAGTGTTGAAACGACCGAACCCAAATTTGCTGAAACGACCGATCCCAAGTTTTAAAGCGTTTGTTTATTCTTCTTTTGGCAGATGTTTTTATTGTTTCGTGTACAGACCATGATTCTTGGTAAGAATCCAAAATTATGATCGGCTCGGTGCCAAAGGGCCGAAGATATGACCGACCCAAAGTGTTGAAACGACCGAACCCAAGTGCTAAAAAATCCGACCCCAAGTTTTAAAATGATAATTTTTTTTACTGATTCGGGTATAGTAAATAATAATAATAGTTATAGTATTAAAATTAGATAGGGATTGTGGGAAGATATGAAGGTAGATTAGATGGATGGAATGTAAAATGTGTGGGTATTATGATTAAATGTATTGCAGATGTAAGGTTTAATTCATTTCATGAAGAAAGGAGTCAGGTTCAGTATTTCGGTTGTCAGGGTGAAGGTTGAAAATTTTAGGGACAAGGTAGATGAATTGTATGTGTGCTGTCGTAGTATGCCATGATTCTTAGTAAGAATCCAATATTTCATACGGTTCGGAACCATAAGGCCAAAGTTATGAACGACCACAATTATTGTTACAAAGCGCCCGTAAAACGATGAATTTTTGCAAAAATTCTACTCTTAGCCGTTTTTTGATTGATACGTATCCAGGCCATGATTCCTAGTAAGAATCCAAAATTTCAGACGGTTCGGAGCCATAAGGCTAAAGTTATGACCGACCCCAAGAGTTCAAACGTCCGAGCCCAGGTGCTTAACGACCGAACCTAAGTGTTAAAACGATTATTTAAAAAAAAAAAGATTCTTTGTAGATTTTTTGATTGATTCGTGTACAGACCATGATTCTTCAGAAGGATCCAAAATTTCACACGGTTAGGAACCATGGGGCCAAAATTATGAACGACCACAATTATTGCTACAAAGCGCCCGTAAAATGATGAATTTTTGCAAAAATTCTACTTTTAGCTGGTTTTTTGATTGATACGGGTCCATGCCACGATTCTTAGTAAGAATTTAAAATTTCAGACGGTTCTGAGCCATAAGGCTAAAGTTATGACCGACCAGAAGAGTTCAAACGTCCGACCAGAAGATTTGGTACCTCAGAACTTTCGACTGGGTGCACCGATATTGATGATTCTTTTTTTAATTGAAAGCCGGTGCTTTCCCTGCGGTCCCATTTTAATTTAATCCAGTTCTGACAATGGCATCCATGAGAAAATCATGTAAGTCTTAAATTTGCATCAAGTACATGGACGAATAACTCAATATCACGCCAACCGATTTCGATGATTCTTTTTTATTGGAAAGGATGTACTTCAAGAGTAGTTCCGTGAGAGTTTAGTAAGGTTCTGGTTATGGGATCTATGACAAAGTAACGGAACTCTCTAATTCTTAAGAGCAAATTAACGATACTGGGCAGAATCTTAATCGAATTAGTAAGTGTACATCAGATTCACTAAAAATAAAAAAATAAATAAAAATTAAAAAAAAAACAAAAAAACGACTTCAAAAATGCACTAAAAAGTAAAAAAATAATTTCGTATTCTTCTACAACTTAATAATTCACTTACTTTTCTATTCATGAATATATGAAGGCACGATTGTTATTTTTTTGGAGTCGGTGTCAGCCAAGGTACCCGGCCCGGCGTGTTCACTTGATTGCTCCGCCACCGCCGCGGCCCGTTCTCGCCTCTCACCTCGTCAAGTCGCGCGTGCGACACAAGCACATCTCACCTATAACTATGTATATAGTTACAAACCTACGTTGGCTTACACCGACTCTAAAAATAACAATCGAACCAACATATTGATGAGTAGAAAAAGTAAGTTGATTATTAAGTTGGAGAAGAATACGAAATTATTTTTTTACTTTTGAGAGAATTTTTGGAAGTCGTTTTTTTGTTTTGTTAAAATTTTTGTTTATGGTTGATACTGTCCAGGCCATGATTCTTAGTAAGAATCCAAAAGTTAAGACGGTTCGGAGCCATAAGACTAAAGTTATGACCGACCCCAAGAGTTCAAACGTCCGAACCAAAGTGCTTAAACGACTGAACCCAAGTGATAACTATGATTTTAAAAAAAAATTCTTTGTAGATTTTTTTATTGATTCCGTTGCAGACCATGATTCATAAGAAGAATCCAAAATTTCACACGGTTAGGAACCATGGGGCCAAAATTATGAAAGACCACAATTATTGTTACAAAGCGCCCGTTAAACGATGAATTTTTGCAAAAATTCTACTTTTAGCCGATTTTGTGATTGATACGTGTCTGGGCCAAGATTCTTGGTAAGAAAGCAAAATACGGTTAGGAACCATAGGGCCAAAGTTATGAACGACCACAAATGTTGTTTCAAAGCGCCCGTAAAACGATGAATTTTTGAAAAATTCCACTTTTAGCAGAATTTATAATTGATACGTGTCCAGGACACGATTCTTAGTAAGATTCAGAAATTTCACACGGATCGGGGTTCTAATAACTTTGGCCCTATGGTTATAGGGCCAAAGATATGAACAACCAAAATTATTGTTACAAAGCGCACGTAAAACGATGAATTTTTGAATAATTCCACTTTGAGCAGATTTTTGCAGCAGATTGATACGTGACCAGGCCACGATTCTTAGTAGGAATCCAAACTTTCAGACGGATTGGAGCTATAAGGCTAAAGTTATGCCCGACCGAAAGAAATCAAACGTCCGACCAAAACTGCCTAAAAGACCGTAGATTTTTTGATCGATTCGTGTACAGACCATGATTATTAAAATTTTTGCAAAAATTCTATTTTAAGACGATTTTTTGATTGATACGTGTCCAAGCCACGATTCTTAGTAAGAATCCAATATTTCAGACCGTTGGGAGCCATAAGGCAAAAGTTATGACCGACCCCAAGTGTTCAAACGTCCGACCCCAAGTGCTTAAATGACCTAACCAAAGTGTAAAAACGATGATTTAAAAAAAAAAATTCTTTGTAGATTTTTTGATTGATTCGGGTACAGACCATGATTATCAGTAAGAATCCAAAATTTCACTCCGTTCGGAACCATAGGGCCAAATTTATGAACGACCTCAATTATTGTTACAAAGCGTGCGTAAAACGATGAATTTTTGCGAAAATTCTATTTAAAGCCTTTTTTTTTAATAATACGTGACCAGGCCACGATTCTTAGTAGGAATCCAAACTTTCAGACGGATTGGAGCTATAAGGCTAAAGTTATGCCCGACCGAAAGAAATCAAACGTCCGACCAAAACTGCCTAAAAGACCGTAGATTTTTTGATCGATTCGTGTACAGACCATGATTATTAAAATTTTTGCAAAAAATCTATTTTAAGACGATTTTTTGATTGATACGTGTCCAAGCCACGATTCTTAGTAAGAATCCAATATTTCAGACCGTTGGGAGCCATAAGGCAAAAGTTATGACCGACCCCAAGTGTTCAAACGTCCGACCCCAAGTGCTTAAATGACCTAACCAAAGTGTTAAAACGATGATTTAAAAAAAAAAATTCTTTGTAGATTTTTTGATTGATTCGGGTACAGACCATGATTATCAGTAAGAATCCAAAATTTCACTCCGTTCCGAACCATAGGGCCAAATTAATGAACGACCTCAATTATTGTTACAAAGCGTGCGTAAAACGATGAATTTTTGCGAAAATTCTATTTAAAGCCGATTTTTTTAATAATACGTGTCCAGGCCACGATTCTTAGTAAGTATCCAATTCGTGTACAGACCATGATCACCAGTAAGAATCCAAAATTTCAGACGGTTCGGAGCCATAAGGCTAAAGTTATGCCCGACCGTAAGAGTTCAAACGTCCGACCCCAAGTGCGTCCGACCTCAATTATTGTTACAAAGCACCGGTAGCACGATGAATTTTTGCAAAAATTCTATTTTGAGCCGATTTTTGGATTGATGCGTGTCCAGGCCACGATTCTTAGTAAGAATCCAATATTTCAGACCGTTCAGATGGCTCTGAACGGTCAAAGCAAAAGTTATGACCGTCCCCAAGTGTTCAAACGTCCGACCCCAAGTGCTTGAATGACCGAACCCAAGTATTAAGACGATGATTTATAAACAAAAATCTTTGTAGATTTTTGATTGATTCGTGTACAGACTATGATTCTCAAGAAGAATCCAAAATTTCACACGGTTAGGAACCATAGGGCGAAAATTATGAAAGACCACAATTATTTTTACAAAGCGCCCGTAAAACGATGAATTTTAAGGCAAAAGTTATGATCAACCCCAAATGTTCAAACGTCCAACCCCAAGTGCTTAAACGACCGAATCCAAGTAATAAAACGTCGATTGAAAAAAAAAATTCTTTGAAGAATTTTTTATTCGTGTACAAACCACGATTATTAGTAAAAATCCAAATGTTCGGATTGTTCGGAGCCATAAAGCAAAAGTCATGTCCGACCCCAAGTGTTAAAACGATGATTTAAAATAAAAATTATCTTTGTAGATTTTTTAATGGAATCGTGTATAGACCATGATTATTAGTATGAATCTAAAGTTATGACCGACCCCAAGAGTTCAAAAATCCGACCCCTAGAGCATAAACGACCGAACCCAAGTGTTAAAACGATAATTAAAAAACCAAAAAAATTCTATGAAGATTTTTTGATTGATTCGAGTACAGACCATGATTCTATGAATCCAAAATATCACACGGTTCGGAACCATAGGGCCAAAGTTATGAACGATCACAATTATTGTTACAAAGCGCTCGTAAAACGATGAATTTTTGCAATAATTCTACTTTTAGCCGAATTTTTTATTGATTCGTGTCCAGGCCACGATTCTTAGTAAGAATCCAAAATTTCAGAGGGTTTTGAGCCATAAGGCTAAAGTTATGACCGACCCCAAGAGTTCAAACGTCCGACCCCAAGTGCTTAAAGTACCGAACCCAAGTGTTAAAACGATGATTAAAAATTAAAAAATTAAATTTTCTATGAAGATTTTTTGATTGATTCGTGTACAGACCATGATTCTATGAATACAAAATATCACACGGTTCGGAACCATAGGGCCAAAGTTATGAACGATCGCAATTATTGTTACAAAGCGCTCGTAAAAGGATGAATTTTTGCAAAAATTCTACTTTTAGTCGAATTTTTGCTTGATACGTATCCATGCCACGATTCTTAGTAAGAATCCAAAATTTCAGACGGTTCGGAGCAATAAGAATAAAGTTATGACTGACCCCAAGAGTTCAAACGTCCGACCCCAAGTGCATAAACGACCGAACCCTAGTGTTAAAACGATGATTAAAAAAAAAAAAAAAAAAATTCTATTAAGATTTTTTGATTGATTCGTGTACAGACCATGATTATTAGTAAGAATCCAAAATTTCACACGTTTCGGAAGCATAGGCTCAAAGTTATAAACGACCCCAATTATTACAAAGCACCCGTAAAACGATGAATTTTTGCAAAAATTCTACTTTTAGCCGTTTTTTGATTGATACGTGTCCAGGCCATGATTTTTATTAAGAATCCGTAATTTCAGACGGTTCGGAGCCATAAGGCTTAAGTTATGACCGACCCCAATAGTTTAAACGTCCGACCCCAAGTGCATAAAACGATGATTAAAAATTAAAAAATTAAATTTTCTATGAAGATTTTTTGATTGATTCGTGTACAGACCATGATTCTATGAATACAAAATATCACACGGTTCGGAAGCATAGGGCCAAAGTTATGAACGATCACAATTATTGTTACAAAGCGCTCGTAAAAGGATGAATTTTTGCAAAAATTCTACTTTTAGTCGAATTTTTTATTGATATGTGTCCAGGCCACCATTCTAAGTAAGAATCCAAAATTTCAGATGGTTTGGAGCCTTAAGGCTAAAGTTAAGACCGACCCCAAGAGTTCGGAAGCATAGGCTCAAAGTTATAAACGACCTCAATTATTACAAATCACCCGTAAAACGATGAATTTTTGCAAAAATTCTACTTTTAGCCGTTTTTTGATTGATACGTGTCCAGGCCATGATTTTTATTAAGAATCCATAATTTCAGACGGTTCGGAGCCATAAGGCTTAAGATATGACCGACCCCAATAGTTTAAACGTCCGACCCCAAGTGCATAAACGACCGAACCCAAGTGTTAAAACGATGATTAAAAATTAAAAAATTAAATTTTCTATGAAGATTTTTTGATTGATTCGTGTACAGACCATGATTCTATGAATACAAAATATCACACGGTTCGGAACCATAGGGCCAAAGTTATGAACGATCACAATTATTGTTACAAAGCGCTCGTAAAAGGATGAATTTTTGCAAAAATTCTACTTTTAGTCGATTTTTTATTGATATGTGTCCAGGCCACCATTCTAAGTAAGAATCCAAAATTTCAGACGGTTTGGAGCCTTAAGACTAAAGTTAAGACCGACCCCAAAAGTTCAAATGTCCGACCCCAAGTGCATAAATGACCAAACCCAAGTGTTAAAACGATGATTAAAAATAAAAAAATTAAATTTTCTATGAAGATTTTTTGATTGATTCGTGTACAGACCATGATTATTACTAACAATCCAAAATTTCGCACGGTTCGGAACCATAGGGCCAAAGTTATGAACGATCACAATTATTGTTACAAAGCGCTCGTAAAACGATGAATTTTTGCAAAAATTCTACTTTTAGCCGAATTTTTGATTGATTCGTGTCCAGGCCACGATTCTTAGTAAGAATCCAAAATTTCAGACGGTTTTGAGCCTTAAGGCTAAAGTTTTGACCGACCCCAAGAGTTCAAACGTCCGACCCCAAGTGCTTAAAGTACCGAACCCAAGTGTTAAAACCATGATTTTTTAAAAAATAAAAATTTATGAAGATTTTTTGATTGATCCGTGTACAGAACATGATTATTTGTAAGAATCCAAAATTTCACACGTTTCGGAAGCATAGGCTCAAAGTTATTAACGACCCCAATTATTACAAAGCACCCGTAAAACGATGAATTTTTGCAAAAATTCTACTTTTAGCCGTTTTTTGATTGATACGTTTCCAGGCCATGATTCTTATTAAGAATCCATAATTTCAGACGGTTCGGAGCCATAAGGCTTAAGTTATGACCGACCCCAATAGTTTAAACGTCCGACCACAAGTGCATAAACGACCGAACCCAAGTGTTAAAACGATGATAAAAAATAAAAAATTAAATTTTCTATGAAGATTTTATGATTGATTCGTGTACAGACCATGATTCTATGAATTCAATGTATCACACGGTTCGGAAACATAGGGCCAAAGTTATGAACGATCACAATTATTGTTACAAAGCGCTCGTAAAACGATGAATTTTTGCAAAAATTCTACTTTTAGCCGAATTTTTGATTGATACGTATCCATGCCACGATTCTTAGTAAGAATCCAAAATTTCAGACGGTTCGGAGCCATAAGAATAAAGTTATGACTGACCCCAAGAGTTCAAACGTCCGACCCCAAGTGCATAAACGACCGAACCCTAGTGTAAAAACGATGAAAAAAAAAAAAAAAAAAAATTTCGTTGAAGATTTTTTGATTGATTCGTGTACAGAACATGATTATTAGTAAGAATCCAAAATTTCACACGTTTCGGAAGCATAGGCTCAAAGTTATAAACGACCCCAATTATTACAAAGCACCCGTAAAACGATGATTTTTTGCAAAAATTCTACTTTTAGCCGTTTTTCGATTGATACGTGTCCAGGCCATGATTCTTATTAAGAATCCAAAATTTCAGACGGTTCGGAGCCATAAGGCTTAAGATATGACCGACCCCAATAGTTTAAACGTCCGACCCCAAGTGCATAAACGACCGAACCCAAGTGTTAAAACGATGATAAAATATTAAAAATTAAATTATCTATGAAGATTTTTTGATTGATTCGTGTACAGACCATGATTCTATGAATCCAAAATATCACACGGTTCGGACCCATAGGGCCAAAGTTATGAACGATCACAATAATTGTTACAAAGCGCTCGTAAAACGATGAATTTTTGCAAAAATTCTACTTTTAGTCGAATTTTTTATTGATATGTGTCCAGGCCACCATTCTAAGTAAGAATCCAAAATTTCAGACGGTTTGGAGCCTTAAGGCTAAAGTTAAGACCGACCCCAAGAGTTCAAACGTCCGACCCCAAGTACATAAACGACCGAACCCAAGTGTTAACACGATGATAAAAAAAAAATAATTAAATTTTCTATAAAGATTTTTTGATTGATTCGTGTACAGACCATGATTATTACTAACAATCCAAAATTTCGCACGGTTCGGAAACATAGGGCCAAAGTTATGAACGATCACAATTATTGTTACAAAGCGCTCGTAAAACGATGAATTTTTGCAAGAATTCTACTTTTAGCTGAATTTTTTATTGATTCGTGTCCAGGCCACGATTCTTAGTAAGAATCCAAAATTTCAGAGGGTTTTGAGCCATAAGGCTAAAGTTATGACCGACCCCAAGAGTTCAAACGTCCTACCCCAAGTGCTTAAAGTACCGAACCCAAGTGTTAATACGATGATTAAAAATTAAAAAATTAAATTTTCTATGAAGATTTTTTGATTGATTCGTGTACAGACCATGATTCTATGAATACAAAATATCACACGGTTCGGAACCATAGGGCCAAAGTTATAAACGATCGCAATTATTGTTACAAAGCGTTCGTAAAAGGATGAATTTTTGCAAAAATTCTACTTTTAGTCGAATTTTTGATTGATACGTATCCATGCCACGATTCTTAGTAAGAATCCAAAATTTCAGACAGGTCGGAGCCATAAGAATAAAGTTATGACTGACCACAAGAGTTCAAACGTCCGACCCCAAGTGCATAAACGACCGAACCCTAGTGTTAAAACGGTGATTAAAAAAAAAAAAAAAAATTTCTATGAAGTTTTTTTGATTGATTCGTGTACAAACCATGATTATTAGTAAGAATCCAAAATTTCACACGTTTCAGAAGCATAGGCTCAAAGTAATAAACGACCCCAATTATTACAAAGCACCCGTAAAACGATGATTTTTTGCTAAAATTCTACTTTTAGCCGTTTTTTGATTGATACGTGTCCAGGCCATGATTTTTATTAAGAATCCATAATTTCAGACGGTTCGGAGCCATAAGGCTTCAGATATGACCGACCCCAAGAGTTCAAACGTCCGACCCCAAGTGCATAAACGACCGAACCCAAGTCTTAAAACGATATTTAAAAATTAAAGAATTAAATTTTCTATGAAGATTTTTTGATTGATTCGTGTACAGACCATGATTCTATGAATTCAATATATCACACGGTTCGGAAACATAGGGCCAAAGTTATGAACGATCACAATTATTGTTACAAAGCGCTCGTAAAAGGATGAATTTTTGCAAAAATTCTACTTTAAGTCGATTTTTTTATTGATATGTGTCCAGGCAACCATTCTAAGTAAGAATCCAAAATTTCAGACGGTTTGGAGCCTTAAGGCTAAAGTTAAGACCGACCCCAAGAGTTCAAATGTCCGACCCCAATTGCATAAATGACCGAACCCAAGTGTTAAAACTATGATTACAAATTAAAAAATTAAATTTTCTATGAAGATTTTTTGATTGATTCGTGTACAGACCATGATTAATACTAAGAGTCCAAAATTGCACATGGTTCGGAACCATAGGGCCAAAGTTTTAAACGATCACAATTATTGTTACAAAGCGCTCGTAAAACGATGAATTTTTGCAAAAATTCTACTTTTAGCCGAATTTTTGATTGATACGTGTCCAGGCCACCATTCTAAGTAAAAATCCAAAATTTCAGACGGTTTTGAGCCTTAAGGCTAAAGTAATGACCGACCCCAAGAGTTCAAACGTCCGACCCCAAGTGCTTAAAGTACCGAACCCAAGTGTTAAAACGATGATTTAAAAAAAAAAAAAATTTTTATGAAGATTTTATGATTGATCCGTGTACAGAACATGATTATTAGTAAGAATCCAAAGATTCACACGTTTCGGAAGCATAGGCTCAAAGTTATAAACGACCTCAATTATTACAAAGCACCCGTAAAACGATGAATTTTTGCAAAAATTCTACTTTTAGCCGTTTTTTGATTGATACGTGTCCAGGCCATGATTCTTATGAAGAATCCATAATTTCAGACGGTTCGGAGCCATAAGGCTTAAGTTATGACCGACCCCAATAGTTTAAACGTCCGACCCCAAGTGCATAAACGACCGAACCCAAGTGTTAAAACGATGATAAAATATTAAAAATTAAATTATCTAAGAAGATTTTTTGATTGACTCGTGTACAGACCATGATTCTATGAATCCAAAATATCACACGGTTCGGAACCATAGGGCCAAAGTTATGAACGATCACAATTATTGTTACAAAGCGCTCGTAAAACGATGAATTTTTGCAAAAATTCTACTTTTAGTCGAATTTTTTATTGATATGTGTCCAGGCCACCATTCTAAGTAAGAATCCAAAATTTCAGACGGTTTGGAGCCTTAAGGCTAAAGTTAAGACCGACCCCAAGAGTTCAAACGTCCGACCCCAAGTGCATAAATGACCGAACCCAAGTGTTAAAACGATGATTAAAAATTAAAAAAATAAATTTTCTATGAAGATTTTTTGATTGATTCGTGTACAGACCATGATTATTACTAAGAATCAAAATTGCACATGGTTCGGATCCATAGGGCCAAAGTTTTGAACGATCACAATTATTGTTACAAAGCGCTCGTAAAACGATGAATTTGTCCATAAGTTCTACTTTTAGCCGAATTTTTGATTGATACGTTTCCAGGCCATGATTCTTATTAAGAATCCAAAATTTCAGACGGTTCGGAGCCATAAGTTTAAAGTTATGACCGACCCCAAGAGTTCAAACGTCCGACCCCAAGTACATAAACGACCGAACCCAAGTGTTAACACGATGATAAAAAAAAAAATAATTAAATTTTCTATAAAGATTTTTTGATTGATTCGTGTACAGACCATGATTATTACTAACAATCCAAAATTTCGCACGGTTCGGAAACATAGGGCCAAAGTTATGAACGATCACAATTATTGTTACAAAGCGCTCGTAAAACGATGAATTTTTGCAAAAATTCTACTTTTAGCCGAATTTTTGATTGATACGTGTCCAGGCCACCATTCTAAGTAAAAATCCAAAATTTCAGACGGTTTTGAGCCTTAAGGCTAAAGTTATGACCGACCCCAAGAGTTCAAACGTCCGACCCCAAGTACATAAACGACCGAACCCAAGTGTTAACACGATGATAAAAAAAAAATAATTAAATTTTCTATAAAGATTTTTTGATTGATTCGTGTACAGACCATGATTATTACTAACAATCCAAAATTTCGCACGGTTCGGAAACATAGGGCCAAAGTTATGAACGATCACAATTATTGTTACAAAGCGCTCGTAAAACTATGAATTTTCGCAAAAATTCTACTTTCAGCCAGTTTTTTGATTGATACGTGTCCAGACCATGATTCTATGAATCCAAAATATCACACGGTTCAGAATTATAGGGCCAAAGTTATGAACGATCACAATTATTGTTACAAAGCGCTCGTAAAACGATGAATTTTTGCAAAAATTCTACTTTTAGCTGAATTTTTTATTGATTCGTGTCCAGGCCATGATTCTTAGTAAGAATCCAAAATTTCAGACGATTTTGAGCCTTAAGGCTAAAGTTATGACCGACCCCAAGAGTTCAAACGTCCGACCCCAAGTGCTTAAAGTACCGAACCCAAGTGTTAAAACGATGATTTAAAAAAAAAATTAAATTTTTATGAAGATTTTATGATTGATCCGTGTACAGAACATGATTGTTAGTAAGAATCCAAAGATTCACACGTTTTGGAAGCATAGGCTCAAAGTTATAAACGACCTCAATTATTACAAAGCACCCGTAAAACGATGAATTTTTCCAAAATTCTACTTTTAGTCGAATTTTTGATTGATTCGTGTCCAGGCCACGATTCTTAGTAAGAATCCAAAATTTCAGACGGTTTTGAGCCTTAAGGCTAAAGTTTTGACCGACCCCAAGAGTTCAAACGTCCGACCCCAAGTGTTTAAAGTACCGAACCCAAATGTTAAAACGATGATTTAAAAAAAAAAAAAATTTATAAAGATTTTTGGATTGATCCGTGTACATAACATGATTATTAGTAAGATTCCAAAATTTCACACGTTTCGGAAGCATAGGCTCAAAAGATATAAACGACCCCAATTATTACAAAGCACCCGTAAAACGATGAATTTTTGCAAAAATTCTGCTTTTAGCCGTTTTTTGATTGATTCGTGTCCAGGCCACGATTTTTATTAAGAATCCAAAATTTCAGACGGTTCGGAGCCATAAGGTTAAATTTATGACCGACCCCAAGTATTCAAACGTCCGACCCCAAGTACATAAACGACCGAACCCAAGTGTGAACACGATAATTAAAAAAAAAAAATTAAATTTTCTATGAAGATTTTTTGATTGATTCGTGTACAGACCATGATTTTTACTAAGAATCCAAAATTTCACACTAAATATATATACATAGGGCTAAAGTTATGAACGATCACAATTATTGTTACAAAGCGCTCGTAAAACTATGAATTTTCGCAAAAATTCTACTTTCAGCCGGTTTTTTGATTGATACGTGTCCAGACCATGATTCTATGAATCCAAAATATCACACGGTTCAGAATTATAGGGCCAAAGTTATGAACGATCACAATTATTGTTACAAAGCGCTCGTAAAACGATGAATTTTTGCAAAAATTCTACTTTTTGCCGAATTTTTGATTGATACGTGTCCAGGCCATGATTCTTATTAAGAATCCAAAATTTCAGACGGTTCGGAGCCATAAGGTTAAATTTATGACCGACCCTAAGTATTCAAACGTCCGACCCCAAGTACATAAACGACCGAACCCAAGTGAGAACACGATAATTAAAAAAAAAAAAAAAAAATTTCTATGAAGATTTTTTGATTCATTCGTGTACAGACCATGATTTTTACTAAGAATCCAAAATTTCACACTAAATATATATACATAGGGCTAAAGTTATGAACGATCACAATTATTGTTACAAAGCGCTCGTAAAACTATGAATTTTCGCAAAAATTCTACTTTCAGCCGGTTTTTTGATTGATACGTGTCCAGGCCATGATTCTTATGAAGAATCCAAAATTTCAGACGGTTTGGAGCCATAAGGCTAAAGCTGACCGACCCCAAGAGTTCAAACGTCCGACCCCAAGTGCATAAACGACCGAACCCAAGTGTTAAAATTATTATTAAAAAAAAAAAATGTTTGTAGATTTTTTGATGATTGATTCGTGTCCAGGCCATGATTCTTATCAAGAATCCAAATTTTCACACGGTTCGGAACAATAGGGCCAAAGTTATGAACGATCACAACTATTGTTACAAAGCGCTCGTAAAACTATGAATTTTTGCAAAAATTCTACTTTTAGCCGTTTTTGATTGATACGTGTCCAGGCCATGATTCTTATTAAGAATGCAAAATTTTAGACGGTTTGGAGCCATAAGGCTAAAGTTATGACCGACCCCAAGAGTTCAAACGTCCGACCACAAGTGCAAAAAAAAAAAATAAATAAATAAAACAGGGCCAAAGTTATGAACGATCACGATTATTGTTACAAAGCGCTCGTAAAACGATGAATTTTTGCAAAAATTCTACTTTTAGCCGTTTTTTGATTGATAACTGTCCAGGCCATGATTCTTATTAACCTTATTTGCATAAATGACCAAACCCAAGTGTTAAAACGATGATTAAAAATTAAAAAAATTAATTTTTCTATGAAGATTTTATGATGAAGAAGAACCATAGGGGAAAAGTTATAAACGATCACAATTATTGTTACGAAGCGCTCGTAAAACGATTAATTTTTTCAAAAAATCTACTTTTAGCCGAATTTTTGATTGATACGTGTCCAGGCCACGATTTTTAGTAAAAATTCAAAATTTCAGACGGTTTGGAGCCCTAAGGCTGAAGTTAAGACCGACCCCAAGAGTTCAAACGTCCGACCCCAAAAGCATAACGACCGAACCCAGATGTTAAATTGATGATTAAAAATTTAAAAAAAAAAAATTCTATTTAGATTTTTTGATTGATTCGTGTACAGAACATGGATATTACTAAGAATCCAAAAATTTCACACGGTTGGGAACCATAGGGCAAAAGTTATAAACGATGACAATTATTGTTACAAAGCGCTCGTAAAACGATTAATTTTTGCAAAAAATCTACTTTTAGCCAAATTTTTGATTGATACGTGTCCAGGCCACGATTCTTAGTAAGAATCCAAAATTTCAGACGGTTTGGAGCCGTAAGGCTAAAGTTAAGACTGACCCCAAGAGTTCAAACGTTCGACCCCAAGTGCTAAAATGACCTAACCCAAGTGTTAAAAAAAAAAAAATTACAATAAAGATTTTTTGATTGATTGACCGATATGACCGATCACAATTATTGTTACAAAGCGTTCGTAAAACTATGAATTTTTGCAAAAATACTACGGTTAGACGAATTTTTGATTGAAACGTTTCCAGGCCATGATTCTTATTAAGAATCCAAAATTTCAGACGGTTCGGAACCATAGGGCCAAAGTTATGAACGATCACAATTATTGTTACAAAGCGCTCGTAAAACGATGAATTTTTGCAAAAATTCTACTTTTAGCCGAATTTTTGATTGATACGTGTCCAGGCCACAATTCTAAGTAAAAATCCAAAATTTCAGACGGTTTTGAGCCTTAAGGCTAAAGTCATGACCGACCCCAAGAGTTCAAACGTCCGACCCCAAGTGCTTAAAGTACCGAACCCAAGTGTTAAAACGATGATTTAAAAAAAAAATTAAATTTTTATGAAGATTTTATGATTGATCCGTGTACAGAACATGATTATTAGTAAGAATCCAAAGATTCACACGTTTCGGAAGCATAGGCTCAAAGTTATAAACGACCTCAATTATTACAAAGCACCAGTATAACGATGAATTTTTGCAAAAATTCTACTTTTAGCCGTTTTTTGATTGATACGTGTCCAGGCCATGATTCTTATTAAGAATCCAAAATTTCAGATGGTTCGGAGCCATAAGGCTTAAGTTATGACCGATGTTATAACGTGTTAATAAGTGTTAAAACGATGATAAAAAATTAAAAATTAAATTATCTATGAAGATTTTTTGATTGATTCGTGTACAGACCATGATTATTACTAAGAATCCAAAATTGCATATGGTTCGGATCCATAGGGCCAAAGTTTTGAACAATCACAATTATTGTTACAAAGCGCTCGTAAAACGATGAATTTGTCCATAAGTTCTACTTTTAGCCGAATTTTTGATTGATACGTTTCCAGGCCATGATTCTTATTAAGAATCCAAAATTTCAGACGGTTCGGAGCCATAAGTTTAAAGTTATGACCGACCCCAAGAGTTCAAACGTCCGACCCCAAGTACATAAACGACCGAACCCAAGTTTTAACACGATGATAAAAAAAAAAATAATTAAATTTTCTATAAAGATTTTTTGATTGATTCGTGTACAGACCATGATTATTACTAACAGTCCAAAATTTCGCACGGTTCGGAACCATAGGGCCAAAGTTATGAACGATCACAATTATTGTTACAAAGCGCTCGTAAAACGATGAATTTTTGCAAAAATTCTACTTTTAGCCGAATTTTTTATTGATTCGTGTCCAGGCCACGATTCTTAGTAAGAATCCAAAATTTCAGAGGGTTTTAAGCCATAAGGCTAAAGTTATGACCGACCCCAAGAGTTCAAACGTCCGACCCAAAGTGCTTAAAGTACTGAACCCAAGTGTTAAAACGATGATTAAAAATTAAAAAATTAAATTTTCTATGAAGATTTTTTGATTGATTCGTGTACAGACCATGATTCTATGAATACAAAATATCACACGGTTCGGAACCATAGGGCCAAAGTTATGAACGATCGCAATTATTGTTACAAAGCGCTCGTAAAAGGATGAATTTTTGCAAAAATTCTACTTTTAGTCGAATTTTTGATTGATACGTAACCATGCCACGATTCTTAGTAAGAATCCAAAATTTCATACGGTTCGGAGCCATAAGAATAAAGTTATGACTGACCCCAAGAGTTCAAACGTCCGACCCCAAGTGAATAAACGACCGAACCCTAGTGTTAAAACGATGATTAAAAAAAAAAAAAAAAAATTCTATGAAGTTTTTTTGATTGATTCGTGTACAGACCATGATTATTAGTAAGAATCCAAAATTTCACACGTGTCGGAAGCATAGGCTCAAAGTAATAAACGACCCCAATTATTACAAAGCAACCGTAAAACGATGATTTTTTGCAAAAATTCTACTTTTAGCCGTTTTTTGATTGATACGTGTCCAGGCCATGATTTTTATTAAGAATCCATAATTTCAGACGGTTCGGAGCCATAAGGCTTAAGATATGACCGACCCCAATAGTTTAAACGTCCGACCCCAAGTGCATAAACGACCGAACCCAAGTGTAAAAACGATGAATAAAAATTAAAAAATTAAATTTTCTATTAAGATTTTTTGAATGATTCGTGTACAGACCATGATTCTATGAATCCAAAAAATCACACGGTTCAGAAACATAGGGCCAAAGTTATGAACGATCACAATTATTGCTACAAAGCGCTCGTAAAACGATGAATTTTTGCAAAAATTCAACTTTTAGCCGAATTTTTGATTAATACGTGTCCAGGCCACCATTCTAAGTAAGAATCCAAAATTTCACACGGTTTTGAGCCTTAAGGCTAAAGTTATAACCGACCACAAGAGTTCAAACGTCCGACCCCAAGTGCTTAAAGTACCGAACCCAAGTGTTAAAACGATGATTTAAAAAAAAAATTAAATTTTCTATGAAGATTTTTTGATTGATTCGTGTACAGACCATGATTCTATGAATTCAATATATCACACGGTTCGGAAACATAGGGCCAAAGTAATGAACGATCACAATTATTGTTACAAAGCGCTCGTAAAACGATGAATTTTTGCAAAAATTCTACTTTTAGCCGAATTTTTGATTGATTCGTGTCCAGGCCACGATTCTTAGTAAGAATCCAAAATTTCAGACGTTTCGGAAGCATAGGCTCAAAAGATATAAACGACCCCAATTATTACAAAGCACCCGTAAAACGATGAATTTTTGCAAAAATTCTGCTTTTAGCCGTTTTTTGATTGATACGAGTCCAGGCCATGATTTTTATTAAGAATCCATAATTTCAGACGTTCGGAGCCATAAGGCTTAAGTTATGACCGACCACAATAGTTTAAACGTCCGACCCTAAGTGCATAAACGACCGAACCCAAGTGTTAAAACGATGATTAAAAATTAAAAAATTAAATTTCTATGAAGATTTTTTGATTGATTCGTGTACAGACCATGATTCTATGAATCCAAAATATCACACGGTTCGGAACCATAGGGCCAAAGTTATGAACGATCACAATTATTGTTACAAAGCGCTCGTAAAACGATGAATTTTTGCAAAAATTCTACTCTTTGCCGAATTTTTGATTGATACGTGTCCAGGCCATGATTCTTATTAAGAATCCAAAATTTCAGATGGTTCGGAGCCATAAGGTTAAAGTTATGACCGACCCCAAGAGTTCAAACGTCCGACCCCAAGTGCATAAACGACCGAACCCAAGTGTTAAAATTATTATTTAAAAAAAAAAATGTTTGTAGATTTTTTGATGATTGATTCGTGTCCAGGCCATGATTCTTATCAAGAATCCAAATTTTCACACGGTTCGGAACAATAGGGCCAAAGTTATGAACGATCACAACTATTGTTACAAAGCGCTCGTAAAACTATGAATTTTTGCAAAAATTCTACTTTTAGCCGTTTTGATTGATACGTGTCCAGGCCATGATTCTTATTAAGAATGCAAAATTTTAGACGGTTGGAGCCATAAGGCTAAAGTTATGAACGACCCCAAGAGTTCAAACGTCCGACCACAAGTGCATAAACGAGCGAACCCAAGTGTTAAAACGATGATTAAAAATAAAAAATAAAACAGGGCCAAAGTTATGAACGATCACGATTATTGTTACAAAGCTCTCGTAAAACGATGAATTTTTGCAAAAATTCTACTTTTAGCCGTTTTTTGATTGATAACTGTCCAGGCCATGATTCTTATTAAGAAACCAAAATTTCAGACGGTTCGGAGCCTTAAGGCTAAAGTTATGACCGACCCCAAGAGTTCAAACGTCCGACCCCAAGTGCTTAAAGTACCGAACCCAAGTGTTAAAACGATGATTTAAAAAAAAAAAAAATTTTATGTAGATTTTATGATTGTTTCGTGTACAGAACATGGTTATTACTAAGAATCCAAAATTTCACACGGTTCGGAACCATAGGGGAAAAGTTATAAACGATCACAATTATTATTACGAAGCGCTCGTAAAACGATTAATTTTTTCAAAAAATCTACTTTTAGCCGAATTTTTGATTGATACGTGTCCAGGCCACGATATTTAGTAAAAATCCAATATTTCAGACGGTTTGGAGCCCAAAGGCTAAAGTTAAGACCGACCCCAAGAGTTCAAACGTCCGACCCAAAGTGCTTAAAGTACTGAACCCAAGTGTTAAAACGATGATTAAAAATTAAAAAATTAAATTTTCTATGAAGATTTTTTGATTGATTCGTGTACAGACTATGATTCTATGAATCCAAAATATCACACGGTTCAGAAACATAGGGCCAAAGTTATGAACGATCACAATTATTGCTACAAAGCGCTCGTAAACCGATGAATTTTTGCAAAAATTCTACTTTTAGCCGAAGTTTTGATTAATACGTGTCCAGGCCACCATTCTAAGTAAGAATCCAAAATTTCACACGGTTTTGAGCCTTAAGGCTAAAGTTATGACCGACCCCAAGAGTTCAAACGTCCGACCCCAAGTGCTTAAAATACCGAACCCAAGTGTTAAAACGATGATTTAAATAAAAAAATTAAATTTTCTATGAAGATTTTTTGATTGATTCGTGTACAGACCATGATTCTATGAACTCAATATATCACACGGTTCGGAAACATAGGGCCAAAGTAATGAACGATCACAATTATTGTTACAAAGCGCTGGTAAAACGATGAATTTTGGCAAAAATTCTACTTTTAGCCGAATTTTTGATTGATTCGTGTCCAGGCCACGATTCTTACCCCGTCCACGTCCGACCCTAAGTGCATAAACGACCGAACCCAAGTGTTAAAACGATGATTAAAAATTAAAAAAATAAATTTCTATGAAGATTTTTTGATTGATTCGTGTACAGACCATGATTATTACTAAGAATCCAAAATTGCATATGGTTCGGATCCATAGGGCCAAAGTTTTGAACGATCACAATTATTGTTACAAAGTGCTCGTAAAACGATGAATTTTTGCAAAAATTCTACTTTTGGTTAGCCGAATTTTTTATTGATTCGTGTCCAGGCCACGATTCTTAGTAAGAATCCAAAATTTCAGAGGGTTTTGAGCCATATGGCTAAAGTTATGACCGACCCCAAGAGTTCAAACGTCCGACCCCAAGTGCTTAAAGTACCGAACCCAAGTGTTAAAACGATGATTAAAAATTAAAAAATTAAATTTTCTATGAAGATTTTTTGATTGATTCGTGTACAGACCATGATTCTATGAATACAAAATATCACACGGTTCGGAACCATAGGGCCAAAGTTATGAACGATCGCAATTATTGTTACAAAGCGCTCGTAAAAGGATGAATTTTTGCAAAAATTCTACTTTTAGTCGAATTTTTGATTGATACGTATCCATGCCACGATTCTTAGTAAGAATCCAAAATTTCATACGGTTCGGAGCCATAAGAATAAAGTTATGACTGACTCCAAGAGTTCAAACGTCCGACCCCAAGTGCATAAACGACCGAACCCTAGTGTTAAAACGATGATTAAAAAAAAAAAAAAAAATTCTATGAAGTTTTTTTGATTGATTCGTGTACAGACTATGATTATTAGTAAGAATCCAAAATTTCACACGTTTCGGAAGCATAGGCTCAAAGTAATAAACGACCCCAATTATTACAAAGCAACCGTAAAACGATGATTTTTTGCAAAAATTCTACTTTTAGCCGTTTTTTGATTGATACGTGTCCAGGCCATGATTTTTATTAAGAATCCATAATTTCAGACGGTTCGGAGCCATAAGGCTTAAGATATGACCGACCCCAATAGTTTAAACGTCCGACCCCAAGTGCATAAACGACCGAACCCAAGTGTAAAAACGATGATTAAAAATTAAAAAATTAAATTTTCTATGAAGATTTTTTGATTGATTCGTGTACAGACTATGATTCTATGAATCCAAAATATCACACGGTTCAGAAACATAGGGCCAAAGTTATGAACGATCACAATTATTGCTACAAAGCGCTCGTAAAACGATGAATTTTTGCAAAAATTCTACTTTTAGCCGAAGTTTTGATTAATACGTGTCCAGGCCACCATTCTAAGTAAGAATCCAAAATTTCACACGGTTTTGAGCCTTACGGCTAAAGTTATGACCGACCCCAAGAGTTCAAACGTCCGACCCCAAGTGCTTAAAATACCGAACCCAAGTGTTAAAACGATGATTTAAATAAAAAAATTAAATTTTCTATGAAGATTTTTTGATTGATTCGTGTACAGACCATGATTCTATGAATTCAATATATCACACGGTTCGGAAACATAGGTCCAAAGTAATGAACGATCACAATTATTGTTACAAAGCGCTGGTAAAACGATGAATTTTGGCAAAAATTCTACTTTTAGCCGAATTTTTGATTGATTCGTGTCCAGGCCACGATTCTTACCCCGTCCACGTCCGACCCTAAGTGCATAAACGACCGAACCCAAGTGTTAAAACGATGATTAAAAATTAAAAAATTAAATTTCTATGAAGATTTTTTTATTGATTCGTGTACAGACCAAGAAACATAATTTCAGACGGTTCGGAGCCATAAGGCTTAAGATATGACCGACCCCAATAGTTTAAACGTCCGACCCCAAGTGCATAAACGACCGAACCAAAGTGTAAAAACGATGATTAAAAATTAAAAAATTAAATTTTCTATGAAGATTTTTTGATTGATTCGTGTACAGACCATGATTCTATGAATTCAATATATCACACGGTTCGGAAACATAGGGCCAAAGTTATGAACGATCACAATTATTGTTACAAAGCGCTCGTAAAACTATGAATTTTTGCAAAAATTCTACTTTTAGCCGTTTTAGATTGATACGTGTCCAGGCCATGATTCTTTTTAAGAATGCAAAATTTTAGACGGTTTGGAGCCATAAAGAGTTCAAATGTCCAACCCCAAGTGCATAAATGACCGAACCCAAGTGTTAAAACGATGATTAAAAATAAAAAAATTAAATTTTCTATGAAGATTTTTTGATTGATTCGTGTACAGAACATGGTTATTACTAAGAATCCAAAATTTCACACGGTTCGGAACCATAGGGCCAAAGTTATAAACGATCACAATTATTGTTACAAAGCGCTCGTAAAACGATTAATTTTTGCAAAAAATCTACTTTTAGCCGAATTTTTGATTGATACGTGTCCAGGCCACGATTCTTAGTAAGAATCCAAAATTTCAGACGGTTTGGAGCCGTAAGGCTAAAGTTTGGACCGACCCCAAGAGTTCAAACGTCCGACCCCAAGTGCTTAAATGACCGAACCCAAGTGTTAAAAAAAAAAAAAATAACTATGAAGATTTTTTGATTGATTGACCGATATGACCGATCACAATTATTGTTACAAAGCGTTCGTAAAACTATGAATTTTTGCAAAAATTCTACGGTTAGCGGAATTTTTGATTGATATGTGTCCATGCCACAATTCTTTGTAAGAAACCAAAATTTCAGACGGTTCGGAGCCATAAAAATAAAGTTTTGACCGACCCCAAGAGTTCAAACGTCCGACCCCAAGTGCATAAACGACCGAACCCAAGTGTTAAAACGATGATAAAAAAAAAAATTACATTTTGTATGAAGATTTTTTGATTGATACGTGTCCAGGTCATGATTCTTAGTA
Source organism: Limnephilus marmoratus (assembly GCA_917880885.1). Lineage (NCBI taxonomy): Eukaryota > Metazoa > Arthropoda > Insecta > Trichoptera > Limnephilidae > Limnephilus > Limnephilus marmoratus. The sequence goes on from OU862916.1 coordinate 27,841,724, forward strand.
AGAATCCAAAATTTCAGACGATTCGGAACCATAGGGCCAAAGTTAAGAACGATCACAATTATTGTTACAAAGCGCTCGTAAAACTATGAATTTTTGAAAAAATTCTACGGTTAGCCGTTTTTTCATTGATACGTGTCCAGGCCATGAATCTTATTAAGAATCCAAAATTTCAGACGGTTCGGAGCCAAATGGCTAAAGTTGTGACCGACCCCAAGTGCTTAAATGACCGAACCCAAGTGTTAAAACGATGATTAAAAATTAATAAATTAAATTTTCTATGAAGATTGTTTGATTGATTCGTCTACAAACCTTGATAATTACTAAGAATCCAAAATTTCACACAGTTCGGAACCATAGGGCCAAAGTTATGAACGATTACAATAATTGTTACAAAGCGCTCGTAAAACGATGAATTTTTCAAAAATTCTACTTTAGCCGAATTTTTGATTGATACGTATCCAGGCGACGATTCTTAGTAAGAATCCAAAATTTCAGACGGTTTGGAGCCATAAGGCTAAAGCTGACCGACCCCAAGAGTTCAAACGTCCGACCCTAAGTGCATAAACGACCGAACCCAAGTGTTAAAATTATTATTTAAAAAAAAAATGTTTGTAGATTTTTTGATGATTGATTCGTGTACAGACTATGATTTTTACTAAGAATCCAAAATTTCACACGATTCGGAACCATAGGGCCAAAGTTATGAACGATCACAACTATTGTTACAAAGCGCTCGTAAAACTATGAATTTTTGCAAAAATTCTACTTTTAGCCGTTTTTTGATTGATACGGGTCCAGGCCATGATTCTTATTAAGAATCCAAAATTTCAGACGGTTTGCAGCCATAAGGCTAAAGTTATGACCGACCCCAAGAGTTCAAACGTCCGACCCCAAGTGCTTAAATGACCGAACCCAAGTGTTAAAAAAAAAAAAAAAATTCTATGAAGTTTTTTGATTGATTCGTGTACAGACCATGATTATTACTAAGAATCCAAAATTTCACACGGTTCGGAACCATAGGGCCAAAGTTATGAACGATTACAATAATTGTTACAAAGCGCTCGTAAAACGATGAATTTTTTCAAAAATTCTACTTTAGCCGAATTTTTGATTGATACGTATCCAGGCGACGATTCTTAGTAAGAATCCAAAATTTCAGACGGTTTGGAGCCTTAAGGCTAAAGTTAAGACCGACCCAAGAGTTCAAACGTCCGACCCCAAGTGCATAAACGACCGAACCCAAGTGTTAAAACGATGACTAAAAATAAAAAAAATTAAATTTTCTATGATGATTTTTTGATTGATTCGTGTACAGACCATGATTTTTACTAAGAATCCAAAATTTCACACTAAACATATATACATTGGGCTAAAGTTATGAACGATCACAATGATTGTTACAAAGCGCTCGTAAAACTATGAATTTTCGCAAAAATTCTACTTTTAGCCGTTTTTTGATTGATTCGTGTACAGACCATGATTATTAGAAAGAATCCAAAATTTCACACCGTTCGGAACCATAGGGCCAAAGTTATGAATGACCTCAATTATTTTTTCAAAGCACCCGTAAAACAATGAATTTTTGCAAAAATTCTATTTTAAGCCGATTTTTTTATTGATACGTGTCCAAGCCATGTTTCTCAGAAAGAATTTAAAATTTCAGACGGTTCAGAGCCATAAGGCTAAAGTTATGACCGACCCCAAGAGTTCAAAAGTCTGACCCCAAGTGCTTAAACGACCGAACCCAAGTGTTAAAAAAAAAAAAAATTACTATGAAAATTTTTTGATTGATTGACCGATATGACCGATCACAATTATTGTTACAAAGCGTTCGTAAAACTATGAATTTTTGCAAAAATTCTACGGTTAGCCGAATTTTTGATTGATATGTGTCCATGCCACAATTCTTAGTAAGAAACCAAAATTTCAGACGGTTCGGAGCCATAAGAATAAAGTTATGACCGACCCCAAGAGTTCAAACGTCCGACCCCAAGTGCGTAAACGACCGAACCCAAGTTTTAAAACGATGATAAAAAAAAAATTACATTTTGTATGAAGATTTTTTGATTGATACGTGTCCAGGTCATGATTCTTAGTAAGAATCCAAAATTTCAGACGGTTCGGAACCATAGGGCCAAAGTTAAGAACGATCACAATTATTGTTACAAAGCGCTCGTAAAACTATGAATTTTTGCAAAAATTCTACGGTTAGCCGTTTTTTCATTGATACGTGTCCAGGCCATGATTCTTATGCAAAATCCAAAATTTCAGACGGTTTGGAGCCATAAGGCTAAAGTTATGACCGACCCCAAGAGTTCAAACGTCCGACCCCAAGTGCATAAACGACCGAACCCAAGTGTTAAAATTATTATTTAAAAAAAAAATGTTTGTAGATTTTTTGATGATTGATTCGTGTACAGACCATGATTTTTACTAAGAATCCAAAATTTCACACGATTCGGAACCATAGGGCCAAAGTTATGAACGATCACAACTATTGTTACAAAGCGCTCGTAAAACTATGAATTTTTGCAAAAATTCTACTTTTAGCCGTTTTTTGATTGATACGGGTCCAGGCCATGATTCTTATTAAGAATCCAAAATTTCAGACGGTTTGGAGCCATAAGGCTAAAGTTATGACCGACCCCAAGAGTTCAAACGTCCGACCCCAAGTGCTTAAATGACCGAACCCAAGTGTTAAAAAAAAAAAAAAAATCTATGAAGATTTTTTGATTGATTCGTGTACAGACCATGATTATTACTAAGAATAGAAAATTTCACACCGTTGGGAACCATAGGGCCAGAGGTATGAACGATCACAACTATTGTTACAAAGCGCTCGTAAAACTATGAATTTTTGAAAAAATTCTACTTTTAGCCGTTTTTTGATTGATACGGGTCCAGGCCATGATTCTTATTAAGAATCCAAAATTTCACACGGTTCGGAACCATAGGGCCAAAGTTATAAACGATCACAATTATTGTTACAAAGCGCTCGTACAACGATTAATTTTTGCAAAAAATCGACTTTTAGCCGAATTTTTGATTGATACGTGTCCAGGCCACGATTCTTAGTAAGAATCCAAAATTTCAGACGGCTTGGAGCCTTAAGGCTAAAGTTAAGACCGACCCAAAGAGTTCAAACGTCCGTCCCCAAGTGCTTAAATGACCGAACCCAAGTGTTAAAACGATGATTAAAAAAAATAAAAAAAATTCTAGGAAGATTTTTTGATTGATTCGTGTACAGTCCATGATTTTTACTAAGAATACAAAATTTCACACGGTTCGGAACAACAGGGCCAAAGTTATGAACGATCACAATTTTTGTTAAAAAGCGCTCGCAAAACGGTGAATTTTTGCAAAAATTCTACTTTTAGCCGAATTTTTGATTGATACGTGTCCAGGCCATGATTCTTATTAAGAATCCATAATTTCAGACAGTTCGGCGCCATAAGGCTAAAGTTATGACCGACCCCAAGAGTTCAAATGTCCAACCCCAAGTGCATAAATGACCGAACCCAAGTGTTAAAACGATGATTAAAAATAAAAAAATTAAATTTTCTATGAAGATTTTTTGATTGATTCGTGTACAGAACATGGTTATTACTAAGAATCCAAAATTTCACACGGTTCGGAACCATAGGGCCAAAGTTATAAACGATCACAATTATTGTTACAAAGCGCTCGTAAAACGATTAATTTTTGCAAAAAATCTACTTTTAGCCGAATTTTTGATTGATACGTGTCCAGGCCACGATTCTTAGTAAGAATCCAAAATTTCAGACGGTTTGGAGCCGTAAGGCTAAAGTTTGGACCGACCCCAAGAGTTCAAACGTCCGACCCCAAGTGCTTAAATGACCGAACCCAAGTGTTAAAAAAAAAAAAAATAACTATGAAGATTTTTTGATTGATTGACCGATATGACCGATCACAATTATTGTTACAAAGCGTTCGTAAAACTATGAATTTTTGCAAAAATTCTACGGTTAGCGGAATTTTTGATTGATATGTGTCCATGCCACAATTCTTAGTAAGAAACCAAAATTTCAGACGGTTCGGAGCCATAAAAATAAAGTTTTGACCGACCCCAAGAGTTCAAACGTCCGACCCCAAGTGCATAAACGACCGAACCCAAGTGTTAAAACGATGATAAAAAAAAAAAATTACATTTTGTATGAAGATTTTTTGATTGATACGTGTCCAGGTCATGATTCTTAGTAAGAATCCAAAATTTCAGACGGTTCGGAACCATAGGGCCAAAGTTAAGAACGATCACAATTATTGTTACAAAGCGCTCGTAAAACTATGAATTTTTGAAAAAATTCTACGGTTAGCCGTTTTTTCATTGATACGTGTCCAGGCCATGAATCTTATTAAGAATCCAAAATTTCAGACGGTTTGGAGCCATAAGGCTAAAGTTATGACCGACCCCAAGAGTTCAAACGTCCGACCCCAAGTGCTTAAATGACCGAACCCAAGTGTTAAAAAAAAAAAAAAAAATCTATGAAGATTTTTTGATTGATTCGTGTACAGACCATGATTATTACTAAGAATCCAAAATTTCACACGGTTGGGAACCATAGGGCCAAAGTTATGAACGATCACAATTATTGTTACAAAGCGCTCGTAAAACGATGAATTTTTGCAAAAATTCTACTTTAAGCCGTTTTATGATTGATACGTGTCCAGGCCATGATTCTTATTAAGAATCCAAAATTTCAGACGGTTTGCAGCCATAAGGCTAAAGTTATGACCGACCCCAAGAGTTCAAACGTCCGACCCCAAGTGCTTAAATGACCGAACCCAAGTGTTAAAAAAAAAAAAAAAATTCTATGAAGTTTTTTGATTGATTCGTGTACAGACCATGATTTTTACTAAGAATACAAAATATCACACGGTTCGAAACCACAGGGCCAAAGTTATGAACGATCACAATTATTGTTACAAAGCGCTCGTAAAACGATGAATTTTTGCAAGAATTCTACTTTAAGCCGAATGTTTGATTGAAACGTGTCCAGGCCACGATTCATAGTAAGAATCCAAAATTTCAGACGGCTTGGAGCCTTAAGGCTAAAGTTAAGACCGACCCCAAGAGTTCAAACGTCCGTCCCCAAGTGCTTAAATGACCGAACCCAAGTGTTTAAACGATGAAAAAAAAAATAAAAAAATTTCTAGGAAGATTTTTTGATTGATTCGTGTACAGTCCATGATTTTTACTAAGAATCCAAAATTGCACACGGTTCGGAACAACAGGGCCAAAGTTATGAACGATCACAATTATTGTTAAAAAACGCTCGTAAAACGATGAATTTTTGCAAAAATTCTACTTTTAGCCGAATTTTTGATTGATACGTGTCCAGGCCATGATTCTTATTAAGAATCCATAATTTCAGACAGTTCGGCGCCATAAGGCTAAAGTAATGACCGACCACAAGAGTTTAAACGTCCGACCCCAAGTGCATAAATGACCGAACCCAAGTGTTAAAACGATGATTAATAATTAAAAAATTAAATTTTCTATGAAAAATTTTTGATTGATTCGTGTACAGAACATGGTTATTACTAAGAATCCAAAATTTCACACGGTTCGGAACCATAGGGCCAAAGTTATGAACTATTACAATAATTGTTACAAAGCGCTCGTAAAGGTATGAATTTTTGCAAAAATTCTACTTTTAGCCGTTTTTTGATTGATACGTGTCCAGGTCATGATTCTTAGTAAGAAACCAAAATTTCAGACGGTTCGGAACCATAGGGCCAAAGTTAAGAACGATCACAATTATTGTTTCAAAGCGCTCGTAAAACTATGAATTTTTGCAAAAATTCTACGGTTAGCCGTTTTTTCATTGATACGTGTCCATGCCACAATTCTTAGTAAGAAACCAAAATTTCAGACGGTTCGGAGCCATAAGAATAAAGTTATGACCGACCCCAAGAGTTCAAACGTCCGACCCCAAGTGCATAAACGACCGAACCCAAGTGTTAAAACGACGATAAAAAAAAAAATAAATTTTGTATGAAGATTTTTTGATTGATACGTGTCCAGGTCATGATTCTTAGTAAGAATCCAAAATTTCAGACGGTTCGGAACCATAGGGCCAAAGTTAAGAACGATCACAATTATTGTTACAAAGCGCTCGTAAAACTATGAATTTTTGCAAAAATTCTACGGTTAGCCGTTTTTTCATTGATACGTGTCCAGGCCATGATTCATATTAAGAATCCAAAATTTCAGACGGTTCGGAGCCATATGGCTAAAGTTGTGACCGACCCCAAGTGCTTAAATGACCGAACCCAAGTGTTAAATCGATGGTTTAAAAAAAAAAATCTCGTAGAATTTTTGATTGTTTCATGTACAGACCATGATTATTAGTAAGAATCCAAAATTTCACATGTTTCAGAAGTATAGGCCCAAAGTTATGAACGACCCCAATTATTGTTACAAAGCGCCCGTAAAACAATGAATTTTTGCAAAAATTCTACTTTTAGCCGTTTTTTGATTGATACGTGTCCAGGCCATGATTCTTATTAAGAATCCATAATTTCAGACGGTTCGGAGCCATAAGGCTTAAGTTATGACCGACCCCAAGAGTTCATTCGTCCGACCCCAAGTGCATAAATGACCGAACCCAAGTGTTAAAACGATGATTAAAAATTAAAAAATTAAATTTTCTATTAAGATTTTTTGATTGATTCGTGTACAGAACATGGTTATTACTAAGAATCCAAAATTTCACACGGTTCGGAACCATAGGGCCACAGTTATAAACGATCACAATTATTGTTACAAAGCGCTCGTAAAACGATTAATTTTTGCAAAAATTCTACTTTAAGCCGTTTTATGATTGATACGTGTCCAGGCCATGATTCTTATTAAGAATCCAAAATTTCAGACGGTTTGCAGCCATAAGGCTAAAGTTATGACCGACCCCAAGAGTTCAAACGTCCGACCCCAAGTGCTTAAATGACCGAACCCAAGTGTTAAAAAAAAAAAAAATTCTATGAAGTTTTTTGATTGATTCGTGTACAGACCATGATTATTACTAAGAATCCAAAATTTCACACGGTTCGGAACCATAGGGCCAAAGTTATGAACGATTACAATAATTGTTACAAAGCGCTAGTAAAACGATGAATTTTTCCAAAAATTCTACTTTAGCCGAATTTTTGATTGATACGTATCCAGGCGACGATTCTTAGTAAGAATCCAAAATTTCAGACGGTTTGGAGCCTTAAGGCTAAAGTTAAGACCGACCCAAGAGTTCAAACGTCCGACCCCAAGTGCATAAACGACCGAACCCAAGTGTTAAAACGATGACTAAAAATAAAAAAAATTAAATTTTCTATGAAGATTTTTTGATTGATTCGTGTACAGACCATGATTTTTACTAAGAATCCAAAATTTCACACTAAACATATATACATTGGGCTAAAGTTATGAACGATCACAATTATTGTTACAAAGCGCTCGTAAAACTATGAATTTTCGCAAAAATTCTACTTTTAGCCGTTTTTTGATTGATTCGTGTACAGACCATGATTATTAGAAAGAATCCAAAATTTCACACCGTTCGGAACCATAGGGCCAGAGTTATGAATGACCTCAATTATTTTTTCAAAGCACCCGTAAAACAATGAATTTTTGCAAAAATTCTATTTTAAGCCGATTTTTTATTGATACGTGTCCAAGCCATGTTTCTCAGAAAGAATTTAAAATTTCAGACGGTTCGGAGCCATAAGGCTAAAGTTATGACCGACCCCAAGAGTTCAAAAGTCTGACCCCAAGTGCTTAAACGACCGAACCCAAGTGTTAAAAAAAAAAAAAATTACTATGAAGATTTTTTGATTGATTGACCGATATGACCGATCACAATTATTGTTACAAAGCGTTCGTAAAACTATGAATTTTTGCAAAAATTCTACGGTTAGCCGAATTTTTGATTGATATGTGTCCATGCCACAATTCTTAGTAAGAAACCAAAATTTCAGACGGTTCGGAGCCATAAGAATAAAGTAATGACCGACCCCAAGAGTTCAAACGTCCGACCCCAAGTGCGTAAACGACCGAACCCAAGTTTTAAAACGATGATAAAAAAAAAATTACATTTTGTATGAAGATTTTTTGATTGATACGTGTCCAGGTCATGATTCTTAGTAAGAATCCAAAATTTCAGATGGTTCGGAACCATAGGGCCAAAGTTAAGAACGATCACAATTATTGTTACAAAGCGCTCGTAAAACTATGAATTTTTGCAAAAATTCTACGGTTAGCCGTTTTTTCATTGATACGTGTCCAGGCCATGATTCTTATGCAAAATTCAAAATTTCAGACGGTTTGGAGCCATAAGGCTAAAGTTATGACCGACCCCAAGAGTTCAAACGTCCGACCCCAAGTGCATAAACGACCGAACCCAAGTGTTAAAACGATGATTAAAAATTAATAAATTAAATTTTCTATGAAGATTTTTTGATTGATTCGTCTAGAAACCTTGATAATTACTAAGAATCCAAAATTTCACACAGTTCGGAACCATAGGGCCAAAGTTATGAACGATTACAATAATTGTTACAAAGCGCTCGTAAAACGATGAATTTTTCCAAAAATTCTACTTTAGCCGAATTTTTTATTGATACGTATCCAGGCGACGATTCTTAGTAAGAATCCAAAATTTCAGACGGTTTGGAGCCATAAGGCTAAAGCTGACAAACCCCAAGAGTTCAAACGTCCGACCCCAAGTGCATAAACGACCGAACCCAAGTGTTAAAACGATGATTAAAAATTAAAAAAATTAAATTTTCTATGAAGATTTTTTGATTGATTCGTCTACAAACCTTGATAATTACTAAGAATCCAAAATTTCACACGGTTCGGAACCATAGGGCCAAAGTTATGAACGATTACAAAAATTGTTACAAAGCGCTCGTAAAACGATGAATTTTTCCAAAAATTCTACTTTAGCCGAATTTTTGATGGATACGTATCCAGGCGACGATTCTTAGTAAGAATCCAAAATTTCAGACGGTTTGGAGCCATAAGGCAAAAGCTGACCGACCCCAAGAGTTCAAACGTCCGACCCCAAGTGCATAAACGACCGAACCCAAGTGTTAAAATTATTATTTAAAAAAAAAAATGTTTGTAGATTTTTTTTTGATTGATTCGTGTACAGACCATGATTATTACTAAGAATCCAAAATTTCACACGGTTCGGAACCATAGGGCCAAAGTTATGAACGATCACAATTATTGTTATAAAGCGCTCGTAAAACTATGAATTTTTGCAAAAATTCTTCTTTAAGCCGTTTTATGATTGATACGTGTCCAGGCCATGATTCTTATTAAGAAACCAAAATTTCAGACGGATAGGAGCCATAAGAATAAAATTATGACCGACCCCAAGAGTTCAAACGTCCGACCCCAAGTGCATAAACGACCGAACCCAATTGTTAAAACGATGATTAAAAATAAAACATTAAATTTACTATGAAGATTTTTTGATTGATTCGTTTACAGACCATGATTTTTACTAAGAATACAAAATATCACACGGTTCGAAACCACAGGGCCAAAGTTATGAACGATCACAATTATTGTTACAAAGCGCTCGTAAAACGATGAATTTTTGCAAGAATTCTACTTTAAGCCGAATGTTTGATTGAAACGTGTCCAGGCCACGATTCATAGTAAGAATCCAAAATTTCAGACGGCTTGGAGCCTTAAGGCTAAAGTTAAGACCGACCCCAAGAGTTCAAACGTCCGTCCCCAAGTGCTTAAATGACCGAACCCAAGTGTTTAAACGATGAAAAAAAAAATAAAAAAATTTCTAGGAAGATTTTTTGATTGATTCGTGTACAGTCCATGATTTTTACTAAGAATCCAAAATTGCACACGGTTCGGAACAACAGGGCCAAAGTTATGAACGATCACAATTATTGTTAAAAAACGCTCGTAAAACGATGAATTTTTGCAAAAATTCTACTTTTAGCCGAATTTTTGATTGATACGTGTCCAGGCCATGATTCTTATTAAGAATCCATAATTTCAGACAGTTCGGCGCCATAAGGCTAAAGTAATGACCGACCACAAGAGTTTAAACGTCCGACCCCAAGTGCATAAATGACCGAACCCAAGTGTTAAAACGATGATTAATAATTAAAAAATTAAATTTTCTATGAAAATTTTTTGATTGATTCGTGTACAGAACATGGTTATTACTAAGAATCCAAAATTTCACACGGTTCGGAACCATAGGGCCAAAGTTATGAACGATTACAATAATTGTTACAAAGCGCTCGTTAAGGTATGAATTTTTGCAAAAATTCTACTTTTAGCCATTTTTTGATTGATACGTGTCCAGGTCATGATTCTTAGTAAGAAACCAAAATTTCAGACGGTTCGGAACCATAGGGCCAAAGTTAAGAACGATCACAATTATTGTTTCAAAGCGCTCGTAAAACTATGAATTTTTGCAAAAATTCTACGGTTAGCCGTTTTTTCATTGATACGTGTCCATGCCACAATTCTTAGTAAGAAACCAAAATTTCAGACGGTTCGGAGCCATAAGAATAAAGTTATGACCGACCCCAAGAGTTCAAACGTCCGACCCCAAGTGCATAAACGACCGAACCCAAGTGTTAAAACGACGATAAAAAAAAAAATAAATTTTGTATGAAGATTTTTTGATTGATACGTGTCCAGGTCATGATTCTTAGTAAGAATCCAAAATTTCAGACGGTTCGGAACCATAGGGCCAAAGTTAAGAACGATCACAATTATTGTTACAAAGCGCTCGTAAAACTATGAATTTTTGCAAAAATTCTACGGTTAGCCGTTTTTTCATTGATACGTGTCCAGGCCATGATTCATATTAAGAATCCAAAATTTCAGACGGTTCGGAGCCATATGGCTAAAGTTGTGACCGACCCCAAGTGCTTAAATGACCGAACCCAAGTGTTAAATCGATGGTTTAAAAAAAAAAATCTCGTAGAATTTTTGATTGTTTCATGTACAGACCATGATTATTAGTAAGAATCCAAAATTTCACATGTTTCAGAAGTATAGGCCCAAAGTTATGAACGACCCCAATTATTGTTACAAAGCGCCCGTAAAACAATGAATTTTTGCAAAAATTCTACTTTTAGCCGTTTTTTGATTGATACGTGTCCAGGCCATGATTCTTATTAAGAATCCATAATTTCAGACGGTTCGGAGCCATAAGGCTTAAGTTATGACCGACCCCAAGAGTTCATTCGTCCGACCCCAAGTGCATAAATGACCGAACCCAAGTGTTAAAACGATGATTAAAAATTAAAAAATTAAATTTTCTATTAAGATTTTTTGATTGATTCGTGTACAGAACATGGTTATTACTAAGAATCCAAAATTTCACACGGTTCGGAACCATAGGGCCACAGTTATAAACGATCACAATTATTGTTACAAAGCGCTCGTAAAACGATTAATTTTTGCAAAAAATCTACTTTTAGCCGAATTTTTTATTTTGATACGTGTCCAGGCCATGATTCATATTAAGAATCCAAAATTTCAGACGGTTCGGAGCCATATGGCTAAAGTTGTGACCGACCCCAAGTGCTTAAATGACCGAACCCAAGTGTTAAATCGATGATTTAAAAAAAAAAATCTCGTAGAATTTTTGATTGTTTCATGTACAGACCATGATTATTAGTAAGAATCCAAAATTTCACATGTTTCAGAAGTATAGGCCCAAAGTTATGAACGACCCCAATTATTGTTACAAAGCGCCGGTAAAACAATGAATTTTTGCAAAAATTCTACTTTTAGCCGTTTTTTGATTGATACGTGTCCAGGCCATGATTCTTATTAAGAATCCATAATTTCAGACGGTTCGGAGCCATAAGGCTTAAGTTATGACCGACCCCAATAGTTTAAACGTCCGACCCCAAGTGCATAAACGACCGAACCCAAGTGTTAAAACGATGATAAAAAATTAAAAATTAAATTATCTATGAAGATTTTTTGATTGATTCGTTTACAGACCATGATTCTATGAATCCAAAATATCACACGGTTCGGAACCATAGGGCCAAAGTTAAGAACGATCACAATTATTGTTACAAAGCGCTCGTAAAACGATGAATTTTTGCAAAAATTCTACTTTTAGTCGAATTTTTTATTGTTATGTGTCCAGGCCACCATTCTAAGTAAGAATCCAAAATTTCAGACGGTTTGGAGCCTTAAGGCTAAAGTTAAGACCGACCCCAAGAGTTCAAACGTCCGACCCCAAGTGCATAAATGACCGAACCCAAGTGTTAAAACGATGATTAAAAATTAAAAAAATTAAATTTTCTATGAAGATTTTTTGATTGATTCGTCTACAAACCTTGATAATTACTAAGAATCCAAAATTTCACACGGTTCGGAACCATAGGGCCAAAGTTATGAACGATTACAATAATTGTTACAAAGCGCTCGTAAAACGATGAATTTTTCCAAAAATTCTACTTTAGCCGAATTTTTGATGGATACGTATCCAGGCGACGATTCTTAGTAAGAATCCAAAATTTCAGACGGTTTGGAGCCATAAGGCTAAAGCTGACCGACCCCAAGAGTTCAAACGTCCGACACCAAGTGCATAAACGACCGAACCCAAGTGTTAAAATTATTATTTAAAAAAAAAAAATGTTTGTAGATTTTTTGATGATCGATTCGTGTACAGACCATGATTTTTACCAAGAATCCAAAATTTCACACGGTTCGGAACCATAGGGCCAAAGTTATGAACGATCACAACTATTGTTACAAAGCGCTCGTAAAACTATGAATTTTTGCAAAAATTCTACTTTTAGCCGTTTTTTGATTGATACGGGTCCAGGTCATGATTCTTATTAAGAATCCAAAATTTCAGACGGTTTGGAGCCATAAGGCTAAAGTTATGACCGACCCCAAGAGTTCAAACGTCCGACCCCAAGTGCTTAAATGACCGAACCCAAGTGTTAAAAAAAAAAAAAAATTCTATGAAGATATTTTGATTGATTCGTGTACAACCATGATTATTACTAAGAATCCAAAATTTCACACGGTTCGGAACCATAGGGCCAAAGTTATGAACGATCACAATTATTGTTACAAAGCGCCCCTAAAACTATGAATTTTTGCAAAAATTCTACTTTAAGCCGTTTTATGATTGCTACGTGTCCAGGCCATGATTCTTATTAAGAAACCAAAATTTCAGACGGTTTGGAGCCATAAGAATAAAGTTATGACCGACCCCAAGAGTTCAAACGTCCGACCCCAAGTGCATAAACGACCGAACCCAAGTGTTAAAACGATGATTAAAAATAAAACATTAAATTTTCTATGAAGATTTTTTGATTGATTCGTGTACAGACCATGATTTTTACTAAGAATACAAAATTTCACACGGTTCGGAACCACAGGGCCAAAGTTATGAACGATCACAATTATTGTTACAAAGCGCTCGTAAAACGATGAATTTTTGCAAAAATTCTACTTTAAGCCGAATGTTTGATTGATACGTGTCCAGGCCACGATTCATAGTAAGAATCCAAAATTTCAGACGGCTTGGAGCCTTAAGGCTAAAGTTAAGACCGACGCCTATAGTTCAAACGTCCGTCCCCAAGTGCTTAAATGACCGAACCCAAGTGTTAAAACGATGATTAAAAAAAAAAAAAAATTTCTTGGAAGATTTTTTGATTGAATCGTGTACAGACCATGATTATTACTAAGAATCTAAAATTTCACACGGTTTGGAACCATAGGGCCAAAGTTATGAACGATTACAAATATTGTTACAAAGCGCTCGAATACCGATGAATTTTTGCAAAAATTCTGCTTTAAGCCGAATGTTTGATTGATACGTGTCCAGGCCACGATTCATAGTAAGAATCCAAAATTTATGACGGTTTGGAGTCATAAGGCTTAAGTTATGACCGACCACAATAGTTTAAACGTCCGACCCCAAGTGCATAAATGACCGAACCCAAGTGTTAAAACGATGATTAAAAATTAAAAAAATTAAATTTTCTATGAAGATTTTTTGATTGATTCGTCTACAAACCTTGATAATTACTAAGAATCCAAAATTTCACACGGTTTGGAACCATAGGGCCAAAGTTATGAACGATTACAAATATTGTTACAAAGCGCTCGAATACCGATGAATTTTTGCAAAAATTCTGCTTTAAGCCGAATGTTTGATTGATACGTGTCCAGGCCACGATTCATAGTAAGAATCCAAAATTTAAGACGGTTTGGAGCCATAAGGCTAAAGTTATGACCGAACCCAAGAGTTCAAACGTCCGACCCCAAGTGCATAAACGACCGAACCCAAGTGTTAAAACGATGATTAATAATTAAAAAATTAAATTTTCTATGAAGATTTTTTGATTGATTCGTGTACAGAACATGGTTATTACTAAGAATCCAAAATTTCACACGGTTCGGAACCATAAGGCCAAAGTTATGAACGATTACAATAATTGTTACAAAGCGCTCGTAAAGCTATGAATTTTTGCAAAAATTCTACTTTTAGCCGTTTTTTGATTGATACGTGTCCAGGTCATGATTCTTAGTAAGAAAATAAAATTTCAGACGGTTCGGAACCATAGGGCCAAAGTTAAGAACGATCACAATTATTGTTTCAAAGCGCTCGTAAAACTATGAATTTTTGCAAAAATTCTACGGTTAGCCGTTTTTTCATTGATACGTGTCCATGCCACAATTCTTAGTAAGAAACCAAAATTTCAGATGGTTCGGAGCCATAAGAATAAAGTTATGACCGACCCCAAGAGTTCAAACGTCCGACCCCAAGTGCATTAACGACCGAACTCAAGTGTTAAAACGATGATTAAAAATAAAAAAATTACATTTTCTTTGAAGATTTTGTGATTGATTCGTGTACAGACCATGATTATTACTAAGAATCCAAAATTTCACACGGTTCGGAACCATAGGGCCAAAGTAACATATTAGCTATCGTTACAAAGCGCTCGTAAAACTATGAATTTTTGCAAAAATTCTGCTTTTAGCCGTTTTTTGATTGATACGTGTCCAGGCCATGATTCTTATTAAGAATTCAAAATTTCAGACGGTTTGCAGCCATAAGGCTAAAGTTATGACCGACCCCAAGAGTTCAAACGTCCGACCCCAAGTGCTTAAATGACCGAACCCAAGTGTTAAAAAAAAAAAAATTTCTATGAAGTTTTTTTGATTGATTCGTGTACAGACCATGATTATTACTAAGAATCCAAAATTTCACACGGTTCGGAACCATAGTGCCAAAGTTATGAACGATCACAATTATTGTTACAAAGCGCTCGAAAAACTATGAATTTTTGCAAAAATTCTACGGTTAGCCGAATTTATTATTGATATGTGTCCATGCCACAATTCTTAGTAAGAAACCAAAATTTCAGACGGTTCGGAGCCATTAGAATTAAGTTATGACCGACCCCAAGAGTTCAAACGTCCGACCCCAAGTGCATAAAGTTATGACCGACCCCAAGAGTTCATTCGTCCGACCCCAAGTGCATAAATGACCGAACCCAAGTGTTAAAACGATGATTAAAAATTAAAAAATTAAATTTTCTTTGAAGATTTTTTGATTGATTCGTGTACAGAACATGGTTATTACTAAGAATCCAAAATTTCACACGGTTCGGAACCATAGGGCCACAGTTATAAACGATCACAATTATTGTTACAAAGCGCTCGTAAAACGATTAATTTTTGCAAAAAATCTACTTTTAGCCGAATTTTTGATTGATACGTGTCCAGGCCACGATTCTTAGTAAGAATCCAAAATTTCAGACGATTTGGAGCCGTAAGGCTCAAGTAAAGACCGACCCCAAGAGTTCAAACGTCCGACCCCAAGTGCATAAATGACCGAACCCAAGTGTTAAAACGATGATTAAAAATTAAAAAATTAAATTTTCTATGAAGATTTTTTGATTGATTCGTGTACAGAACATGGTTATTACTAAGAATCCAAAATTTCACACGGTTCGGAACCATAGGGCCACAGTTATAAACGATCACAATTATTGTTACAAAGCGCTCGTAAAACGATTAATTTTTGCAAAAAATCTACTTTTAGCCGAATTTTTGATTGATACGTGTCCAGGCCACGATTCTTAGTAAGAATCCAAAATTTCAGACGATTTGGAGCCGTAAGGCTCAAGTAAAGACCGATCCCAAGAGTTCAAACGTCCGACCCCAAGTGCTTAAATGACCGAACCCAAGTGTTAAAAAAAAAAAATTACTATGAAGATTTTTTGATTGATTGACCGATATGACCGATCACAATTATTGTTACAAAGCGTTCGTAAAACTATGAATTTTTGCAAAAATTCTACGGTTAGCCGAATTTTTGATTGATATGTGTCCATGCCACAATTCTTTGTAAGAAACCAAAATTTCAGACGGTTCGGAGCCATAAGAATAAAGTTATGACCGACCCCAAGAGTTCAAACGTCTGACCCCAAGTGCATAAACGACCGAACCCAAGTGTTAAAACGATGATAAAAAAAAAATTACATTTTGTATGAAGATTTTTTGATTGATACGTGTCCAGGTCATGATTCTTAGTAAGAATCCAAAATTTCAGACGGTTCGGAACCATAGGGCCAAAGTTAAGAACGATCACAATTATTGTTACAAAGCGCTCGTAAAACTATGAATTTTTGCAAAAATTCTACGGTTAGCCGTTTTTTCATTGATACGTGTCCAGGCCATGATTCATATTAAGAATCCAAAATTTCAGACGGTTCGGAGCCATATGGCTAAAGTTGTGACCGACCCCAAGTGCTTAAATGACCGAACCCAAGTGTTAAATCGATGATTTAAAAAAAAAAAATCTCGTAGAATTTTTGATTGTTTCATGTACAGACCATGATTATTAGTAAGAATCCAAAATTTCACATGTTTCAGAAGTATAGGCCCAAAGTTATGAACGACCCCAATTATTGTTACAAAGCGCCCGTAAAACAATGAATTTTTGCAAAAATTCTACTTTTAGCCGTTTTTTGATTGATACGTGTCCAGGCCATGATTCTTATTAAGAATCCATAATTTCAGACGGTTCGGAGCCATAAGGCTTAAGTTATGACCGACCCCAATAGTTTAAACGTCCGACCCCAAGTGCATAAATGACCGAACCCAAGTGTTAAAACGATGATTAAAAATTAAAAAAATTAAATTTTCTATGAAGATTTTTTGATTGATTCGTCTACAAACCTTGATAATTACTAAGAATCCAAAATTTCACACGGTTCGGAACCATAGGGCCAAAGTTATGAACGATTACAATAATTGTTACAAAGCGCTCGTAAAACGATGAATTTTTCCAAAAATTCTACTTTAGCCGAATTTTTGATGGATACGTTTCCAGGCGACGATTCTTAGTAAGAATCCAAAATTTCAGACGGTTTGGAGCCATAAGGCTAAAGCTGACCGACCCCAAGAGTTCAAACGTCCGACCCCAAGTGCATAAACGACCGAACCCAAGTGTTAAAATTATTATTTAAAAAAAAAAATGTTTGTAGATTTTTTGATGATTGATTCGTGTACAGACCATGATTTTTACCAAGAATCCAAAATTTCACACGGTTCGGAACCATAGGGCCAAAGTTATGAACGATCACAACTATTGTTACAAAGCGCTCGTAAAACTATGAATTTTTGCAAAAATTCTACTTTTAGCCGTTTTTTGATTGATACGGGTCCAGGTCATGATTCTTATTAAGAATCCAAAATTTCAGACGGTTTGGAGCCATAAGGCTAAAGTTATGACCGACCCCAAGAGTTCAAACGTCCGACCCCAAGTGCTTAAATGACCGAACCCAAGTGTTAAAAAAAAAAAAAAAATCTATGAGATTTTTTGATTGATTCGTGTACAGACCATGATTATTACTAAGAATCCAAAATTTCACACGGTTCGGAACCATAGGGCCAAAGTTATGAACGATCACAATTATTGTTACAAAGCGCCCCTAAAACTATGAATTTTTGCAAAAATTCTACTTTAAGCCGTTTTATGATTGATACGTGTCCAGGCCATGATTCTTATTAAGAAACCAAAATTTCAGACGGTATGGAGCCATAAGAATAAAGTTATGACCGACCCCAAGAGTTCAAACGTCCGACCCCAAGTGCATAAACGACCGAACCCAAGTGTTAAAACGCTGATTAAAAATAAAACATAAAATTTTCTATGAAGATTTTTTGATTGATTCGTGTACAGACCATGATTTTTACTAAGAATACAAAATTTCACACGGTTCGGAACCACAGGGCCAAAGTTATGAACGATCACAATTATTGTTACAAAGCGCTCGTAAAACGATGAATTTTTGCAAAAATCCTACTTTAAGCCGAATGTTTGATTGATACGTGTCCAGGCCACGATTCATAGTAAGAATCCAAAATTTCAGACGGCTTGGAGCCTTAAGGCTAAAGTTAAGACCGACGCCTATAGTTCAAACGTCCGTCCCCAAGTGCTTAAATGACCGAACCCAAGTGTTAAAACGATGATTAAAAAAAAAAAAAAATTTCTTGGAAGATTTTTTGATTGAATCGTGTACAGACCATGATTATTACTAAGAATCTAAAATTTCACACGGTTTGGAACCATAGGGCCAAAGTTATGAACGATTACAATAATTGTTACAAAGCGCTCGTAAAACGATGAATTTTTCCAAAAATTCTACTTTAGCCGAATTTTTGATGGATACGTTTCCAGGCGACGATTCTTAGTAAGAATCCAAAATTTCAGACGGTTTGGAGCCATAAGGCTAAAGCTGACCGACCCCAAGAGTTCAAACGTCCGACCCCAAGTGCATAAACGACCGAACTCAAGTGTTAAAATTATTATTTAAAAAAAAAAATGTTTGTAGATTTTTTGATGATTGATTCGTGTACAGACCATGATTTTTACCAAGAATCCAAAATTTCACACGGTTCGGAACCATAGGGCCAAAGTTATGAACGATCACAACTATTGTTACAAAGCGCTCGTAAAACTATGAATTTTTGCAAAAATTCTACGGTTAGCCGTTTTTTCATTGATACGTGTCCAGGCCATGATTCATATTAAGAATCCAAAATTTCAGACGGTTCGGAGCCATATGGCTAAAGTTGTGACCGACCCCAAGTGCTTAAATGACCGAACCCAAGTGTTAAATCGATGATTTAAAAAAAAAAAATCTCGTAGAATTTTTGATTGTTTCATGTACAGACCATGATTATTAGTAAGAATCCAAAATTTCACATGTTTCAGAAGTATAGGCCCAAAGTTATGAACGACCCCAATTATTGTTACAAAGCGCCCGTAAAACAATGAATTTTTGCAAAAATTCTACTTTTAGCCGTTTTTTGATTGATACGTGTCCAGGCCATGATTCTTATTAAGAATCCATAATTTCAGACGGTTCGGAGCCATAAGGCTTAAGTTATGACCGACCCCAATAGTTTAAACGTCCGACCCCAAGTGCATAAACGACCGAACCCAAGTGTTAAAACGATGATAAAAAAATAAAAATTAAATTATCTATGAAGATTTTTTGATTGATTCGTGTACAGACCATGATTCTATGAATCCAAAATATCACACGGTTCGGAACCATAGGGCCAAAGTTAAGAACGATCACAATTATTGTTACAAAGCGCTCGTAAAACGATGAATTTTTGCAAAAATTCTACTTTTAGTCGAATTTTTTATTGATATGTGTCCAGGCCACCATTCTAAGTAAGAATCCAAAATTTCAGACGGTTTGGAGTCTTAAGGCTAAAGTTAAGACCGACCCCAAGAGTTCAAACGTCCGACCCCAAGTGCATAAATGACCGAACCCAAGTGTTAAAACGATGATTAAAAATTAAAAAAATTAAATTTTCTATGAAGATTTTTTGATTGATTCGTCTACAAACCTTGATAATTACTAAGAATCCAAAATTTCACACGGTTCGGAACCATAGGGCCAAAGTTATGAACGATTACAATAATTGTTACAAAGCGCTCGTAAAACGATGAATTTTTCCAAAAATTCTACTTTAGCCGAATTTTTGATGGATACGTTTCCAGGCGACGATTCTTAGTAAGAATCCAAAATTTCAGACGGTTTGGAGCCATAAGGCTAAAGCTGACCGACCCCAAGAGTTCAAACGTCCGACCCCAAGTGCATAAACGACCGAACCCAAGTGTTAAAATTATTATTTAAAAAAAAAAATGTTTGTAGATTTTTTGATGATTGATTCGTGTACAGACCATGATTTTTACCAAGAATCCAAAATTTCACACGGTTCGGAACCATAGGGCCAAAGTTATGAACGATCACAACTATTGTTACAAAGCGCTCGTAAAACTATGAATTTTTGCAAAAATTCTACTTTTAGCCGTTTTTTGATTGATACGGGTCCAGGTCATGATTCTTATTAAGAATCCAAAATTTCAGACGGTTTGGAGCCATAAGGCTAAAGTTATGACCGACCCCAAGAGTTCAAACGTCCGACCCCAAGTGCTTAAATGACCGAACCCAAGTGTTAAAAAAAAAAAAAAAATCTATGAGATTTTTTGATTGATTCGTGTACAGACCATGATTATTACTAAGAATCCAAAATTTCACACGGTTCGGAACCATAGGGCCAAAGTTATGAACGATCACAATTATTGTTACAAAGCGCCCCTAAAACTATGAATTTTTGCAAAAATTCTACTTTAAGCCGTTTTATGATTGATACGTGTCCAGGCCATGATTCTTATTAAGAAACCAAAATTTCAGACGGTTTGGAGCCATAAGAATAAAGTTATGACCGACCCCAAGAGTTCAAACGTCCGAACCCAAGTGTTAAAACGCTGATTAAAAATAAAACATAAAATTTTCTATGAAGATTTTTTGATTGATTCGTGTACAGACTATGATTTTTACTAAGAATACAAAATTTCACACGGTTCGGAACCACAGGGCCAAAGTTATGAACGATCACAATTATTGTTACAAAGCGCTCGTAAAACGATGAATTTTTGCAAAAATTCTACTTTAAGCCGAATGTTTGATTGATACGTGTCCAGGCCACGATTCATAGTAAGAATCCAAAATTTCAGACGGCTTGGAGCCTTAAGGCTAAAGTTAAGACCGACGCCTATAGTTCAAACGTCCGTCCCCAAGTGCTTAAATGACCGAACCCAAGTGTTAAAACGATGATTAAAAAAAAAAAAAAATTTCTTGGAAGATTTTTTGATTGAATCGTGTACAGACCATGATTATTACTAAGAATCTAAAATTTCACACGGTTTGGAACCATAGGGCCAAAGTTATGAACGATTACAAATATTGTTACAAAGCGCTCGAATACCGATGAATTTTTGCAAAAATTCTGCTTTAAGCCGAATGTTTGATTGATACGTGTCCAGGCCACGATTCATAGTAAGAATCCAAAATTTAAGACGGTTTGGAGCCATAAGGCTTAAGTTATGACCGACCACAATAGTTTAAACGTCCGACCCCAAGTGCATAAATGACCGAACCCAAGTGTTACAACGATGATTAAAAATTAAAAAAATTAAATTTTCTATGAAGATTTTTTGATTGATTCGTCTACAAACCTTGATAATTACTAAGAATCCAAAATTTCACACGGTTCGGAACCATAGGGCCAAAGTTATGAACGATTACAATAATTGTTACAAAGCGCTCGTAAAACGATGAATTTTTCCAAAAATTCTACTTTAGCCGAATTTTTGATGGATACGTATCCAGGCGACGATTCTTAGTAAGAATCCAAAATTTCAGACGGTTTGGAGCCATAAGGCTAAAGCTGACCGACCCCAAGAGTTCAAACGTCCGACCCCAAGTGCATAAACGACCGAACCCAAGTGTTAAAATTATTATTTAAAAAAAAAAATGTTTGTAGATTTTTTGATGATTGATTCGTGTACAGACCATGATTTTTACCAAGAATCCAAAATTTCACACGGTTCGGAACCATAGGTCCAAAGTTATGAACGATCACAACTATTGTTACAAAGCGCTCGTAAAACTATGAATTTTTGCAAAAATTCTACTTTAAGCCGTTTTATGATTGATACGTGTCCAGGCCATGATTCTTATTAAGAAACCAAAATTTCAGACGGTATGGAGCCATAAGAATAAAGTTATGACCGACCCCAAGAGTTCAAACGTCCGACCCCAAGTGCATAAACGACCGAACCCAAGTGTTAAAACGATGATTAAAAATAAAACATTAAATTTTCTATGAAGATTTTTTGATTGATTCGTGTACAGACCATGATTTTTACTAAGAATACAAAATTTCACACGGTTCGGAATCACAGGGCCAAAGTTATGAACGATCACAATTATTGTTACAAAGCGCTCGTAAAACGATGAATTTTTGCAAAAATTCTACTTTAAGCCGAATGTTTGATTGATACGTGTCCAGGCCACGATTCATAGTAAGAATCCAAAATTTCAGACGGCTTGGAGCCTTAAGGCTAAAGTTAAGACCGACGCCTATAGTTCAAACGTCCGTCCCCAAGTGCTTAAATGACCGAACCCAAGTGTTAAAACGATGATTAAAAAAAAAAAAAAATTTCTTGGAAGATTTTTTGATTGAATCGTGTACAGACCATGATTATTACTAAGAATCTAAAATTTCACACGGTTTGGAACCATAGGGCCAAAGTTATGAACGATTACAAATATTGTTACAAAGCGCTCGAATACCGATGAATTTTTGCAAAAATTCTGCTTTAAGCCGAATGTTTGATTGATACGTGTCCAGGCCACGATTCATAGTAAGAATCCAAAATTTAAGACGGTTTGGAGCCATAAGGCTAAAGTTATGACCGAACCCAAGAGTTCAAACGTCCGACCCCAAGTGCATAAACGACCGAACCCAAGTGTTAAAATTATTATTTAAAAAAAAAAAATGTTTGTAGATTTTTTGATGATTGATTCGTGTACAGACCATGATTTTTACTAAGAATCCAAAATTTCACACGGTTCGGAACCATAGGGCCAAAGTTATGAACGATCACAACTATTGTTACAAAGCGCTCGTAAAACTATGAATTTTTGCAAAAATTCTACTTTTAGCCGTTTTTTGATCGATACGTGTCCAGGCCATGATTCTTATTGAGAATCCAAAATTTCAGACGGTTTGGAGCCATAAGGCTAAAGTTATGACCGACCCCAAGAGTTCAAACGTCCGACCCCAAGTGCTTAAATGACCGAACCCAAGTGTTAAAATTATTATTTAAAAAAAAAAGGTCGTAGATTTTTTGATGATCGATTCGTGTACAGACCATGATTTTTACTAAGAATCCAAAATTTCACACTAAATATATATACATAGGGCTAAAGTTATGAACGATCACAATTATTGTTACAAAGCGCTCGTAAAACTATGAATTTTCGCAAAAATTCTACTTTTAGCCGTTTTTTGATTGATTCGTGTACAGACCATGATTATTAGTAAGAATCCAAAATTTCACACCGTTCGGAACCATAGGGCCAAAGTTATGAATGACCTCAATTATTTTTTCAAAGCACCCGTAAAACAATGAATTTTTGCAAAAATTCTATTTTAAGCCGATTTTTTGATTGATACGTGTCCAAGCCATGTTTCTCAGAAAGAATTTAAAATTTCAGACGGTTCGGAGCCATAAGGCTAAAGTTATGACCGACCCCAAGAGTTCAAAAGTCTGACCCCAAGTGCTTAAATGACCGAACCCAAGTGTTAAAAAAAAAAAAAAATTACTATGAAGATTTTTTGATTGATTGACCGATATGACCGATCACAATTATTGTTACAAAGCGTTCGTAAAACTATGAATTTTTGCAAAAATTCTACGGTTAGCCGAATTTTTGATTGATATGTGTCCATGCCACAATTCTTAGTAAGAAACCAAAATTTCAGACGGTTCGGAGCAATAAGAATAAAGTTATGACCGACCCCAAGAGTTCAAACGTCCGACCCCAAGTGCATAAACGACCGAACCCAAGTGTTAAAACGATGATAAAAAAAAAATTACATTTTGTATGAAGATTTTTTGATTGATACGTGTCCAGGTCATGATTTTTAGTAAGAATCCAAAATTTCAGACGGTTCAGAACCATAGGCCCAAAGTTAAGAACGATCACAATTATTGTTACAAAGCGCTCGTAAAACTATGAATTTTTGCAAAAATTCTACGGTTAGCCGTTTTTTCATTGATACGTGTCCAGGCCATGATTCTTATGCAAAATCCAAAATTTCAGACGGTTTGGAGCCATAAGGCTAAAGTTATGACCGACCCCAAGAGTTCAAACGTCCGACCCCAAGTGCATTAACGACCGAACCCAAGTGTTAAAACGATGATTAAAAATTAATAAATTAAATTTTCTATGAAGATTTTTTGATTGATTCGTCTACAAACCTTGATTATTACTAAGAATCCAAAATTTCACACGGTTCGGAACTATGGTTCAAAGTTATGAACGATTACAATAATTGTTACAAAGCGCTCGTAAAACGATGAATTTTTTCTAAAAATTCTACTTTAGCCGAATTTTTGATTGATACGTATCCAGGCGACGATTCTTAGTAAGAATCCAAAATTTCAGACGGTTTGGAGCCATAAGGCTAAAGCTGACCGACCCCAAGAGTTCAAACGTCCGACCCCAAGTGCATAAACGACCGAACCCAAGTGTTAAAATTATTATTTAAAAAAAAAAAATGTTTGTAGATTTTTTGATGATTGATTCGTGTACAGACCATGATTTTTACTAAGAATCCAAAATTTCACACGGTTCGGAACCATAGGGCCAAAGTTATGAACGATCACAACTATTGTTACAAAGCGCTCGTAAAACTATGAATTTTTGCAAAAATTCTACTTTTAGCCGTTTTTTGATCGATACGTGTCCAGGCCATGATTCTTATTGAGAATCCAAAATTTCAGACGGTTTGGAGCCATAAGGCTAAAGTTATGACCGACCCCAAGAGTTCAAACGTCCGACCCCAAGTTTAGTGTTAAAACGATGATATTAACAAAAAACTTCTCTGTAGATTTTTTGATTGATACGTGTCCAGGCTATGATTTAAGAATCATAAATAAGGAAGTAAGCATCCTAAATTTTAGACCGTTCGGCGCCATAGGGCCAAAGTTATGAAATACCACATTTATTGATACAAATCACCCGTAAAAATTTTTTTCAAAATTTCTACTTTTAGCTGATTTTTTTTATTAATACGTGTCCAGGCCACGATTTTTATAAGAATCCCAAATTTCGGACGGTTCGGAGCCATAAGGCTAAAGTTAAGACTGACCCCAAGAGCTCAAACGTCCGACCCCTTGTGCTTAAACGACCGAACCCAAGTGTTAAAACGATGATTTAAAAAAAAAAATAGAAATATTGTAGATTTTTTGATTGATTCTTGTACAGACCATGATTCTTAGTAAGAATTTAATATTTCAGACCGTTTGGAGCCATACGGCAACTTTTTTGACCGACCCCGTGTGTTCAAACGTTCGACTCCAATTGCTGAATTGACCGAATCCAAGTGTTATAACGATGATTTAAAAAAATAATCTTTGTTGTTTTTTGATCGATTAGTGTACACGAATCGATGTAAAATATCGATGTAAGA